>OU343225.1:73265958-73474515 GCA_910596185.1 Chrysanthemum makinoi | reverse complement strand
GATCCGGATAGTCTATATATGAAAAAACATCAAATCGGGTTTTGGGGCAAAAAGAAGGAAGTCCAGGATTCTTATTTAGAGTTGAAGCATCGGCAATGGGAAATGGAAGAACAGACACGTTAGAGAGAAGAACAAGCGCGTCTGGAGCAAGTGGAATTGAAAAAACAGAGGCTTGTACACAAGAGAGAAGAATTTGTGATGCAATGTAAAATGTTTCAATTTCCAAAAAAAAAAAAAAAAAAAAACTCATGTCCTATTATTCACGCATTGATGACACTTTGCCCGAAATACAACGACAAAGTTGTTGGATTGAAGCAAAAAATAAAGGAGAAATAGTTTAAGTTTTTAAATTTTATTATAATATTTTTTATTTTATTTGAATTATTAATGTAATGTTTTTAATTATTAATGAAGTTTTAATTTTAGTGTTTAAGAAAATGAAAATGGAAAAAAAATCAGTGTCCTTGGTCTTTTATTATATTAAGTTGGTCATGAAAAAAAGCTAACGTCGCAGGCATTGATTTTGTGATGGCAACCATTATGCTTAGCCAAATATTCTAAGTTTTTGAGTTAAGTTATTTATAAGGCTTATATATTTTAACTATGTTGCTATAATTTGTCTATCTGGCAAATATCGTATAACTTATACCTCTCCATTTAGTTTTGAATTTATATGTTCTAAACACCCAATTATTGTAGTCGATACAATTAGTGACATGATTTGTGTCACATTGGCATAGCTGCAGTTTAAGAAGAAGTAGTAGTATTAGGACTAGTAGCTGATGGTACATATTGCGTTTTACCCATAATACTGATTTAACCTTGTTGTGCGCCAGTAAATAAATCTTGTTAGAATCATGTATCACATCGCATATTATCTGAAGATTAATAAACCGATGAAAAGTTTCTTTGTTTTCAGAATATGGGTTGTTGGACTCAGCTTTCTTAACGGGCTTCTTGAATGGTAATCTTTGCTAAGGCCCATTTAATATTTCAAAGGCTTTTTTGTTAGGGTCCGAAGAATTCGGGTTTCACTCACAAAGATCAAAATTCGAAATAACTGAAAAATCGAATCGAATTTGTAACCGAACCAAATTTATCATAACCAAAACGAAAACCGTATTGAATTTTATTTGGTTTTCGATTCGGTTATAATTTTGGCAAAATGAATACCGAACCGAACTAAAAACCGAATTCACATAAGTGCACATATAATTTTTATATACTTATATTAAAAAAAATTAAAACCCTTTCATAAAAACTCCGTTAAACGGTTAAACCAAACAACTCGATAACTGAACCAATTTTAATCCTTCAAAAAGCACATTTTTTTTCTTTTTTTAATACTAGGCGAGTACCCGCACCTAGCGGCAGCGGTTCTTAGCGGCAAACAATTTACGATATGCGATATTGTGGTAAGTGTTTCGTATTATACATCGCTAAATAATTGTGACTTATCTATTTCTAGTCGCCATTCTTGTCGCTAAATAATTGTGATATGGTAATGTTTTACCCGATAACCCGGTTCTTAATCGGGTCAGGTTTCGGGTCACTTTTAAAAAATTCAAAACCCGATAACACCCCTAAATGCAGCACCACTATCTCGGTCGCATAAAAGAGCAACTTTAATTATATATACATATAAAACTGTATTTGTTCCATTTAAACATAATTATAATTAAGCATATGCATAAGCTGTTGTTGCTCATCTAAGTATGACCTGAGTTTAAATACACAACTCTGCAACTATTTTGTCAAAACTGGTTTTGGGAAGACTCAAACTGATTATTGGTTTACCATTCACTTAAATAGCTTATCATAGACATAGCTGAAATAAATGGAAGCCCCACTACATCTATGAAACCTTCACCTTCACTAACTGCATAGACGTAAAGAAAGATCGATACAAATTCAGAAATAAGAACTCACTAAAAAAATAATACATAAAAAGAATCAAGTTTTTTTCCTCAATTTAAAAAAAAAAAATCATATAAAAGCACATATTGCAATTCTTCTACGGCTAAATTCACCTCAAGCATACCATCTTCTCGACCCCGCCAGCATCCCCGACACACCTTTTGCCTCTGCATAAAATTCGTTGTTGTAACTGTAGATACACCTATCCATTTGCATACCATTGTCTGTATACCATTATCCAGTAGCAGCAGTGACCCGTACATAGGCAAGCATTTGATATATCTGTTATCTTTACCCCTTAGCTGCAGTGACCTGTTTAGCAACTATACATAACTCAACACTAACTCAAACTTGGAGCATTAAATGAAAGATGTAGCCCCGTTCATCCTTATCCTCTCCTAATCCCAGATGACCTATAATAAGTTGATTAAGGCCAAGCTTACCACTGTTTTTTTAACCTTAGTTAAGAAAAACTTTATAATAAGTTGATTAGGGGTTTAACGCATACAATAGCGCTGCACTTTTCTTCAAGGTAATAAACTATTTGAACTTTTTATGCATTTGACTCAAATAAAAAGCAATTCAAATAACCTCATTAATCACTATTCCTACATATAAATACTGAAACTAATTGTCCGCTATGTCAAAGCACACTTATCACTTAATCATTCTTAACCATCCTTTTAGAATTAGTAACTTCGGTCCTCTTATTGGAAAAACATTTTATCTCATTAAAAGTGCTTATTTCCTTTTAGTATACACAATAGGCATATAAGCAATCCAAACACCATTTAAAATGGTCAACTAACAAAATTGTCATTATAAACACGTGGTTTACCTAATTATGTGGTTATGGCCTCGTCACAACCGTAGATACAATTTCATCTAGGGATGAGCATTTCAAACCGAATCCCGGAACCGTATCGGTACCGTACCGAAACGGTACCGATTCTTGAAATACGGTACGGTACCGGGACTACTAAATAAGGTGAAAAAATCGACCATTAATTCGGTACGGACCGTACCAAATCGGGAAATTCCCGTAAAAAGCGGGAAAAACCCGATTTTCCGGTACCGGTACCGGTACCGATACCGGTACCGATATCCGAATCCCGTTCGGAACGGTACCGGTACTATTAATTTATGCTCGGGAAAAAATCGGTACCACTATTCGGTACGGGATCGGTACGGGACCGGTACCGTGCTCATCCCTAATTTCATCTCACCGTAGCATTTAACCGAACACTTTATGGGCATCCTCCAAATTGCCGCCACAAAACTTATAACAATCATAGTAACAACAAATAAATTGAGAGAAATTTGATATCAGAGATGTATAGAATAACATACCATAACAAAAAAATTGTCTCAGCATCTCATTGAGAACAACCTGAATATCCTTGAAGGCAACCTCACCCACCGTTAAATAGGGCACAATCATAAAAAATGCGGCCTGCAAAAATTAGACATGTTGTGAATAACATAAATTATAAAAGAATCTCACTACACAAAAAAAAAAGGCACCTTGAATTATTAACCCCCTCCTCAAAAACTATCAAGGTGCAAAAAACAGTCACTAAAATTTAGTTTGTAGGTGTCATTGATTTTGATTGCAGAGAGAGTGTGTGTGTGTGTTTAAGACGTTCTTGGACCAGCGGCGGCGGCCGCTGTTGGTTTAGTGAGAGAGGTATGCGGTGAGTTTAAGTTAGAGAATATGCAGCGTATATTTTATTCGTGTTTTTTTTTTTTTTTTTTTTTTTCTCTCTCATTTGACCGATTTGAATAATTCAACTTTTTCACTTTTCAAGTTTGACTGTTTTTCTATTATATGTAGTATAGATATTTTGGAAAATTAATTCATGGGTCTTGGTGCATCCAACCTAGAATTGAATAGTGATATCTTTCTTTTCAGTTTTAGAACTTGAGAAGACATTTTAGTTGACTTAATATTTCAATATAAAGCAAGCAAACCATGTTTGGTTCACTTTGGGATTAATTTGTTTCAAATTTCGTTGTTTCGGTTTTAACTAGTGACAATTAGATGAACATATTTTTACAAAATTTTATAAGAACTTAATAATATCCTATCAAGATAAAAAAAAAAATGTATAACTTATAATTTCTTGTTTGTATGTCCAAAGATCTTCATGTGCTTTGTTGTGCAACATATTACTATAAGTCAATAACATCACACGTATATATGATTTAAAAAAGTGTGTTCCACTTCTAAGTGTGCATTCATATTCAGTGGTGGCAATACACAGTTATCGATATTCAGTCTTATTTATTAAAAAAAGTTTTAATAAATAAAGAAATTACTGTAATTTCATGTTAAGATCCGGATCTTGATTTTAGTATCTTACGATTTTGTGATACTGCAAACAAAAAATGATCCGGATCCTACGTAATATCTTATCAAGCTTAAGATCTAATAAGATCCCGATCTTGATGATATGACAAGTTATAATACATATCAAAGTATTCATCTTTAAAGACGATGAGATATAACAAAGATTTATGAAAACAAATTTAATAAAAAATAAGATTTGTTAAAAGATAACTTATAAATGTGAGTTAGAAGTGACGTGTTGGATGACATGACACGAGATTTGGATATTTTCAAAAACAAACTTATATATATTGAGTATTCGGTTACCGAAATTATCTAAAATTTCTTTTTAAAACTATATAAATAGTTCATTGGCTCAAGTGAATAACGAGGCAAAGTATGATGACTTAGTTTTCATTATCCGGTGTTGGATAAAAACAATTATGTAACATTGTAAACTTATTTCTTAAATCAAGTATGGTGTTTTTCTACTATCTTATGCGATATTCTGAACCGTCGCATCTCGTGTTTCCGTCTCAGGCGGGGTGTGACAAATCACAACAACCACAACAACAACCTTATTATCAAAATAATTCATTCCAACCTCCGTTTAACCAACCACAATAGAAACAACAACATTTTTACCAACAACAAAAACAACAATAACCGCCTTTTAACTAACAACAACAACAACAATTTAAAATGTATCATCCTCAAATGTTACGTGATTCACCACCACTGTTTTACCAGCTAATGGACCAAACTCAAACTTCTCAACGATATTCTTTGGTTAACCGTTTTAATCTTGATGAAGATATGGATCCATTTTTTGGTAATCAATATTATTCTACGGCTCAAGGTTAGGGTAATCCATCTGTACCTGTTGAAGACGACTCTCATATCGAAGAGGTAGCGCCCGTCAAAAAGAAGACACCAAAATCAAAGGTGTTTGAAAAATTTGGAGCGTCAAAACCATGGACCCAAACGAAAGATTTAGCGTTGCGGAAAGCTTTTATAGACACGTCAAAAAATAGCATCAAAGGGAACGCTCAAAAGACTAGGGGGTTTTGGACGACTGTACTAACTTACTTTGAGAATGAAATGGGGGAATCGAAAGGAATACGTGCCATCAACACCAAAAGGGATAATATTCGTCCTAAAATTGGTCAGTTTTGTGTCATTAACAAAAATGTAAAGCGGAGGAACATAGTGGCGCAGATGACCAACATAGGTTCAATCTAGCGTGTCGTAAACCCTTGTGACAACTCGTAATTTCAGGTCATTTTACAAACTTTGGAAATTTCACTATTCATCTCGGGAAATCACTATTCATGAGTCATTATTCATCATTTTTCGTAAACTAGGTTTACGAGTATCAAATACGCGTAACCTGGAAGGTTAAGCTGCGTATTCATGGAATATCATCAAGGACATTTCATATAGACTAGATTTAGTCTACATATCATCAATAATATCATTTCATATCGGTTCATGCATGGAATTGCATTTTTCATTAAACGTTTATTTTCTTATTAAATAAACGCTATCGCGTAAACATAATTTTGAAACATTGATCCGACACTTCCAAAAATTATTCCGATATATTTTTAAGCTCATAATAAGATTATAAAAATAATATTATGAGTTTACCCGATGTTTTAAATTTATTTTGTATATAAATGGTTATATTTATATAATTACGACGGTTTTCGTAAATACTACACGATAATTATTATTTCACTCAATTTTTGTAAGAAATGTATTTTTATAATTTTTATGACTTCAATATATTTCATTTTGATCCGTTAAAATTTATTTTTAGCTAACGCTACCCTAAAAGCTCAAATATGTACACAAGTTATTAATTATTCTTAAATAACTAAACATTTACTTCTACATATGTATGCTTAAGTGATCAAAATACACCTAGTCATTTTTTTATATAAATGTCGACACAAGGAGATGACTCACATACAATTGTGTACAAATATCTTAGTTATGACATATTACTTGCATTATTTTTATTACTACAACACATACATACTTTATAACATAAGGTGTAAATCAAAATATCCTCTCTTCTCCATCTTGCATACCAACCGGCCATAGGAGACCAAGCACAAGGAAACCATTTTTTCTTCAAGTCAAGTTAATTTCATAACCCTAGCATACTCTTAAGCAAGGTTTTGGAATAAAACCTAGGGTATTTAGGATAAACCCTTGTCCATTTAAACCTCATCAAGTAATTAGTAAGCATTTCATATTCATTTTCATCTTTCATATTCATATCATGTTCATTTTATCATGCTTGAGAAAAATATGCAAGTCATATGGATAGCTATACCACTTTAAATGTTTTTAAGTGTTATATATATATATATATATATATATATATATATATATATATATATATATATATATATATATATATATATATATATATATCATCCTATAATTACTCCTTAAAACATATCACTTTTGGTGATGTCTAGGAACCCATGACACCTTAAGAAGGCGTATGGTAGGATTAGAATAGCTTCATAGTTGTTTTGAATTGGTTAGAATAGGTTTTGCGCGAGAAAAACTCATTTCGACAACTTTATTTAGAGGTCTGATCATATTTTGAAATTCTGGAATTTTCGACAGTAAGTAAAAAATTTTGAGCTAGATATTTAGAAAATATACTTTAAAACGAAAACTTGGCCGCTTGAACGGGTTAAAACGGAGTTATAACGAAGAAGATATGAATTTTTCAAGTTTGACGACGAAAACTATAAAATTCAGAAATTTCAGCATGTTACTTCCACCTTTTACGAGTCAAAAATGAGGCTTAAGCGTTATAAAATGGGTCGATTTATCAAAAATATATAAGTTACTTTGATACAAAAATTTGGAGAACAAATCTTTTGGAGAACAAACATTTGGAGAACAACCATTTGGAGAACAAATCTTTTGGAGAACAAACATTTGGAGAACAAATCTTTTGGAGAACAAACATTTGGAGAACAAAAATTTGGGGAACTAATTTGGAGTACTTTTTCTTATAAAATGATGTCTTCTAGTAGAAGTAAGTTCGCCTAGTGATACGCCTGGGCCTGAGCCCATGGCCTATTAAGGTCTTAGGGTTTTACTCTACTTTGTCTTATAAATACTCTTGTAATCATTTATTATAATTAATCAAGTTAAAGATCAATAAATCTCTAGTTCTTCTCTCTACTTTCTTAAGGAGCTCGCACACGCTAAAAGTGGTGCCTTATCCCGATACAATCCCTAACAGGGTCGTATCAATTGGTGCTTTCATTGAGAGTCCTCGTTGAGAGGGCTACCAAATTAGGGTTCCAATTAATTAAAAAAAAAAAAAAAAAAAAAAAAAAAAAAAAATTGTTCATCGACCACGATTCACGGTACTGTTCATCAATCACTATTCACGCACATTGTTTATCGGAGTACTGTTCACGGGGTACTGTTCATCAGGAAAAAAAAATTGTGTTTTTTTGTTTTTCGAGTTAATGTTAATGGCTTCGAGCGGATGTGATCGGGACGCGGAATGCGCACTCTCTAAGCTCTTGCAAATGGGTACGGTGGCCGAATATGAGAGTGAGTTTGTGGTTCTTGCAAATCAAGTAACGGAGATCTCAGAATCTTTACTTAAATCGATGTATATCTCGGGACTTAAACCGCTTCTACAATTGGCACTCTTAAGGTTAGCGCCTACAACTTTAGGAGAAGCCTATTCCATAGCCCGTATAATGGAGGCTCGTTTTGAGATAATTGCAGGGAAAAAGCTGAACATCGAAGAGAAAATAGATATTGTTCTATCATGGCCAAGTGAAGAAGTTCTATATGTAGTTAAAGAGTCCTTAGATGCTAATGAAGATATTGGTGTTGTTGAGGTTAGTAGCGCTATAAATGATGTTTTTGATATTGGTGAGAGTAATTTGGAAAGCATGGAAGTTCAGTGGAGTTTAACGAATTTTCAGAAAATAAAGAAAGTGTGGAAGATGTTGTTATGGGTGGAGATGTTTTCGGAGAGAGTTTGGTTGTTTTTTTGAAGTGGGTATATCGCGAGAAGAGTTGTGGGGTAGCAAAAGATGGAAGAAGGGTGTTGTGTTATGTCCAAGGCAAAGGAATACGAAAGAAGAAAAAGGTGAAGGCTGCAATTCAAAGAAGATTATGGGATCCCGGATTACGCCGATGTTGCAGGAGGACTGGCTGCCCAAACGACTCAAGAAGTCCAAACGTATGGCATAAAGATTATGTCATATAATCTATCTTTATTTACGTGTCTTTGTTTAGGATTGTTTTCATGTTTATTTAGGCCAGTCACTTAAGAATTTTTTAAGACAACACCTTGAGGGCAAGGTGGTTTTGAAGGAGTAGGGAATGATACGCCTGGGCCTGAGCCCATGGCCTATTAAGGTCTTAGGGTTTTACTCTACTTTGTCTTATAAATACTCTTGTAATCATTTATTATAATTAATCAAAGTTTAAGATCAATAAATCTCTAGTTCTTCTCTCTACTTTCTTAAGGAGCTCGCACACGCTAAAAGTGGTGCCTTATCCTGATACAATCCCTAACAGGGTCGTATCACCTAGCATATTTTCCAAAATGTCCAACCATTCGTCAAGCGGAGTTGTAACAAATAAAATACGGTCACTTAAACTTTGCCGAAAACCACCCTTAAACAATATTTCGGATACAAGTATCATACTTTACCTATATTTTCTCCATGATCGAGACCTCTAGGATGAAAACTTAAATGCTAAAACTTTGAGATAATGATACAAGCTTCCCAAAACCATTGAGTTTGTTTCCTAACGCTCAATGTGCATCATTTTACGACTAGCTTTTCGAGGCCGTTTGTTAGGTCACCATATTATCACAACAATATGTATTTCTAGAGAGAGAAAGTTATAGAGAGAGAAAGTGGAAGGAACTAATGAATGATTAGTGAAAATGATAATTGCAATTAGAACCAACAACCCTCTCCCTTCTAGGGAGGGGGTATTTATAGTCTTTACATAAGTAGGGGAGTTTCCCCTTGGTTCTAGAAGAACCTTCTATCACAGCTCATGGGCTTACTACATGAGCTGTGAAACTAAATACAAACATTTATAAACCATAATTATTAACGACCTATTACAAATGAAATGACCTACACTTGATAATAAAACATGTTCCTAACAATCTCCCCCTAAGGGTTGGTCATCATTTGTTGTCTTGTTTAGGTCGTTTTGTTCTTGTTGTTGTGATCAGTTGTGATATCTGCCTTTATCAACATCTTTGTTGTTAGTGATGAAAGTCATTTCCAGCATGCTCATACTTCTGATGAAGTTTGTGATTCATATATTTGAAGCTCTCATTCTTTAACTTTGATCTTTATCTCATAACTTTGCAGATTCTTTGACTTTGATGTAGAATCTTTCTGAAATTTTCTTTGCCTTTTGAGAGAACTTCAATTTGTGTTGATGTTGGTATGAGCATGTGAAGTGTCTGCACGATCTTTTCCACCCGTGAGCATCCATAAGAAGAAAAACATAAAACATGGGTTAGAAATAATCCAGCGCTTACAAGTTTGAACTTCGAGAGTGTTAACAGCATAGTGTGAAAGCACATCTCTAATTCTCACAAAGGCTGTTCCTGAACTGAAGTCCCACAAGTGAGATAACGCGATGTACCAAAATACACCTACAGTTCAGTTGAGTCGCTGAGGTATACCGAAGCATCACCCCACGACTGTAGACCGTTTGAGACACACTAAGCGTAACCCACAAGGAGTTACCGAAGTGACCTGCTGTCAGGGCTGTTTGATGTTGATCCTGGCAGGAATTTCCATTCAATCACTGAGGATCACAATTGTGAATCCCCTCATAAATGTTCTGGCAGATTGCTAAGATCTGCGTAGGACTCTGAAAAGTGTCACTTGTGTTCTTATTGTTTGAACAACAAGTGATGAAATATTTAAGTGTTCCTAAGAGATCTTTTGATGAATCTCATGGCTCTAGACTCGATTAGTGCACTTTGATTTTCCTAAGCAGAGACTAGGGAGAGGGTCTCCTTCTTCAATACCAACAATCTCTAAGAGAGAGTCGATAGATTACGTAGGGTTCCCTGTGAGAATGAAACAAGCTCTTTTAAGAGAACTTGAATGGCTTAGAAGGTTTAGTGCATTGCGTCACTGGGTCCATGACGACTTTGTCTTCAATAACGGTGTCATCTTGTGACAACCAGTAGCATATGAATTGAACCCGTGTCTGCCCTAAGTTGAATAATTTGGAGGGCTATTTCTTTTCACCCTTTTCTTTAACTTTTCTTTTAATTCTTCAACTCCTTCTTTCTCCGATTCTCATTTTCTCCTTTTTAAATCATACCTAAGGACTTCTAGATACTAATTATTTGTGATGTCCTTGGTAGATCCTCCGGCTCTGGCGGATCATAGGACGTTTATTCCTAAACTTAGTCACCTTAAAACTCCATGACTATCCTATGTTGCCACAAAACCTTTTCTTGAAAAATATCTCAATATGTTTATGATGAAAAACATGTTTTGCTAACACCTTGAGAGTTTTTGGTTTTTCAGAAATACTCCCCCTACACATGTGCTTATGAGTTTTGACTGAAATCTGCACAGAGAGGGAAGAGCTCGCACTTTTTGAATTGATCGACTCTTGATAGACAATTCCCCGCGAGACACGGTTACGTTGTATAGTTAAAGAGTTCCATTATCAGCTTTTAGGTGACAACTAGCTCTAATAACTACCTTGAAGATGTAAACTCTCCTTGAAAAGGAGGTTAGACCCGTCAAAGTTCATGTCAATCAAGAGTGTCTCGGATTGGTACATTCTACTAAGATAAGTCGTGAAAGACAAATCTTTTCGATTACTGACATTCAAAGATCGTCAATTCATTGGTGATATCTGAGTCGAGCACGTTATGAGATTCCATAACTTCCTGATCAACAATTTTAATCACATTTCTCCCCCTCAAAAATAGCATATGAATGTTGTTTTTGAAAAACATGTTGATTAAAATATGCTTTTTGAGGCATTGGAAATTCATTTGGAAAGAAATGGATTTCAAGAACATTTGATTTAGAACAAAGATTTTGCAAATACTCCCCCTCAACAAGTGATACTAACTTTTGAAGTTTTGAAAACATAAGGGGAAGTACTTGTTCTGTTGAACAAAACTTTGAAAAATGAAAGTTTTGATAAGTTTTAATCAACAGTAAGAAGCTTTCGCTCCTTTTATAGGATTGTGGCACTGATGCGTACCACAGGGTCCTTTCTTGACAAGAACGGGTTGTACACTGTAATGTGTGCACAAGCCATTTAGGGAAAAGATGTAATAAGTATTACACAAATTAACCTCTCCCCAATTGACGATTTTTCAAGATCAGCTCCCCCTCAAACTGACAACCGTTTTCCGCAGATTCGAAACTTTGATGTAGTAGACATATCTTCTAACTTTTGAAGTCTTCAGTATGCAGCGGAATTTGTAGAAGAGCAGAAAACCACACAAGAGAATCTGACTTGTTGCAGAAAGTCCGTTCGAGGGAAACATGCCAGAAATCAACAATGTCTTCGCACGTATGTAGACACATCACACCAAACAAACCACGAAAGGCGAAATGAAACAACTCCCCCCTGATTGTTGCGGTCTATCGGAATACTAATCAACTGTATATATGCAAATACTCGATAAAATGACCGTGTGTGAGGCATCATAACATCATATTTGGGTAACTTCACACAAGATAACCCGTGAAATTGAGACGATAACACCAACTTGAGAAATTTTAACCACAGATCGTCTCATTTCTTCCCTCTAATTGAAGAAATTCATGAAGGCATTGGGTTTTCGCAAAGAAGCATGTGGAAAAACAAAACATGTTCCTAACACCGTTTAGTCACTTTCATGAAATTGTCAAATGCCATTCTTTTACGACGAAAAGTTATAATTTCATAATAAATCACAAAATAACTATCGTAGGATATCATTTCAACGTAAATACTTGTAAAGTATTTTATAATATGACGAGATGTCATAAACATATATTTCGACGATAAACATTATTTTCAAATGTACAAGTGGTATGGATTTCATATGAGTTTGCATGCACGACATTGTTTCATGATTTACATTAGAACATATCATTCATAATAGGTCACGGTCAGAGGTTGCGCCTCATTTCAGTATTGCCATTATATCATCATTATCATTGCAACAGGTGAGTTCATAGCCCCACTTTCTATTACTTAATTGTTTTACAAACTCTTGGGGGAGATACATGCTATATTTTTAATCGAACACAAATGCTTTGAACTGTACGTTATATCCAAATGCTTTATTGTCACTAAGTAATCTATTGCCATGTTTGAAGTCCCTACATCATGCACCATTAGTCACTTGCTAGTGAGCGCGAAGATTGTGAATAGGCCTATTGGAATTAACACTCCCGTTCTTATTGACCCAGTTAGGGGAAATCGAACGCACTATATTTGAATCATTAAGGTAAATTGGCAAGTTTACCTATTAGGGCTGCGATGAAACGATTTTACCAATTTCTATTGGTACGAGGTTTACGCTTTGGTTTTCATGAACTTAGTGAAATAAATGCTGTTTTGTTTTCAACGATGTATGTGAAATAACGTAACTCACACTACGAATATTGTGTTCAAACGAATTAATTAAACCTATGGATTTCACTCAACCTTTGTGTTGACTGTTTTAAGCATGTTTTATCTCAGGTAACTAAGGCATTCACTTCATGACATGCATGTGGACATATCATAGAGTCGCGGTGACGACGCGTCTCACATGGATTTATACATTTTAAAAACATCGTTTGACTTGTACCAAACTTATTTTCCGCACATGTTGATTTTCATTTGGGACCTATCTTTGTAACTCTGAATGTTTTTAATATATCAAACGATGTTCTTTTCAAACGACACTTTAGGTCGTTCAATATAACTGTGATTGTGGTGCTATGACAGTCATCCCCCAGGAATTCCATTCCGCTGCAAAACAGGTAATTTGGGGGTGTGACAGATTGGTATCAGAGCTTCGGTTATAGAGAACTAGGTTGCATCATTGACCCTAGACTATAACTACATCATCATAGCATCTCATCATTTCATCATAAGTGCATAGTCACTATACATGCGGTTTCATAAGCACATTTTGCGAGTTATTTACTTTCATTTCAAATCGATTGTCACATTAATGCCTTCAGATACCCATCCCATCACTTTGACATGGAGAATGCCCTGTCATTCCCTATCACAATTTTAACATCAGTTGACTCAACACCGATAATATCAGATGATGAGACTGAACCCTTTTAGGAGGACGAAGTTGCACCTACACCATCACGATAACCATTGATTCACTGTAGGATCAGGACAATTTTTATCATTTTGTTGGGACAAATCATACCATTTGGGTAGGACTTACAAGCTTAGTCCTAGTAGACCTATTAGTCATACATTTGCTTTGCCGCTTGGGAAGCGTGCATGATTTGACACACCACTACCATCTACCACTAAGACTACAGAAACTACACTATCTTATAGATTTAAGGACTGTGAGAGTTTCAAAGCTGTTGTTATTAGACAGCCTACTGCTCCTACACTTGAGACATGATTAGTCTACCAACAGGAACAGATAATAAGTACCTTTCTAGCTAATGTAATCTATATCATGTATTATCTCCACGATAATCACAACCTTTGTTTATTTCATTCCCTATTCCAATTGCCCAATTTTCAATCATTTCGCGATAATACATCACTATCTTACTAGGGGTTAGGCCAACTTTATTCTTGACCAATTAGGAGACTATTACCACTCTATGAGGTTCTCCCAGGTATCCTACAAACCATTCAACAGATTATATTTCAAGTTATTTTGCTGCCACTTTATAAAATTATTTCATATAATTTTATTTCGAGCTATTTTATCACCATCTTAGAAACGTTGTTTCATAAAGTTTTAAAACAAGTTGTTTTGTTACCACCCTATCAATTGGTTTTCAGTCATTTTATCAACGATTTAATATCATCATGCGAGACGATTTTTATGTTACTCTGAAAAATTATTGAGCCATTATATTACAAAACAAAACGTTGAATACCATCTAAAACTCCGGAGAAACATAATACCATTTCAACAAAACCAAGCATCACATCATTTGTCCTTGATTATACATAGCCTGATCACCTATGTATAATTCAGGAAGAATTATGTCATGAAAATAACAAGCATCATTTCAAATCTCTTAAAACAATCTTCACTCAAAAGCAAAGCTTTGTAATCAGATAAATTGTTCATAAACATTTCTTTTGTTAACACTCTATAGAAGCCTACGCCATTCATCCCTCACTCAACCGATAAGTTAGAATTTGACGAGTGACCTTTTAGGAAAGGCTTCCTATACAATCTATGAGGAGGATTCCTCGATACAAGAAAACAATGAAAGCATTCTAGGACTACCAACAAGGACGAGAAGTATATAGTAAGACGTTTCAAAACTCAACAAAAATCTTAAGACATCACGAGACATTCCGAAACACTATTTTGGACTAGAAGCCAAATTATATCATTTCAAAAGTACTAGCTAGACCGAGTTACGAGATTTAGTACGAAGCGAATACCCACTAAGCAACATTATAAGGATAAACCAAGTCATCTAGCTGAGGCTGCAGAACATTCCATTAAACATGGCCTTAACAATAAGTGAACTTCCCTACAATGAGTTTCCCTTAAAGGAAAATTTAGTTAAATTAAGGTTATCGATATAAACTTCTCCTAAGGCATTGTGTTCTCTAGAAACTTCAAGTAACCTCACTTCTATATCAAGAGATGCAACAGGTCTGAACATATCGGACAATCAATGACTCTCCATCTACAAGTGAAATTAGAACAAACATTCTTCGACATAGTATGAGCTGATATCTATTTTCTTGCTAGCATGATAACAATCTAAGTGATGAAATATTTTAGAAGCACTCAATATCAGAAGAAGTCTTGAAAATCAACCACTACACCACATCACTTAAATATTTAAGGTTTTTGGTGACTTTACAACTTATAGCGTGGAAACATTTCGATAAGAGAAATTAAGAGAGACACCATCGAAACAATAAACATTTTAGTCATGGAGACTAAGCACCTTAGGCAAGGAAGACTCAAGTCATGACATTCGCTAGAACGAGAAACGCGAGGAATCACAACTGTTACCTATAATCTATTCTTTTCAATAAGGTCTTTTCGACAGATTTAACATTTTGAAATTTGACACGAGACACATGGTATCAATTTCAGTTGTACTTATTATAAGCTATTCGATTCACCTTAGGCTTCTGACAATCATTTCAAGATTTCCGTAGAACCTACTGTAACATGAGTACCGCCTATTATCCTCATTTCAATGGTCAAAGCGAGAGAACAATTCGAACATTAAAAGATATACTCAAGGCATGTGTGATTTTCTAGAAATGATTAGGCAAATCATTCTTCATCGAACAAGTTGCTTTACAACAATAGTTAGCACATGAACATATTGACTGTACGAATTGAGGCACTCTATGGTTGAGGTGTCAATCACTTATTCACGGGCCAAAAATCAGGAAAGTCCAACTGACTAGTCCATAACTATTTCATGAAACAACAAAGTAATCGTACAAATCAAGAATCAGTTACAAGTAACAACACATAGCTAGATAAGCTACGTCGATATACGACGCAAAATATTGGAAGTATGTTCCATAAGTCGCAAACCATTAGAATTTCAAGTTGGCAACAAATTTATGTTCAAAGTCCCGTCTTGGAAGGGCGTGGTACGATTCAGAAAAACATTGGACGACCCAATGCGACACAAATATTCTCACCTTTTCACAAGTAACATCGTAGAACCTAACATGGACTGAATTCAGGGACTGAATTCCTTTCTGGATGGGCGAATGTGACAACTCGTAATTTCAGGTCATTTTACAAACTTTGGAAATTTCACTATTCATCTCGGGAAATCACTATTCATGAGTCATTATTCATCATTTTTCGTAAACTAGGTTTACGAGTATCAAATACGCGTAACCTGGAAGGTTAAGCTGCGTATTCATGGAATATCATCAAGGACATTTCATATAGACTAGATTTAGTCTACATATCATCAATAATATCATTTCATATCGGTTCATGCATGGAATTGCATTTTTCATTAAACGTTTATTTTCCTATTAAATAAACGCTATCGCGTAAACATAATTTTGAAACATTGATCCGACACTTCCAAAAATTATTCCGATATATTTTTAAGCTCATAATAAGATTATAAAAATAATATTATGAGTTTACCCGGTGTTTTAAATTTATTTTGTATATAAATGGTTATATTTATATAATTACGACGGTTTTCGTAAATACTACACGATAATTATTATTTCACTCAATTTTTGTACGAAATGTATTTTTATAATTTTTATGACTTCAATATATTTCATTTTGACCCGTTAAAATTTATTTTTTTAGCTAACGCTACCCTAAAAGCTCAAATATGTACACAAGTTATTAATTATTCTTAAATAACTAAACATTTACTTCTACATATGTATGCTTAAGTGATCAAAATACACCTAGTCATTTTTTTTATAAATGTCGACACAAGGAGATGACTCACATACAATTGTGTACAAATATCTTAGTTATGACATATTACTTGCATTATTTTTATTACTACAACACATACATACTTTATAACATAAGGTGTAAATCAAAATATCCTCTCTTCTCCATCTTGCATACCAACCGGCCATAGGAGACCAAGCACAAGGAAACCATTTTTTCTTCAAGTCAAGTTAATTTCATAACCCTAGCATACTCTTAAGTAAGGTTTTGGAATAAAAACCTAGGGTATTTAGGATAAACCCTTGTCCATTTAAACCTCATCAAGTAACTAGTAAGCATTTCATGTTCATTTTCATCTTTCATATTCATATCATGTTCATTTTATCATGCTTGAGAAAAATATGCAAGTCATATGGATAGCTATACCACTTTAAATGTTTTTTTAAGTGTTATATATTTATATATATATATATATATATATATATATATATATATATATATATATATATATATATATATATCATCCTATAATTACTCCTTAAAACATATCACTTTTGGTGATGTCTAGGAACCCATGACACCCTAAGAAGGTGTATGGTAGGATTAGAATAGCTTCATAGTTGTTTTGAATTGGTTAGAATAGGTTTTGCGCGAGAAAAACTCATTTCGACAACTTTATTTAGAGGTCTGATCATATTTTGAAATTCTGGAATTTTCGACAGTAAGTAAAATTTTTTGGGCTAGATATTTGGAAAATATACTTTAAAACGAAAACGTGGTCGCTTGAACGGGTTAAAACGGAGTTATAACGAAGAAGATATGAATTTTTCAAGTTTGACGACGAAAACTATAAAATTCAGAAATTTCAGCATGTTACTTCCACCTTTTACGAGTCAAAAATTAGGCTTAAGCGTTATAAAATGTGTCGATTTATCAAAAATATATAAGTTACTTTGATACAAAAATTTGGAGAACAAATCTTTTGGAGAACAAACATTTGGAGAACAACCATTTGGAGAACAAATCTTTTGGAGAACAAACATTTGGAGAACAAATCTTTTGGAGAACAAACATTTGGAGAACAAAAATTTGGAGTACTTTTTCTTATAAAATGATGTCTTCTAGTAGAAGTAAGTTCGCCTATCATATTTTCCAAAATGTCCAACCGTTCGTCAAGCGGAGTTGTAACAAATAAAATACGGTCACTTAAACTTTGCCGAAAACCACCCTTAAACAATATTTCGGATACAAGTACCATACTTTACCTATATTTTCTCCATGATCGAGACCTCTAGGATGAAAACTTAAATGCTAAAACTTTGAGATAATGATACAAGCTTCCCAAAACCGTTGAGTTTGTTTCCTAACGCTCAATGTGCATCATTTTACGACTAACTTTTCGAGGCCGTTTAGTCACTTTCATGAAATTGTCAAATGACATTCTTTTACGACGAAAAGTTATAATTTCATAATAAATCACAAAATAACTATCGTAGGATATCATTTCAACGTAAATACTTGTAAAGTATTTTATAATATGACGAGATGTCATAAACATATATTTCGACGATAAACATTATTTTCAAATGTACAAGTGGTATGGATTTCATATGAGTTTGCATGCACGACATTGTTTCATGATTTACATTAGAACATATCATTCATAATAGGTCACGGTCAGAGGTTGCGCCTCATTTCAGTATTGCCATTATATCATCATTATCATTGCAACATGTGAGTTCATAGCCCCACTTTCTATTACTTAATTGTTTTACAAACTCGTGGGGGAGATACATGCTATATTTTTAATCGAACACAAATGCTTTGAACTGTACGTTATATCCAAATGCTTTATTGTCACTAAGTAATCTATTGCCATGTTTGAAGTCCCTACATCATGCACCATTAGTCACTTGCGAGTGAGCGCGAATATTGTGAATAGGCCTATTGGAATTAACACTCTCGTTCTTATTGACCCAGTTAGGGGAAATCGAACGCACTATATTTGAATCATTAAGGTAAATTGGCAAGTTTACCTATTAGGGCTGCGATGAAACGATTTTACCAATTTCTATTGGTACGAGGTTTACGCTTTGGTTGTCATGAACTTAGTGAAATAAATGTTGTTTTGTTTTCAACGATGTATGTGAAATAACGTAACTCACACTACGAATATTGTGTTCAAACGAATTAATTAAACCTATGGATTTCACTCAACCTTTGTGTTGACTGTTTTAAGCATATTTTATCTCAGGTAACTAAGGCATTCACTTCATGACATGCATGTGGACATATCATAGAGTCGCGGTGACGACGCGTCTCACATGGATTTATACATTTTAAAAACATCGTTTGACTTGTACCAAACTTATTTTCCGCACATGTTGATTTTCATTTGGGACCTATCTTTGTAACTCTGAATGTTTTTAATATATCAAACGATGTTCTTTTCAAACGACACTTTAGGTCGTTCAATATAACTGTGATTGTGGTGCTATGACAGTCATCCCCCAGGAATTCCATTCCGCTGCAAAACAGGTAATTTGGGGGTGTGACAACCCTAAACCCTAAACCCCTTTCACAATGACTAAGACGTGGAAACGTTTGAGGGAGCATAGTAATTGGAAAGAAATTGAGATAACAAAATTATACAAAACCAAAGAAAAGGCTCTTAAAAAATCAAAGACGTCGGAAACCACCTCACGCCACATAGGACTCAAAACATGGTAGTTTTAATCTCAACGACCAAACGGATGATCTCGACATCGAGGAGGAAGAGGTTTGGGAAGTTCGACCAATGGGCCCAAACAGAGCTATGGAGAAAGCGTCATCCTCATTCGTTCCTTCGGAAGCTTCAACTGTTGCACCTGCTCTTGTTGATCTGATAGTCGATAAATGGAAAAAATATCAAATCGGGTTTTGGGGCAAAAAGAAGGAAGATCAGGATTCTTATTTAGAGTTGAAGCATCGACAATTGGAAATGGAAGAACAGGCACGCCAGAGAGAAGAACAAGCGCGTCTTGAGCAAGTGGAATTGGAAAAATAGAGGCTTGCACACTAGAGAGAAGAATTTGAGATATGACGTGAAATGTTTCAATTTCAACAAAAAAAATAAGAAAAGGGTAAAGACCTCATGTCCTATCATTTACGCATTAATGACACTTTGCCCGAAATACAAAGACAAAAGTTGTTGTTGGATTGAAGCATAAAATAAAGGAGAAATATAATTTAGACTATTAGTGTAACATTTTAATTTTGTTATAACATTTTAAATTTTATTTGAATTATTAGTGTAATGTTTTTAATTATTAATGAAATTTTAATTTTAGTGTTTAAGAAAATAATAATAGAAAGAAAAAAAAAATCAGTGTCATTGATTTCTTATTATACTAAGTTGGCCATGAGTAAAGCTAACGTCGCAGTCATTGATTTTGTACAACGATTATACTTGGCCTAATATTCTAAGTTTTTGAGTTAAGTTATTTATAAGGCTTATATATTTTAGCTATGCTGCTATAATTTATCTATCTGGCAAATATCGTATAACTTATACCAGCTCTTTGAGTTTTGAATTTATATGTTCTAAACACCTATTATTGTAGTCGATACAATTAGAAACATGATTTGTGTCACATTGGCATAGCTGCAGTTTAAGAAGAACTAGTAGTAGTAGCTGATGGTACATATTGCGTTTTACCCATAATACTTATTTAACCTCGTTGTAACACGCCAGTAAATAAATCTTGTTAGAATCATGTATCACATCACATAACATATTATCTGAAGATTAATAAACTAATGTAAAGTTTCTTGTTTTCAGAATATGGGCCATTGGACTCACCTTTCTTAACGGGCTTCTTGCATGCCCATCTTTGCTAAGGCTCATTTAATATTTCAAAGTCTTTTTTGTTAGGGTCCGAAGAATTCGGGTTTCACTCACAAAGATCAAAATTCGAAATAACTAAAAAAATCGAACCGAATTTGTAACCGAACCAAATTTATCTTAACCAAAATGAAAACCAAATTGAATTTAATTTGGTTTTCGATTCGGTTATAATTTTGGCAAAATGAAAACCGAACCGAACTGAAAACCGAATTCACATAAATGCACATATAATTTTTATATATTTATATTAAAAAGACATTAAAACTCATTCATAAATAAAAACACCTTTAAACCGAACAACTCGATAACCGAACCAATTTTAATCGTTCAAAAAACACTTTTTTTTTTTTTTTTTAATATATTTGGAAAAAAAAAATCCTGGTCTTGGTGCATCCAACCTAGAATTGAATAGTGATATCTTTCTTTTCAGTTTTAGAACTTGAGAAGACATTTTAGTTGACTTAATTAATATTTCAATATAAAGCAAGCAAACCATGTTTGGTTCACTTTGGTATTAATTTGTTTCAAAGTTCATTATTTCGGTTTTTACTAGTGACAACCAGATGAACATATTTTTACGAAATTTCATAAGTACTTAATACGGAGTAATATGCTAACAAGATAAAAAATTTATAACTTATAATTTCTTGTTTGTATGTCCAAAGATCTTCATTTGCTTTGTTGTGCGACATATTACAATAAATCAATTACATCACACGTGTATATGATTTTAAAAATGTATTTCACTTCTAAATGCGAATTCATATTCAGTGGTGGCTACACGCAGTTATGGATATTCAGTCTTATTTATTACAAAAAAAAATAAGACAAAGAAATTATTGTAGTTTCATGTTAAGATCCGGATCTTGATTTTAGTATCTCATGATTTTATGATACCACAAACAAAAAATGATCTGAATCTTACGTAGGATCTTAGCAAGCTTAAGATCTTGTAAGATCCCGATCTTGATGATAGAGTTATATCTGATTCGATTAGATCTTACTTTTCTTGAATCCCAAACTAAAAAACTATAAAATTATGGATTATATTTTATGAAATTTAAAAAACAAATGTGAATCTTTTTAAATATTTCATATTCATAATTTATGACAAAATTTTCTATGAAACATTCATAAAACTTTGTGTTTATGATATATAATAATTTGTAGATTTGAATAAGATTAAAAAGTCTATTAAGAAAAGGACATTATAATATTATATTAGAATCCCGATCTAATTTTACGATTTCGATTTTACAAAAATGTAAACGTTCCTAAATAGGATCCCGATCTTAATAACCTTGTATGCTTGAGTCATTGTATTAGTTTTGTGACTTTTTAGCTCACTTTACTATAGAAAATATTCTCAACTCATTGTACTACTCCATTCGTCCTGAAAAGAGTGTTCACTAAAAAATAAAATAAAAAAAATAAAAATCATAAAAATTAACAAACTATTATATGTGTAAATTAATGCCACTTTTGATTAAAAAAAAAGTCATTCATACCCACACTTTTATTAGAGAAATTAAAATTGAGCAATTGATGCAAATTTTGATTAAAATGCAAAATAAGAAAAATAGTCATAATTACTATCTATATACAAAAGATGGACACTTTTTTTGGGACAAATATAAATAGTAAGTTGAATACATTTTGTGAGAGAGAAGAAGTATTAAATTGAAAAATACTCTTAATTAAAGGTTAAAGTTAGAAGATGTAGTTAAAATAGATCTATATGACAAGCTATAATACATATAAAAAATATTCATCTTTAAATACGAGGAGATATAACAAAGATTTAAGAAAACAAATTTAATAAAAAGTAAGATTTGTTAAAAGATAACTTATAAATGTGGGTTAGAAATGATGTGTTGGATGACATGGCACGAGATTTGGATATTTTTTAAAAGAAACTTATATATATATTAAGTTTCTGGTTATCGAAATGTTCTAAAATTTTCTTTTAAAACCTATATAAATAGTTCATTGGCTCAAGTGAATAACCAGGCAAAGTATGATGACTTAGTTAACAAATTTTGATAATAGAATGACTTTACTAGCAAGTTTGGATAATACATTGACTAAAAAACCTAAAAAAAAATAATGTAAAAGTGACGTAATTGAACAAAACACAAATTAAAGTACATGACTTCTGTGCATTAAGGGATGTTTGGAACGGAGTGATGTGGAGTTTTTCTTGAATGGTGAGCATGAGCATTTTAATTTTTACTAGTAAAAAAGCGGTGAGATGCGGCTATTTTAAAAAAGAATAATTCTCCAATGTTTGTTTAAGAAGCATGTAAAAATAACTTTATTAAAAGTATTTATGTAGAGAGTTTTCTATTTATATATGTATATGTCCTTTTACATCATTTTATACATTTATAATTACAGCTAGAACTATAATATTAAACATTTTTTATTTAAAAAACATTTGCTGCTCAATGCTACGACTTACTGTTGCTACCGCTACTTTTAACCGACCCACCTTAACTTTTAAACAATCTACAATATTTAACCGGAGGTAAGATCAAATGAGAAATATAATTAAGATGAGAAGAAATCACAACCACAAATATTAGATGCGTCAATAAAAATAGATGCATCTCCTTATTATTTCTTTTTTCTTATCTGAAATATGTGCCTACAATCCTTTCTCACTCTTCTCATTTAAATAATTTTTTCTCACTAGATCCATACTTTATTTAACCGACCCAACTTAACTTTTAAAACAATCTACGATATAATCTAAAATGAGCAATGATATGTGGGTCTAATAAATAGACCTAAAGATGAACCTAATGCTTAAATGACTTATACAATTGCATAATTGTATAAGTCATTTAAGCATTAGGTCCATCTTTAAGTCCATCTTTAGGCCTATCTATCATTTTTCATCTAAAATATTTAAATAGAACTAAAAGTAAAAGATTCTGTAATATTTCTTAGCTAAAAAGGTACCAACTCATTCTTCCATTACCTAGACCACAATTGACATCAGTGAATTAATTATTATTTTCTTATATAAAGCCCAGGGTATTGTAAAATAGTCCATTATTGTTTTTTTCTTTTTCCTTTCTGGTTTTTGTTAAATATATATATGACAGCTCAAGAATAGTTTTTTTAGAATTCTAAGATGACACTTGACGTGTTAGCCAAATCCATATAATACTATTTTTTTAAAGTATCAACATGTGCACCACAAACGAAACTCTTAAACTCAAAGAAAACTAAATATCGAAGTCCCTATAACTCTCTACAAGACATCTCGCAAATGTTTTCTTGGTTAAAAGGCTTTTACACCCGGTAAATACATCTCGCGAATATTAGACATGATGTAAAAATGTTTTCTATTTCTACTCAATCTGCAAGTAACATTTTTGCTGTTGTATGAAAATTGAAAGTATAACTACAAAAATACTGAAGAGCTTGTAGCCTATCGGGATGTGCATGTAATTACGGCACCGATATGACGACTATTGCTTTGCCGTGTTGTACAAGTAGTGTTCTTTCCGCTCTAGTTTTCCAGTTATAAGTTGTCATACAACAAGAATTTGAGATAAAAGTGTGATGTAATTTGTATCAGAGCTAGACTCGAGATTTTTCAGAACGTGTTACAAAATCTTTTATTTATGATGGATCGTGTGCTTCAAAGTGGCCCTTGTTAATCTGTAAATCTCCCCCCATCCTTACCAAATGGAATTCGAAGGTGTCATTAACCAAGAAAGAGATAATTAATGTTGGAAAATATGGTCAAATAGGAACAAGATTAATGTTTGGTCAATTGTAACGACCGAATTAAGTTTTTGTTCATGTGCCATTAGTAGATTTAATTATGACCGTTTCTTTTCTTCATCCACTTTTACCTATAAATGAGAGCTTTTCTCATTTGTCTAAAACACCGAAAAATACACAACTCATCACTCCTCTCTTTTTGTGTTACTATTCATATTTCTTGTGTATCGGGTTCGTAATAGAGGGAAGACACGGTTTTGGTTCGCATTGATAAATCGTTTGTGCTAACGGAGTTATCCTTTGTTGTTGTTTCCTGGGAGATAGACGTTCACGGTTCTCAAGCACCGTGGAGATGACGAATCTGTATTAAGGAAACTGTGAGCATCACATGCCTCAACATTTTTCTTGTTCACATTGTTTTTGAGTCTCAACGATCAAAAGATTTACGGTATCATTTTCTACACTTTTATATTTTCATGTCATTGTTTATTTGTCTCTTATAACTACACACATTATTTACAACAATCTTAAGACAGATTTTTTTTTTTGGCTATTAGAGGCAATTGTTAATCAGATGAATAATTTGAAAACGTATTGATATTATTTGGTTAAAAAAGAATAAACACTTGTTTCGGTTTCTTGGTCAAATTATGTATTGACATTTAATGATGCCAGCTATTGGTAAACCTCCATGTGAGTATTAAGTAATGTATAAATTACAGGGTTATGGTTTTTTGAAACGTGGAAAATAAATGTTTTTGTGATATTTGGATTCTATATGAGTAGATAAGTTTAGGAAACAATGCCATACTTATTGGGACCCATTTAGAACCAAACTAACTTGTTATGTTGCATTCTTGAACAAATTTTGGTTGTAACTTATTTTGTACAGTATATAATAGGGATATCATAAAAGGAATATGTATATGAACAGAGTTATTTTACATACCAAACTTTTCTTACATACCAAGGGACTCATCTCCACAATTCATTTAAAAAGAAATCAATGGTTGAAATTAAAAACATTTTATTATTTCACCTATTTTTTATAATTTAAATATCTTTTAAACCGTTAATCGTTAAACAAAAATAATTACACCATCGCGACGAGCATTTAATTATCTCTCTATAGACGGGCACTTTGATATACTTTCAAAAAAAGAAAAAAAATCGTTTTTTTCACGTTTTTCGTCTTTTTTTTTTTCGTTTTTCTTCGAAACTGGAATTTGCATGAAATATCATATATGATTTAACACTAATTTGAATATCACATGTGATATTAGTGTTAAATCACATATGATATGTAATATCATATGTAATACTATTGTTAAATCATATATGATAAATCACATATGATATAAATATCATATATGATATAACACTAATATCATATATGATATAACACTAATAGTGATATATCATATATGATTTTTTAATGTAAATTTCAGTAACGTAAAAAAACGAAAAAACTTAAAAAAAAAACGTAAAAAATACGATTTTTTTTTTGTCGAAAGTATATCAAAGTGCCTATCTATAGAAAGATAATTAAATGCTCGTCGCAATGATATTTTTTTTCCGCTTAACGATTAACGGTTTGAAAGTTATTAATATTTGAAAAAAGATGATGAAAGTGGGTTTTTTAAATTGTTGAGATTAATCTCATCCATTAGATCAAATAAAAATGGATGGTGGAGATTAATCCCTTGGTATGTAAATAATCTTTTGTCCTCAAATGATCTTAAATCATATGTATATATATACATTTTAAGGATGAATTTTCTTTTGCTTACTTTTATTTTGGTGTTTACTAAGGGATACATCCCCACCATTCATTTAGTTTGATTTAATGGTGGGGATTAACCTAAGATTTAATGGATAAACATAAGTCCATATTTATTGGATTAACCTAAAATTTAATGGATAAACCTAAGTCTATTCATTTAGTTTGATTTACGTTTTCATACGTTTCGGACTATCACAAGTGATATTATGTGATATTCAGAATATCATTTTGTGATATTTTGAATATCACTTGTGATTTTATGAATATCACTTTGTGATATTCAGAATTTCACATGTGACTTTTTAAATAACTACTAACTATCACACTTTTATTGCTAATTTTTCGAGTATCTCATTCTCATGATTTTCAACTTTTTGGAGGAGAATTTGATATCACTGGTGACATCACAGATATGTCAGCTTCTTCTATTTTGTTGAATCATGTGTGATATCATAGATGACATCACTTGTGAAATCACCTGTGATATCACTTGTGAGCTGTGATACCACACGTGATACTACACGTGATATCACCTGTGATGTAACATGTGTATGAGCTTTTTCAGTTTGTTTATGAAGATGTTGTGCTTTGTTTAACCATAGCTTCTTCACTGATCAACCATAGATATTTTCAAATCCCGTTGTAAAACCTATTGAAATACTTATCCGTTAAATAGACAAATTCAATCACAACTTAAATAATAAACAAAAGTACACTAAATAACTATGTGTTTAAAGCAAAATCAACTGGTTCAAGTTGTTTAATCTAACAACTTAAATAATAAGCAATATTCCACTATAAATAGCTTATCGGTAACTAAAACACAATTTTCATCCACTAACAAAAAGCACATAAAACATCAGAATTATGATATAATACAAAAGTGATAAAACACACAGTAAATAGTATATCATCAAAGCTTTTAACAAAAAAAAAAAGCTTTAACTATGATTATAAAACAATAAAAATGAAATATCAAAAGTAATACTATACATGACATATAATAAAGCTTAATAAGTAAACAAAAAAACCTATCAAACAAACCAATTTCACAAGTGATAATACAAATATCACTAGTGATAATACATATACACAGTTCAACGTTAAATATCACTAGTGATACTACACGTATGGTACTTTTCACTCACACATTTCATCAAACACTTTGTGTGCATCCATGTATACACTAAATGTAAACAAATGTAAAAAACACAAAGAAACTCAACCTAATGAAAACGTATGAAAGCGTAAAAACACGTATGAAAACGGACGAAAACGTATGACTATTGGACGAAAACGTAAGAAAACGGTCGAAAACGGACGAAAACGTATGAAAATGGACGAATACGTATGAAATTCATAAGTGATATTCAGAAAATCACAAGTGATATTATGAATATCATAGAATATCACTTTTGTGATAGTCAGAAACGTATGAAAATGGACGAAAACGTATGAAAACAGACGAATACGTATGAAAACGTAAAAACACGTCTGAAAACGTATGAAAACGTATGAAAATAAAAGAAAACTGATGAAAATGGACGAAAACGTATGAAAACGGGCGAAAACGTACGAAAACGGGCGAAAACGGACAAAAACAGACGAAAACGTATGAAGGCGAAGAAAAAACGCGAATTAAAAAAAAAGGCGTGAACTAAAAAAATAAATTAAAAAAAAAACGAGAATTAAATAAAAAAACGTGAATTTAAAAATAAAAGACAAAAAAAAATATTTGAATAAAAAAGAAAGACAAAAAGACAAGAAAAAAAACGAACTTTGGTTTACCTTTTAAATCTTATGCTAATCCCCACCATTAGATCAAAATAGATGAATTTGTTAGTAAGCAAAATAAAGTGCCTCACATTTTAAGATGGTTATTTATTTGGTTCGAAAGAAATATTAGAGAATCGTTTATTTAACAGTTTGATAGTGTTATGTTTTGTGGGCTTCGTGTTGCTATAAAAGTTTGATCTTGATGTGTTCATGTGGCAAAACAATATATATATATATATATATATATATATATATATATATATATATATATATATATATATATATATATATATATATATATATATATATATATATATATATATATATATATATATATATATATATATATATATATATATATATATATATATATATATATATATATGATTTAAGATCATTTGAGGACAAAAACTTCTTTACATATTAAGGGATCAATCTCCACCATCCATTTTTATTAGATCTAATGGATGAGATTAATCACAGCAATTAAAAAAAACCTATTTTCATCTTTTTTTTTTCCAAATATATATATCTTTCAAACCGTTAATCGTCAAGCGAAAAAAATATACCACTACGACGAACATTTAATTATCTTTATATATATAAGCACTTTGATATACTTTCAACAAAACATTTTTTTTCGTGTTTTTCATGTTTTTTTTTTTTTTTTTTTTTTTTAAGTTTTTTCGTTTTTTTACGTTACTAAAATTTGCATTAAAAAATCAAATATGATTTAACACTAATTTGAATACCACATGTGATATTAGTGTTAAATCATATATGATATGTATATCATTTGTGATTTATATATGATTTAACACTAGTATCACATATGATATTACATATCATATGTGATTTAACACTAATATCACATGTGATCTTCAAATTAGTGTTAAATCATATATGATATTTTATGCAAATTCTAGTTTCGAAGAAAAACGAAAAAAAAGTGAAAAAAAAACTATTTTTTGTTTCTTTTTTCGAAAGTATATCAAAGTGCCCGTTTATAGAAAGATAATTAAATGCTTGTCGCGATGGTGTAATTATTTTTGCTTAATGATTAACGGTTTAAGAGATATTTAATTTATAAAAAATATGTGAAATAATAACATGCTTTTAAATCTCAGCTATTGAATTTTTTTTTAGATGGATGGTGGAGATGAGTCTCTTAGTATGTAAGAAAAGTTTTTTATATAAAATAATTTTTCTTTATATATGTTCAAAGCTTATTATAATGAAAACTATTTTGATCTGGTTTTATTGAAGAAAACTTAAACCGTATTTGTTTTCTTAGTTGAGTTACGAAATGAATATTATATTGTATTGTTAATGGATAATAGCTATCAATAAATGGTATATGGTTAATTAGGCGTTGAATGTTTAGAAGGTTTTGGTTTTGCTATTTTGATGGCTAATAATTGATTTATGAATAATAATATCATAAAACTATCTATGCATACGGTTGGCGTATGTGTCCGGACGTCATGTTGTCCGGAAGACTTAGCCCTCCGGACGGTTTACTTTGCTCTCCGAAATGTTTTGCCTGGCGGACGAAAGACTGTAGGATCATAAATATTATTGTGTTTGATGATTCGGGTGGCCTTGGATGGTGATTATACAAGTATGCCATGTTTTAGAGAGAGAAAGAGTGAGAGGGTGTTCTTGGTAGAGAGTTGCTTTGAAACAAATGAAATGTTAGATTGAGAAGCACCACCCCTTCCATGGATGGAAGGGGTATTTATAGTTACAATGAATACGTCCTCCTAACGGACTGTGGATCAGGCATACAGTGGGTAAAGACCCGTCCTTCCTCCACGGTGTTACACTAAACTAAACTACGCTACAGACTAACAAATAAACTACTAAATAACGTAACAAACGACATGTCTACGAGTTAACTTATGCTAGATAGTATTTGGGGTGACCGACACTTCACATATGGAATTTCCAATTCCTAACAATCTCCCCCTAAGGGAGGTCACCCCATGTTTTACATTTTGCATCCTAGCATTCTATTAAATCTTCAGTTCCGAGCTCGTAGACTTTAATTCTTCAACATCTGCATCTTTGTGCATTAGCAGTGATTCTTCATAGTCTGATTATTTTGTACTTTTAGTGGAGGCCTTTAACTGATCCACATCTTTGATGATCTTCGAGCTTTCATTGAGATCATCAGCCACAGTAAATCTCTGGATCACCCTTTATTGTGTTGCCATCATGTGAAGTTGTGACTTTTGGACCGACATGCTCACACTTTCTGGATCATGACATCTTTTCATCAGAGTAGCGGAAGCTTTACTGGTTCATGATATTTGCAGCAGCGTAGCGGAAACATAGTATAAAAATATCAGAGCCAGGTTCTGTAGATATGTACAAGTCATGATTTCTTCAATTAAGTGTGGATGCTGTGAGCATGCGGCTTTGGATTGACTTCTCAATTCTGATCAGCTGCAACCGTCCAAATGTACCTGCAAACAACAGTTAGCAATAAAACACACGAAAGTGTCTTTGATCACTTTCGTTGAATTAAGGTACACGGCCCACAGGTAGGATTCCTAAGAATCTCCTTGACAGGTTTACGCAGCTGTTCTAGCTGTTCTCAAACCGGAACGTCTCAAAGAAGACAACAACGAGTGAGTGAACCAGCGAATTGAGATTCACTGATTGATGAAAAATTGATTTGAAAAACAATCGCGTATTGCTTAGAAGAAAGAGTTTTGCAATACGACGAAGGTTTTATGAGAAAGATCAATTTTCAATCAAAAATACCTTTTGTATTTGAAAAGAGTACACATTCGATGTGCTAGAGAAAAGAAGAAATTTGCACATCGAACGGTTTTTCCAAAAGTAATTTTTTTAAATCAGAGATACTTTTTGAATTTGAAATATGAATACACATTCTATGTGCTAGAGAAAAGAAGATTTGCACATCGAACGGTTTTTCCAAAAGTATTCGTCAATTCATTTCCTGGACCAAGGTTGATTCAAGAATGAATCTCCCCATTGTTTCTATCCAGTTGTCACAAGCTTGATCTTTTGGAAAGATCTCACATGTCACCCACCAAGAGCTTGTTTGATGTTGGCTCTAGAAGGCTTTCCATCTTCATCGTGAATATTTTTTACATATCACTCGGATGTTCTGGCAATACCACAAGGATAATGCGTAGGACTCTTAATATATTCTTACTTTCCACATTGTGTGAAACAGCAAGTCTTCATTAATTTAGTGTCCTAATGAGATATTGTGGATGATCTTTTGGCTCTAGACTCAATTGTGCACATTTGGTTTCCTATGCCGGAGACTAGGGAGAGGGTCTGCTTCTTCAATATCAACTATCTCTAAGAGAAAGTCGATAGATAATGTCGGTTCCCCGTGAGAATGAAACAAGCCCTTTTAAGAGGAACTTGAGTAGCTTGGGAAGTTTAGTGCAGTGCGTCACTGGGTCCATGACGTCTTGTCTTCAATACCAGTGTTACCTTAGTAAACACCAGTAGCATATGTATTGAACCCGATTTCTGCCCTAAGGTTGAATTATTGGAGGGCTATTTCTTTTCACCCTTTTCACATTAATTTCTTTTTCATTCTTCAACCCCTTCAGTGCTTACCGAGACTTCATAACTAGAACCTTGTTGGGTTTATTCCAGTACTAGCTCAGTCTCAGTCTGCACTCTTCCCATTTCTCATTTTTCTCCTTTTTTCATCATATCTAAGGACTCTACACTATCTAGTGGATTGTCCCTGGGTAGATCCCTCCGGCTCTGGCGCGATCGTGGGAACGAATACCTAATCTCACCATCCTTATAACTCCATGCATAAAGTAAAATGGTCGGTATTTTGGTATAGTTCATTCTTCCTTGAAACCAATTGAAAAATCATTTGGAAAAAACAATCAATGTACTTGTGATATAAAATCAAAGCATTTTGTACTTTAATTGTTTTGATCATTTTAGAAATGCTCCCCCTCAACATGTGCATATGATATTGAAATTGTTTAGCACATGGAGGCAAGAGTTCTTTGAAATATATTCTTGATCACAATATCTTTTAGAAAAAGCCATTTGATTTTCTTGGTAAATTCTCCCCCTCAATATGTGCATAGGATATTTGAAATCATTTTATCACATAGAGTAAAGAGTTCTTTTGAAGTACATCCACGATCACAAAATCCATTAAGAAACCATTTAGAAAACCAATCAAGGTACTTTATGTTGAAACATAGAATCTTTTGTACCTTGAAAGTTTGTTTTCTTTTGAAATGCTCCCCCTCAATATGTGCTTCGAGATTCGAAAGCGTTTAGCACATATGAGAGAGCAGTATGCACAATTGAATCAAAATGATCATCTTTAATCAAGTTTCATTATTAAATCACAAATTCTCCCCCGATCAAAAATATCAAACCCTTTGAGATTTTGGATCCCAAGTGATTTAATAAGGTTTAGAAAACATGGGAGAAAATGTGCCTGATTTAAAAGCTCATCTAGTTTTTGGATAAATGCTCCCCCTCAACATGTGCATTATGTATATTGAAATCGTTTGGCACATGGAGGCAGGAGTGCCTTTGAAGGACTAAAACCAATTCCATTTAAAACAGATTTGAGATTTAAATCACGATCTCTCCCCCGATCAAAAATTTCAAACCATTTGAGATTTGTGATCTCAAAAGATTTAAATCATTTAGAAAAGTTTGGGGAAAGACGTGGTTTGATTTAATTTTGAAAAAATGACAGATAAGGACCAATTTAAGACATTAAAGATTGTTAGTGTCAGGTATGATTGTTTTAAGAGATCTTTAAGTAAAATAAAACAATTTCACAATCAAACAAGAACAGAAAAAATTTCATTTTGAAAGATCTTGATTCTAAAGAAAAATCATACCATGACATAACATTAAATCTTTAGATCACCACTTTATTTCGTACAAACCGGACTTTTATGAAGAAATATCGTTTGAAAATACTTTATTTTAAATCACTCTCCCCCTCAATCGAAGACCGTAGTCGAAGATTGAGTGACTAAAGTTTTGATAAAATGAAGTCCGGTGATTTTCAAAAATGAAGTCCAATTTATTTTCAAAACCAATATTTTTCCATTTTTCAAAACAATATTATTTAAAAATTGTTTAAAAATGGTATCATCCACTACTTATTCCTGCATAAAGATACGTTAGGTGGTTGAGAAGCTTTTGTTGTTATTGCTGAGGGTTGGAAGAAAACCATCTGCAGATGCAGTGAGACTTCTTACGTTGCATTTTTTTATGCTAACTAAGGTCAAATTAAGCTCCGTTTCTTCATTTGATGATGAAGAAAACCATTTGCTGATGCAGTGAGACCTCTTACGTTGCATTTCATGCCAACTCTCCATAGAAGTCAAATTAAGCTCCGTTTCTTCATTTGTCGACCCAAGATATAGTTGCCCTTTCCTTTCGGCCTCCAATCATCATCCATTGTGGGATCCGGATCGGGAACATTCTTATATACCAATATACCTGCATACGTTAGTGGACACAAATAGATATATGGTGGTCGACATCACCCAAACAGCAATCGACTAATAAAAGTCAATTCAACATTATCAATCAGATCATGTAAAGCATGTGAATAATGTGTTTATCAAAATCTAATCATCTAATCCTAACAATCACATCCTAGAAACCTATTCCTTCAACATAGGCAATTATATTTTACAGATAAGCACGTAGGATGATTAAGAAAGCCCGTTAGATGATGTAAATTTGAAAAACATTATCCCCCTCAATCAATGACTCATTTTATGAAAAGTTTTAAAAGCGCTGAAGTCATTTATTGGGTTTTGCAAATTTATGAAAATACCAAATATGATTGATTTTAAAGCAACTTATTTACCACCATTTTTGAAACACAACAAATATTTTTCTGAAGAATTTTAGAAGGAAAAATATTTGTGTAGGAACAACAGTCTTTTTGACGACATGCTTTCATTGTTTTGTTTATAGGATAAGTGCACGAGATATTTGAAAATTGGTTTAGCGCAGCACTTTCCTTTCTTGAAGAACGGGTTGCTATCGGAAATAATAGCAAGCCATAGTTTAAGCACGTGTTACAGTCTGAAGTAACTGCAAGCCATTTGATTAGTGACATATTTTGAAAAGAAATATTTCACCTTCTGCTCGAACTTCATCTATGGTCCCGTGCCATTGTTGAATGACATTTCTAAGACCGCAGATGTTATCGATACCAGAAGACATGTCTTTAAAAACATATTTTTGGAATTTTTCAAATTTTCTGATATTTATGGGTTTTTGAAGGTTTTATATTTTTCTATTTTCTTTTTGTTGGTTTTCTATTTTTGTATTTTGTTTTTTTGATAAATATTTACAGATAGAATAGATGATATAGTTTAAGAAGACGATGATACGAGTACCGGGATAAGGATATCGAGCAGCCCCGTTGTAGAAGATAGAAGTCATCATCTCTTAAACATCCACCACCAAAGCTTCCGAGGCTCTTGAAAAGAAGGAATTGAGCCTTTAAGAATGCGAGACTTTGGCAGCTTTCCCCCCACACCGAAAATCCTTATGTTGAGCAGATTCAAAGCTCTATTTCAAGCTTGCTTTAGCCAGGTGCACAAGGAAGCACACCATTATCATCGATCTTGCTGCTCCTTTTAAGAATGATCTTTGTGATTCTTCGTTCGAGGTTATATCATCCAATAGAAGAACAGCAACGTATCATCCCACGTATAAATAATCTTCTCAAATTCCTTTTCCACTGAAGTCTGAAGCGATCCATACCAAAAAGTTATCAAGAGAAAACTTCCCCCATGTAGATGAATTGATGCAGTCAGTCTCTTAGACTAGAGCTCATGAACCCGAATACACAATTACCCAAAGACATAGAACCTTATAATATCGAAGTAGCAGATTAAGTCCGATAGCAAAAGAATAACCCCGATGTATCCTTTTCTCTCCCCTGATGATAGTGTATGAAGCTCAAAAACCCGAAGTACCCGAATGCCCAAAAAGAGAATAACCAATAACATTGAAGAAGCATGCCGAATCACTGATTATCTCTGCGGAGGACTATCTCTGCGGATTTCAACTCCGGAATAAGTGATTATATCTCTGAATCACTGATTAAGCACTCAAGTGAAACAGTTGAGCGTCCCCAATGTACACAATCTCTCTCCCCTGATGATTGCGATAGCATCGAAATCATTACACACTTGTGTACCTTTTTTATCACCAGAAACTAACTCTTCCATCTCTTCCCCCACATATTTGGAGTAAGAACACTAAACGCCATGAGTCAAACCTTGAGTTTCTCTGCGGTAATGGCATTTGTATTCCCGGGATATCTTCAATCACTTAGAAGTATTAAGTTCATCAAGTTTACTCGCGTTTAGATACGTGTCTCCTTCCCCCTTGCTGGTTTTGATACTTCAGAATCAGCAACACATTGTAAGCCCATATACTTGAAATCATTTTAGAAGAACCTTAGAAGTCTTTGTGAGAATCAACTTGCTGAAGAATATGAGCAAGTCTAATTGGGGATTGAGTCTTGACTTTTCACTCTCCCCCAATTAGTGCTCTCCCCTAAACCGACAATCTTTATGATGAATACTTGAATTAAGAAGAAGTCTTTAGATCGTCAAATGCAACTCGTCTTTAGTCTTCTAACATGTACCAGAAAATGTAGAACCGACTGTAGACTCGACCTTCTTCAAGATTGTCCGAATGGGGAAATAGACAGTTAACATCTTCTTTGCACCAAAGGCATTCCTGTTAACTTGTAAATAGCAAATCTCCTTAATTAAAATCCCTCCCAATCAAACAAGAACATAAAGATGTTCATCAAAGAAATCAGCCCAGCAGTTAGAAGCACTTTGTCATTAATCATATAAGCCCGTGAGAAGATGTCAACCAGCGGCTCATAGAAGAAACAACATGTAAAGATGACCCGATAAGAAAAAGCTCGGTTCTTACATGAGTTAGGAGCCGCATGACCATATATTCTTAGATATAACTCAACATGCAGTAGTTTCACACTTCTTCTCCCCCTCAAGAATTGCATACGGAGATGCCATTCTTGATTAAACAAGTGATTATCATCTAAATGTATTCTATTCACACTTCTCCCCCGCAAAATTAGCACATGATGTCGCTATCGTCTTTATTGTTGAGTAAGTGGAATAAGAGAACAATTAACAGTAGTCTGGTTCACTTGATGACTGAAAGTGCATGGAAAAAGCATGAAGCATGTTGATGATAATAGTCATTAATAAGAAGATTTCTCTTCTTCAGAAGATAAAGCGCACTGAGACGTACACTTTTCTTTTCTTTTGAGTACGAGGCTTGAACTGTTGTGTTCAAACGTCATAAGAAGATTTCTCTTCTTCAAAAGATAATGCACACTGAAACGTACACATTTCTTTTCTTTAGAGTACGAGGCTTGAATTGCTGTGTTCAAACGTCATAAGAAGATTTCTCTTCTTCAGAAGATAAAGCGCACTGAAGCGTACACTTTTCTTTTCTTTAGAGAACGAGGCTTGAACTGTTGTGTTCAAACGTCATAATCTCTCTCTTTTCATCATCTCTTGGAAAAACATGTAATTACCCCATTATCATTCAGTAGGCTCTTTGTCGTGACAGCTGATGGAGAAAACCCAATATGATGAATTTGACCCCGAAGTAAACTAACCCGAACTCGTGACTTAAGCTTGCACATATTTAACAAAGAGCGGTGTCGAGACTTCATCCTCCATTGAATCTATAAGTACTCTATACTCTTCATCCAACCAACCATCAAGTAATAGACGTACATCACCTCTTGAAAATCCACAATTGAATGTGACACTGAGCACTACAATATAACTCCTTAAAGTGATAGTTATTTTGTGGTGATAAGAGCCCAATTCCCCCAAGTGGTAAAAGAAAAGGAAAAAGTCACCCAACAATAACTAGATTTCCAAGTCTTCGTTTTTTATAAGAAGCTCGAACAAGGATCTTGAAGAATCTTCATCCAACCATCCCCGATACCTTCAGATACTAAGTACACTCGCCCGTGATATTTCACTTCAACCTCAAATAAATAATACTGAATTAACCCCGTTGTCACATCTTCTGGTTAAAAGCTCAACTCTAGCCTCCTTTTACGTTTTAAGTGAACTATGATAATGGTTTCATCCCGACCATGGTTAAAAGTACATAACCCCGTAAAACCTTGTAATAACCAAACTGCCATGAAGAATATCCAAACAATCATCCAATTCATGAAGTACACCCTTTTATCCCTTCTTCGAAGCAGAAACCGTAGCACCAGCATCAGATAAGATCCCGAAATACGCTTTCCTTTCTCCAGGATGGTTCCGTCATTACGGGATTTTACAACTCTATGGTTTAAGCCGAGAAATACTTTCTTTCGCGGGATTTTACAAAACCAAGAATAAACCGTAAGATAGATCTGGAAATGCACTTTACAATTATCAGGATGTTTCCATTATCACGGGATTTTACAAGTCTATGATTTAAACCGAGAAAATAGATTCTTTCGCGGGATTTTACAGAATCAAGACAAAACCGTAAACAATGTCAGCTTGAATGTGTTATGACAACTTTGGTTTCAGAGAATATATGTTTTAGGGGAACATGCAGCGGTTCATAAACAGTTTATTATCCAACATCAACAACATCATCAACCATTCAATAAACACATCATCCACGTATTTAGTCGGCTATTGCAGTGACCACTAGAAGAAGTAAATCCGATATACCAAGCTTGAATATGAAGAAGAATTCCCCAGATATGTTACTTAAACTTGTACTAATCCTTGTGAAAGAGAAACGGTGTACCCAATGTACAAAACCTCTTGACATATCCTCAACTGCGTGAGACACCGAAGTGATAGTTACTTTGTGGGTTAAGCGTGAAAGAATCACAAACGTAACTAAATAGCCAAGCCTTTATCGCACTCTTTAAATGCCCAAACAAGTCATCTTCGCGGAAGGGTAGAAAGAAATAAGAAGAAATAAGTAAACGTGCCCGGAAAACCTCACTTCAAAGCCAAATAAGAAATATAATACAAACAACCCCATAGTCAACATTGTCCAATTATCAATTCAAGCCGTGACGTAATATCCTCCGTGAAAATGCATAAACCAAAGTATCAATCCACATAACATACCGAATCTCATCATCACACCAAATCTCATATCACAACAAGTCTCATCATTAAAATGCATCACCTCTCATTAACACATCACATATAGACCAAAGCAAAATCTTGAGAGGCTCATCCGACCCAATCATGTGTGAAGCCCAAACATGGTTACTTGTAATAACCGAATCCTAGTTCATGAAAATCAATACAATCATCCACGTCCAATGTCCAAATCCAATTAAAACAAGTGAACCAATTTACGTTAAAGCAATTATATATAGAAGCCCCGTATCCAAAATCCAAATTTCAAGCACGGTTCGAAAATAATTTCTCTTACCCAACTAACACAATTTCCACACTCTTGTCACATACCAACATAGTTAAGCCAAATAAGAATTGCCCCCATAAATTTGTGAGTATAGGAGCCTCGAGAAAAATTCGTTAATTATACAATAGGAGCAACACTTGGTCACGCATTAAATTATGTTGATATGATATGTTAAAACAAAACTGTCAAGCCCAAGTGTTAGGCATCCAACAATCACGTTAGGTCCAATTTGTGAGCTTTATCCAGGTTTTAAGCACACTAGGACACGGCCCAATTTAATTACAAACTTGTATACAAAACTCGGCCCTTTATAACACCCATTTTACCCTAATCCATCGGGTATAAAACAGATACTAAGAACACTTGTTACCCTAATTTCACTCACACAAAAACACGCCCCTCTTCTCTGTAACTCGTACTTCTCCAAACCCTAACACATCTTCAAAAATAATCCGCCTCATTATTTTTTTAAACATCTGCTTCTCCTTATCCACTAAGTCGAACACAAAAAATAAAAAGGAGCAAGGCCACAGGGATGGCTTAACCGAAACAGAGATGCCACAGGGATGGTATATTGAGTTTCAAGAATCACCAAAGGTTTTAGGTAGGTATATTAACTTTTAATTTCAATGATGAGACGAACCAAAGACAACACATAGCAGATTTGTTATGTTGTTTCTTTAATTTTTCGGATATATAATATGATGCAATGCATCAAACAAAAAGAATCATAGATCCATGAAGATTTGTTCTTTTCGTGTTAAGATCTTTAAGATTTATGGCACTAGTTGCCCACGACAAAGAAAAGCCGAGATCAATTGTCTTTTGTACACTTTTTAACGTTTTGATCTTTAATCTTTTTGTACTTCCTTTTAACCGAACAAGAATAGAGGACACATCCCCATTATGGTTTTGTTCTTACTTCAAAGTTTCGGAAATTTTCATAATTTATAGATCGATGAGGCACAAGCTCGTTTGTGTATAGATCCTTTGAGATCTATGTGTTAGAAGAAACTTGTTAGGACCGATTAATACTATGATTTATGTGGTTTGGAGGTCTTGGTTGGTGGAAGAAGATGAAGATCTTCATCCTTTTTAGTGAGAGAAACTAGAGAGAGGAAGGAGAAGATATGATAACCAATAAATGAAAACAATACACTACACCAAATAAAGCACCTCACCCCTCATGTAGAGTCATGTAGAGGGTATTTATAGGCTCTATCTTTGGCACTAAACCATACTAGTCCCTAAGGGCAAAGTGTACAACGAGATTTCCAGTCCAATTCACTTAAATGACGCTATCTTTAGAAAAGTGAGGCTAACAATCTCCCTCCAAGATAGCCACACGTGAATGGTTACAATGACCTATAAATACAAAAAACAAAGTAAATTAATAGTAATGAACAATGTTGACTTTCTTGAAGCGCAGAGTCTCTCAGAGTCTAGATAATCGAGGCAAACTTGAAGTTCTCCCTTCCTAACGACTCTGAAATGATCTTCTTGTAGCTCAACTTCAATCAGAATCTGCCTAGTTAGGTTATTACTCTCCTAACTAGTGAGCCTTTTCTATGCCCTCCCAACCGCCAACACTCTTCCAACACGCTTTAATCTTCGTGACGAAATGAGAAAGTAAACTCTTGATCGTAAATGGTTGTCGCTCGAACATCGTGAACAACATAATCTCACTTAGTATTGCATCCAAGTTGGTAAAAAAAACCCCGATGTACACCACACTACTTCTCCTTCGCCTTTGGCAAAAATCCCTTCAGAATCCAATCACGAAGATGAAATACCAACTTCTCCCCATGGTTGCGAAGTTATCGAATCATCATAATGTTGCATACATGATATACCTTTTGATGCAATATTAACATCATAGTTGATCAAATTTCCGTGAGAATATGTTTAAAATACTCTCAATAAACTTCTCTCAAACCAACCTTTATCAACCTCCTTGAATTCACCGGCTAATAGTAATGACCACATAAGGAGATTGCCCGATACCTAACTAACTTGAAAAATGAAGTAAACATCCCAACTTGTGACTTGCCGCTTGTTCTAAATTTTGAACAACCACAACTTCGTATTGACCGAGCACAACAACGTGAAATCCTTAAAGTGATGGTTACACACTCGGAGCACTACAACGTAACTCCTTACCACATAACCGATTGTCAAATTTCATAATGTGCTCCAACAAGTTATCTTGAGACATGCATCCAACCAACCATCGCCCGTAGATAAAGAAGTCCACCGCGAAATGTCACGCCAATTCCGTAATAATACCGCATAAAGAGCCCAGAGTCATTTTTCAAATTTCGCGCAAGCCGTGAATTTTGTATCCCTCCGTGAAAATTATTATCATACCAATAATACCAACATCATACCACTATTAAAAAATTTGTATCCAAGAAATTGAATGACAATGATTACTTTTATACGTCCAAAATAGTGTATGTCACATTGATTCCAACATATTTCAATCCTGTGAGTCACGTGATCAAATATAATCCCATTTCAAAGCTAATATTCGATCCATGTGAGAAGCCTACGTTTGATGCTACATAATCCCTACCATATTCAAAGAACTACACTAAAGCCCATCTTACAAACACAATCCTAATCCCGAATGAATAAAATGTATTTACACTTGACCTAACCCAATAAACACATCTCACAACAATACGCCACCTCCTATATTTTCTCCCAAAGCGATCCGAAAAATACTCAAAGATAACCCCATTCACAAATCTCATCTCCTCAATATTTCAACATCATAAACGAATCATCCACGCACAAATACATCCTATCCGAATTGTCTTCATGTGCTACGTAATCCAATCACAAAATCGAGAAAATGACTTCAAGATCATTAGAATATGGTCCTGCAGTAATTGTTGTATATTCGTTGTATTTTTATCTATAAACTAATCAAAGAGATGAGGTAACATACTGTTAATCTATTACTTTAAATTGTGATAATAACACATTTGGGGTCGATGAGGAGGAGTGATTCATTTGAAATAATCTATAAAAGATTACAACAAAAACTGAATCCATCGGAGATTGTTACATGCTTTGATGTCAGAGAGTTGGGGAGTGATATGGTGGTTAATTGAAGTGAAGTCTAGATGTAGGATAAGTTGGTTTCGAATCGATGATGTAGATGGTAGCCGAGGCCGAGGATGTTATAATGGTATTTGGTATACGCTTGTGGTCATGGTCAAATTTACGCATAACTTTTTTCACCATTACATTCTTACGCCAGCTTTTTGCTTATGCGTAGGCATACGCTGAACATCTTATCGAAGCCCAACTTACGCCGTAGCCTAGGCTTATGCGGCGAGCATGGCAAGCGAAGTTTTCATACTGTAACTTCACAGCCTACGCTGCAAACACCTCAGAGATTCCCTTTATGCGAGAAAATAGGGTTTTGACCCGCCTGACTTTTTCCCAGTATTCAACATGTTTTTCCGGCCCATCTTTAAGCAAAAACCTTAAAAGCATAAACCGCTTTTTACCATGTTGACCATATGAAGATGACAGTTGACCACTTTGACTTTCATGCATTTGGAACAAAAAGATAAAAGTACCGCTTTGGATAATATATACCCAAGCATATATTCAAGAAAGTTTAAGACTTTTTGTGACCAAAACTAAGGATACTCAAACATGTATACTAAATTTTACCCACAAATCGAAAAAATTCACCCACAAAATAAGCTCAAAACAAGAACTAACATGTATAAACCAACATAAATCAATAAAACAACAACCTTGGCTCGTTATACCACTTATAGGACCGATTAATACTATGATTTATGTGGTTTGAGGTCTTGGTTGTGGAAGAAGATGAAGATCTTCATCTTCTTAGTGAGAGAAACTAGAGAGAGGGAGGAGAAGATAAGGATAACTTGAATAAATGAAAACAATACACTACACCAAATGTTGACCTCACCCCTCATGGAGAGTCATGAGGTATTTATAGGCCTCTATCTTTGCCACTTAAACTATACTAGTCCCTAAGGGCAAAGTGTACAACGCATCTAGTCCAATTCACGTAAATGACGTTATCTTTAGAAAAAGTGAGGCTAACAAGAAACCACACACAAAAAGAGCAAAGCTGAGATCGGACCCTCTTGTTAACGATATAAAGACTTGTGACAACAATATTGTTGAGTTCATCTCTTTACTTTCGGATATAATCAACAACATTAGATCAATGATGAAATCAATTTCGTGTTTTTGGCCAATGGTCTTGATGTACATTTGAGTACCACGAAATTAGAAGCTGAGATCTATGATGTATTTGTTCCTTTTGAGTCTTGATTGAGATGGAGTGATTGTGAGGGTCTTGGGGTGAGTCTAGATGTAGGTTAAGTTAGGTTTGGAATGGGTTGAGTCTAGATTGATTTTGGCATCTTTGATTAATACTCTTTCAGTTAAAATTCATTTGGACCGATGATGTTTGACATAAACTGAGGTCGAGATGTTGGTAATTGGTGTTGGTCTTGTGGTCGTGGTCATTCCTTCTTTTCATCTTCTTCTTCTTTCATTTCTGTCAAGTCGCTAGTGGTCACGAGGCTTCTTGTCTCAAGTCGCTTCTTGTCTAAAGTCGCTTCTTGTAACAAGTCGCTACTTGTCTCAAGTCGCTACTTGGAACAAGTCGCTACCATGAGTAAAGACTCATGGCAAGTCGCTACTGAGATTCATAGTATCTGGACAACATGTTAGCAAGTCGCTTTGAAGAAACAATATGACCATATTATTATTTTTTTTCAGCCAAGTTGCAAAACCCAGAAAATATCATAAAAACTGCATCAGTTTTGACCACTAAAGTGACCAGATGACCCATTTTGACCTCAAGAATTTTGGCAAGAGTTACCCATAAAAGTAGCATAAAGACACCAAATAATACCCATTTTGACCACTTGAATCTGACCATTTTGACCACAAATATAGACCACTGATTCACGGATGGTTTAAATTGTTACAAAACATGAACAAAAATCTGACTTGGACCAAAAATTGACACAAAACATATTGAGTAAACTTTATGCAACAAACAACATTTTAGACCATAAACGATACAAGAGACCATGTTTGAAACAGTTAACCATGGAACAAAGTTTCACCATCAAAAAGTACCAAAAGAGCATAAAACATGTATCGAATCATTAAATAAATCATCAAAACACAACAACCTTGGCTCCGGTACCATTTGTAGGATCATAAATATTATTGTGTTTGATGATTCGGGTGGCCTTGGATGGTGATTATACAAGTATGCCATGTTTTAGAGAGAGAAAGAGTGAGAGGGTGTTCTTGGTAGAGAGTTGTTTTGAAACAAATTAAATATTAGATTGAGAAGCACCACCCCTTCCATGGATGGAAGGGGTATTTATAGTTACAATGAATACGTCCTTCTAAATGCATCCTGATCGTGCATACAGTTAAAGACCGGCCCTTCCTCCACTATGTTACACTAAACTAAACTACGCTAAAGACTAACAAATAAACTACTAAATAACGTAACAAACGACATGTCTACGAGCTAACTTATGCTAGATAATATTTGGGGTGACCGACACTTCACATATGGAATTTCCAATTCCTAACAAAGACTCGACCATGTCAGCAGGTTTCGTGGGATTTGTCCACCACGTGGCCTGACACCTACTAAGTAGGGTGGCTATAGGCCTGGGAAAATATAGGTCTCACAATAAAGAGTTGAATAGCTCACAAAGAATATAGTACAAGGTTGGGGTAGTATATACCCCAACACATTTAATGTTTGCATTGAATTTTCACTTACACATACTAGATTTATTACAACATTCATTACCATCCGCTTATTTTCACGCCGAGCTTGGTCCCGACAACACCAGGGCGAGGCTAACGTATTCGTATTGTGCAGAAGGAGCCAACCTTTCTTCCGGAGATTTATAGAAGCCGTGACCTCCGATCGCTTCCGCGTACAGGAATTTGCTTTAACAAATTGGCGCCATCCATGGGACCCCAATTCATTCTACCGGAGAATTGAATGACAGGTCCGGAAGAAACACCTCCACTAGGACCTTTTCTCTCACGAGCAAATAGGGCGAAGGGTCCGTAATAACCCAACCACCCGAATACCGTAATGATACAAGCCCGACGGCATCATTAGAAGCTCTTATTAAGAAGTACAACGCCATGTGGCCAAGCATTAAACCTATCCCATATCGCTTGAGATGACGACAGCGAGCGGATGCCAGCTGTGACCCCAAAGATGATCTTAGTAAACCCCATAAAGAAGTGGCTAGGTCACAATTCACGAGAAGGATAGTGGAGTTCGCCGGCCCCAAATACATCATGCGACTAACCTGAAGTTTTATGACGGGTCAAATTGACCGGATGATCACATCACCGCTTTTATGGGCAAATAACCAAGGGGAATGGCCAATGCCGGTAAGGTGCCAATGTTCAACAGACTATGGACGGGCCGCACAGAGGATGGTTCAAGAACTTAGAGCCGGAGTATGGATAGTGGGATGACTCGAGAGAACAATTTACAAGGTTTGCTTCTACTAGAAAAACATGAAAGACCCCACAGAATCACCCGATTGTAGGAGGGCGAACGAGGTAATCGCCAGATTTCAAGGAACGCTGGACCGATGAGGCCAAGATGATACCTGAACTCATGAAGATATCTATTCATGAGTGCTCATTGGTGCCCCGACTTGGCTAAGAAATTTTCCGATCAAGTCCCAAAGTCCACAAAGAAATGATGACCGGATGATTATGTCCAAGCGAAGAAAGCGTGATAAGAACACGGAATTACCAAAGGAGAAGAACACGAATTGTTCCGGGCGGGAAACCTTCCAGAGCAGATCTAACTCTAGAGTGGGGGATTTGGGGACGAGAAGGAATGACGGCCACCGGAAAGAAATGATCCTGCAGGGACGCTCCATACTGCTCCATAAGTAAACGCTCAAGAATGAGTTTCGCGCAACGATTTCAACAAGCCCACAATCACAGTGGTCACGCTTCGGCCTATCAAAACAGCCTAAGGAGATATTGGCTACCTAACACCATTTAAACTTACCTCCCACTTTTACAAGGAAAGTTTAACAAGGAAAATGAGGACAAGTTTTGTGAGTACCATGGAGAGAAGTGGTCATCTAACCAACGATGCTACCATCCTAAAAGACAAGAAATGGCCCTTGAATCGGAAATTTGGATCACTTGGTAAAGAACGCATAACAGAGAGGAAGGGAAAGACCGAGAGGTCATAAAAGGAAAGGAAAAGTGATCAATATGGTCAATAATTATGTAGAAGACCGGAAGAGGAAGGCCGTGTTCTACGATTTGGACTAGATGAATGTCCCCATATCTTTTTCCTGATAGCCAAAGCGAACTTGTCCAAGAGCCACGATTTTAGTTAGAAATAGAGGGTTAATTGGTCCAAGAGGTGTTCGAGATGAAGGTGCCTCTGTGCAAGGATGTATGAACACGCTTCAAGAACTGGTCCGCCCATTCATCCGTGTTAAAAGGAACTACCACCAAGGTGGGATTCCGGAGAAGTCATTCACCCTTAGGAAGATTGAGTTAGAGGTGGTTTCGAGATCATGGCTTATTCAGACGGTCATGATGAAATTTATTGCGTGAAGTCACCTCACCTTACAATGTAATATTGGGACGCTCGTGGTTAAGGAGTTGACCTTCAACTATCCACGCTTATGATGAAGTTTCCCACTCGAGGAATAGCTACCGGTCACTAAAAGGGCGTGTAGTTATGGAATGCGCATAAGTTGGAAGAGAGGCAAGATCCCAGGAAAAGTTATTCTCCTAAAAGAAAAGCAGAGGTAGTGGACCGGGAGGCTCAGGAGGAGCTAAGGCTAACTAAGATTTTTGTTAATGCGCCTACCCCGAAAGGGTGCCACGATAGGAACTAGCTTTTCCTGGGAGTGTCGAAAGCAGCTCATTGAACTCTTGAGGAAAAACAAAGAGGTGTTCGCTTGGGAACCGACGGATATGACGGGGTGCCAAGGCGTCTCATTCAACACTCCCTTAACGTGAACGCTCTCGACACGACATCGCCGTAAAAGAAGGACATTCTCACAGAGAAAACCGTGTGGTCACAAGGGAAGTTGAGGAATGGGTCAAGGCCGGTATAGTTCACCCAAGAAGGTACCCAACATGGATATCTAACTCGTGTTGCGAAGAAATGTGACTGTCGAGGATGTGTATTGACTTCAAAACCTAAACTCGTGGTCCGAAAGATTACTATCCCTTACCGAAATTGATTGGAAGATCGAATCGCCATGGGATATAAGTACAAATGCTTCCGGATGCTTACAAGGGTTACCACCGCATTCGCATGAATAGGACGATGAGGAGAATACGCATTTTATACGCAAGCGGACTTATTGTTACACCAAAATCCCGCTTGGGTTAAAGAACGCCGGGCAACATACCAAATAGATTCCGGGTTCCAATCACAGATAGGCAGAAATTTGGAAGCATACGCGGACGATATGGTTAAAGATTTGACTGAAGCAGAGATGAAAGCATATATGGAAACCTTTGACAACCTCGGGATAAACATGAAGTGAATCCGCAGTGTTCATTTGGAGCGAGGGCAAATTCGATTACATGGTGACATCGAAGGCATAAGGGTAACCCCGAAGACGAAGCAATCATGGAAATGAAATCAAGACCTTAAAAGAAATGCAAACCAGTGGAAATTGCGCTCTTGAATAGATTCTTGTCAAAGCCGGAAAGATCCCTACCATTCTTTGACACACCAAAGAACATCACCAAAGAGAACAAGGACTAATATCGCTAGACGAGAGGCCGAAAACGGTTTCGTGAGATGAAAAGCTTGATAATCGAATTGCCTTCTTTGTCTACCCCTGCCAAGGAGCAATTTATTCATATACCCAGGGCATCAAAGGGGCAGAAGCTTGGTGTTAGTGGTGAAAGGGAAGAAGATGGGGCTGTCACTATTAATTCATAAAAGACCACCTTGCATGATTGAGAGAAACTATGCCCCGATAAAAAATTGGCTCTATGTCTATTGCATTCATCCGCATCACATGGGAGATTTCGAGGTCATCTTCATTCCGGTCACAACATCAACCCATTGCAGATATTAAATAAACCGGAGGTCTCAGGGAAGTTGGCCAAATATGCCGTGGAATTGGGAGCCTACAACATTACCTATGTCCCTAGGAATGCGGTTAAAGGACAGGTGGTAGCAGATTTCCTGCCGAATACCTGTGGAACTGGACATCCTCACAACAAGTGGAAAAGGTAGGATGTGATGGAAGTAGGGATGAAGGAGAGTGGTTACTATACACCGGACGGGCGCCAATAAAAAGGTTCCTGCGGTGATTGGTCCTCATCACCCGTAGAAAGAAATGACCTACGCTTTACGGCTTAACTTCCCCAAAGACCAACAACGGTTTAATATGAGGCTTTGTTGGCCGGCCTCCGAGCAAAAATCTCAAAATTACATATCAACGCGGTGGATTCCAAACTAGTGGCAAGCCAAATCAATGGAGAATTCACTGCCACCATGCATAAATACCGCCCGTGCAGAATACATCATCGGGTTTTAGAGTTTCAAGATTTGTAACATTCCGAGAGCTCAAAATCAAAGGCGATATATACCGAGTAAACCGCATCGGTAGCTTTTGATCATCTCACCAAAAAGGTGCTAGTAGAGGTCCTAGAAAAACCTTCAGGAGAAGAAAAAATGGTTAACACCATAGTAGAGGAAGAAGGAGATAACTGGATGACACCAATCATCAAATTTCTGGTGGAAGGGATCTGGCCGGAGGACCCCAACGAGGCCAGGAACCTCCGAATGAAAATTCCGCAGTACGTGATGGAGGAGGGAATCCTCTTCAAAAGGGGCTACTTGGTACCAATGCTAAGGTGTATAGGATCAAGCAGTGTGAATTACATAATTCGGCGTAATTGAGGATGTTGTAATGCACTGGACCGAGAACCGTAGTGGCAAATCTTATGAGGCAAGGGTATTATTGACCTACCATGCATCGAGACGCAAGGGATGAAATTAGAAAATGCGAATCTTGTCAAATACACGCCCCGGTACCAAAGCTTCCCAAAACGCTGTTGACCTCCATCATGACACCATGGCCTTTTTACCAGTGGGGAATGGATGTGTTGGGCCCCTTCTCGAGGCACCATGAAGGATCAAATAAGTCATAGTGGCTATTGACTATTTCACAAAGTGGATAGAGCCAAAACCATTGGTAAAGCACTAAAGATGTCATAAAGTTTGTGTGAGAACGCGTATGCAAACGGTACTTCCGAGTCATAGTCATGGATAACTGGAACCATCGCCAATGATCCGCTCAAAAGCTGGTGGAGTGGTTGAAAATTAAGCGTATGAACACGTACCGCGGCACACCAAGCCAATGGATTGGTAGAGCGAGCTAACAAGAGTTTGATGGAGGGAATAAAAACAAGGCCGGATGAGTAGAGATGATATCGATGAGTTACCTAAAGTCTTATGGGCATACCGGACTACTCTTAACACAAGCAATGGAGAAACCCCATTCAGTTTGACGTACGAAAATGAAGCTGTGATTTCGGCGGAGATAGGAATGCCTACACACCGGGCTATGATGTTCCTGGAAGATCAGAACGAGGAGGAACAACGTCCAACCTCGATCTCTTGCAAGAAATGAAATGCCGCCATTCAGAGGCCAAATACAAAACACAGGTGGAACAATATTACAATCGGAAAGTCAAACCGATGAACTTTAAGGTGGGAGATTTTGTTTACCGGAGGAATGAGGCGAGCCGGGTAGAAAACCAACGGAAGTTGGGACCCAATTGGGAAGGACCTTACAGGGTGGTAGCAGCGTACCAGAATGGTTCTTATAAGTTAAAAACAATGGAGAAAAAAGAGGTCCCTCGGACCTGGCACGCGATAAACCTCAGAAATTTTTTCTTATAATCGCTATTGTGGCAAGAATCCTACAGCTACTATGTAAATTGAATTAATCATGTTCGATTTTGTTTAATGATGAAATTCTTCATGTAGTGGGGAGACAATTTTCTGTGATAACTTGTGTAATGGGTGACTATTCCTACGGCTGGCCCCCGTCGAGTATAACTGATAAAAGCATGCCCTGGTATTTCTGCCGGATGCCCGAGAACTTTATTCGATGCCCGAAAATGGATGCCAATGAAAAACAAACACCGTGGATGCCCTGTGAATGACCACACAGATGCCCGAAGATAAGCTCTGATGCTCAAAAATAGATGCCCCGAATTCGAAGGATGCCCGGAATCCGGATGCACGGCCTACGTGGCCGGATGCCCTTAGAATAATCTAAGGAGGTCTGTAAATAGGAAATGAGAATGCAAAAGGGCAAGAGAAACATCCACAAAAAAAATATAATGCATATAAACCTGTTTATATTATGAATATTGTCCGGTCACGAAGGACGAAAAAATAATAAGTCACAAAAGATGAATTGTTAATTATTACAACTATGGTTATCCGAATCATTGTTCACAAGCATACAATATTAAAATTAAACTTCAAACATTCTCCGCCAGAGTGTTGACGGGCGGGGTGGTCACGATGGGAGGTTGAGAGGAAGGACCGGCGGGATCCTTGCGAGAGGGCTTCGCTCCATGTTTAGCAAGTCTCCTGGGGCGTACCAAGATGAATCACCTAATTTTGATGTAGGGATACTCACTTAAAGCTTGTTATACTCGGCTTTCAAAACTTGGGAGCCTCCCCGTTGACCCCCGCAATACCCTTAAGAGCCAAGCTTATCTCTTTCTTCTTTCCTCCCCACACTGCCTCAAGAACGAACCCGGCTTGGTAATAGATCAGATAATACTTCGCCATGCTCTTCTTATATTCTAGACTGGTCTAGCAACCGGTGGACGCGTAGGAAGAAGGCAACGAATCCACATTTTGTTTCACTATCACTGCAACCTCACCGCTAGGTTCCCCTTCTTCCCCTGTGAAGATTCCAAAGACTGATTTTTGGCATTTAGCTACTCTCCAAATTTCCCCGATCCTTTCAAATTTATGTAGAAGAAGTCTCGCCACTGCTCGCTCGAAAGTCACCACAACCTCGCCTTCCAAGCTCTTCTCCCTATCCATACTAGCCTTATGATCGGCCCCTAGCTTCTTCAACTCCTCCGACAACCTTTCATTCTCACCCCAGCTAGCCAACTCGTCGGAATCCCTACCATTGTGAGCTTGAGTCAATCGCCGCCATTCCTGGTAAGATCTCAATCTCCTCTAAGCTCCCCGAGTCACCACGCCTCGCCAAACTCCTCATATGCCCGGCGGGTCAGCTGAATGTTGTTCAATTCTTCCAGAGCCTCTCTCTCGGTGGGAGTAGCAATATTGTCAATCAGCTCCCGGCAAGAGCGGAAGGAATCGATCCGGACGTCATCACGGAGAGTCCAATTAGGGATAAAAACATTTGTAGCTTCATCACACCAAAGGCAAAGGGAATTATAAGAAGCAATTGACAAGTGAAATTGAGAGTGTACAGAAACTAAATGTACCCGAGTCCAGGTTGACCTTTTCTATGCGCTTAGAACGGCGGGAGTGATGGGCCGAGTGACCTGAAAGACATAACATAATGACAAAATGAGTAAAAGAAAGTTACAAAAACAAGTTAGATGACGAATCATGCATACCTTCAGAATTGTGCGGAAGCGAGTCCGCCGGCTGAGAGTGGCCACCCTCATTGAAGGGACGGATAGGCATTTTCTGCATATCTTCTCCACCTCCAGCCCCATTCTCCCCCATCCCTTCACTTGACACGTTCTCTCCACCCCCTCCGGCCGCAATGTTGGGAGTCTCCTGCTCTGCATCAGCATTCACATTGGCCCCTTGATCAACCCCCGGAAGGACCTGGTTCAAGGGCTCTGCATTTTCGATGGGGGATCCGGAGGAAATGTGCTTAACATACTTGTGACGCTGCTTTTTTCTCTTATTATGGACCCCGGAAGTCCCTTCACCCCTTTTCTTCGCCGCCTGACGAGCAAGAGCCTCTCTCTCCTTCTTATCACGGGCATCAACCCCTTCCGGGTCCGCCTCTTCGGCCCTTTTGGCCAGGGCATCCTTTGGAGGAATGTTCTCTCCAACAGCCAAGGGGTCGGTCGTTCTTTTCGGTTTTTCCCGGTTCGGGTCAACCGCAGGACCCTTGCTCACCACGGTCCCCTCCCAGTCTGGAAGCTCAAGGTACTCCGACATGTTAACAACTGAAAGAACAATGAAATTCGTTAGAAACATAAACTAGCATATCCGGAGAAAACAAACATCAATGCTATGATGACAAACTAAACAGGTAATTACCATGACCCCGGGCATCTTATAGAATAGGCTCGAATTCAGGATTCTTGAAAATCGAGGAGAGGTGGCATATCCACAAAAGGCTCACGGTTGGTTTACGCAACGGAATAATCACCCGGCTAAGTTTGACGGCGTCCTCTTGAGAAAATCCGGTCGGGAAATTATCCGTAATCTTTGAATCCTTATGCCTCCACGCCATGGCATAAGAAATGGCCCTCATATCAATCAAAAAGAACTTCTCTTTCCAATGCTTCAAGCTGGAGAGGATTTCTTTGAAGCACTTATACGAACCCTTTCCCGTCCGAAAAAGTGAAACCCTAGGTTGTATATTCAGACTGTAGCATCTTATCTCAAAAAGGGTCACTCGGTTCAAACCTAACGGAACTAGTTGGGAAATGTGAACCCTAAAGTATCTAATCACATTCAACAAGAAAGAGGAGAAAGGAATCCTGACCCCCCCTGTATCCAGCTGCTGAGGATAAATCCATATCTTATCCTCCGACAGTTGGTCCATGGTCATATCATCCGGAGTCAATACCGAACGTAGATCAGTGGGAATGCCATACTCGACGACTATGTCATCTAACTCTGATTGTTTCAACCTAGAAATGTAGATGTGCATATCGAATTTAGGAACTACGGCTTCAACAGGTTCCTCGTTTGTTTCCTTCGTCTGGGGGACGGATGCAATTTCTCTGGCTGGAATATTCCCCCCTCGGTTTCGATTTCGGCCATTTCTATAAGATACCGAACGACAATTTACAAATAATTACAGGAAGAGGGCGAGAAAAACCTTAAGAAGAATGAAGAAAACGTCCGGAGAAAAGAAAGCAATCTATGTGTGTGAAATGTGAAAACCAAATGAGGTGAAAATGAATATTTATACCGTAAAAAACCCTAGCAGACTGTCAAAACGTCCCATCAGTCAGTAAAAGGGTGACGTGGGCTTATCTGGGCCGTCCACGATAGTCAAGAGAGATGAGGAAGTATAGGTAAGGCCCAACATGTGATCAGGCCCATCAGACCAGCCCATACCTCGTGTCCAACTATCACGGCTCCTGGACTGGCAACGATACAAACCTCCTTGGCAGACCAACTAATTATGAGTATTGCATCACCGGTCTTCCCCCGGTAATACAATACTCGGGGGGACATGTTGGCGTATGTGTCCGGACGTCATGTTGTCCGGAAGACTTAGCCCTCCGGACGGTTTACTTTGCTCTCCGGAATGTTTTGCCTGGCGGACGAAAGACTCGACCATGTCAGCAGGTTTCGCGGGATTTGTCCACCACGTGGCCTGACACCTACTAAGTAGGGTTGCTATAGGCCTGCGGGTAAGTAATATAGGTCTGCTGAATAGTAGTTGAATAGTCGCCGAACAGTAATACATGTACAAGGTTGGGGTAGTATAAATACCCCAACACATTTAATGTTTTGCATTGAATTTTCACTTACACATACTTTCGTATTTATTTCAGCATTCATTACCATCCGCTTATTTTCACGCCGGAGCTTGGTCCTGGGACAACACCAGGGGGCGAGGCTAACGCGTGTCGGTGTATTGTGCAGGAAGGAGCCAACCCTTTCTTCCGAATAGATTGATAGAAGCTCAGACCTCCGGATCAAGCCGGGCAGCAGGAATTTGCTTCAACACATACTAAAGAGCATGAGCCCCAATTCTGTTAGTTAATGTTTTAATGAATTATGTGACTTTGATTTGTGTCAAAGAGACTAGAATGGAGATTTCTTTGCTTGAAATGGGTCTTATTCATATGAAACATTCAGGGATCAACCTTTTGAACCATTCAACATGGCATTGATTCCACGTAAGGAAAAAAATAGTAGTAATTTTTTGAAATTTTATTTCATGTATCACTGAAAACTATTTCGAGTTTCAATGTGTTTTTGAAGGTTTAATTTGGTATAATAGATAAATAAGAACAACCTAATGCTCAAAGTATGGTGTTTGTTAGTGGTTTGAGTAACCAGTATTGCTTTCAAGAAAATCGTTCTTGTAAAATGCAAATTTGGTGTCATTGTGGCTCCAAGACACTTAATATCGTAGTTGTGTAGTCATGATGGTATGATGTTTTTTTTTCTTGCTTGGAAAGGTTTCATTATTGATATGACACATATATTTTTTGATACTAATATGCAATACAATTGAGCTGTATTTTATGGAAGCCGAAAGGTTTTGAATCATTACATTATGATAGAACAATATAGTGTTCGAAGCATGTTGACTAAAATCATGTCATGGTACTAGTTTGTGTAACTAGTATTTGTTTTCGATCATGACTGGATCGTAAAGATTAAACTCAACTACCAACGGGCCTCTAGTTCAGCGGTATGGAGGTGTTACCCTCCTAGGCAAGGTCTCAAGTTCGAGTCTTGTCTAGGGCGATAGGGGTTTCCTCCCGCGTACGTAAAAGGAAGGGTGTCATTGCCTTCTGGGCTGGACCCAACCTGGTTGTGTGGGCTCGCTACGCCTTCTGGGCTAGAAGCCATGTAGCCACAATTGCCGTTAAAAAAAAAACTCAACTGCGGAATGTGGACTTTGGTGTTAATTGGAATCCAAAGTACTAGTTGTCACAACTACGCAATCGTTGGAAAATGCATTGTTTGTATAGTAAACTTTTGAGTTTTGTACCAAATTTTTTACATTGCGTGCTAAAAAATTAAAGTTTATTGTTGGAAAGTTTAAGCTTCTATGGGTGAACTATTAAATCGTAGTAAACGGAGATGTTTTGTACCTAAATTTTTAAGTGTGTAGCTAAGACACTAAAATTAATTTGTAAAAACAATAATAATAATAATAATTATTATTATAATAATAATAAAAATAGATAAAATGTGTTGTTTTATCGCAATTATTATTTGGTCAGTCAATACATTTTTTAAGAAGAAAAAAGAACGTGTTGTAGTATTTGACCATCAATGAAAAGTGGATGTGTCTAAAGACAATGTTGTTAATGAAGAATTGTTACTTCATGCATTGACTTGATTAATACACGTTGTGGTGTATTTAGTATCAAGAAAACGAAGATAAAATTACGGGAAACCTTTTAGGCCGACATCGTGAATGGTTAAATGCCATGGTATAAGTGATAAATGTGGTTGACCCTATCACAATAATTTATTGGCTTGGCACTTGTGTCAGTAATCATATTTGAGTGATGAACATTCTTTAATATGTCTTGGTTTAAGATCGAAAAAAGGCTCTTTATGAGCAATGATAAACAAGTCGTTCGGTTTTGTACCGAGTATTGGGAAATTTGGATGTTGCAAATATTTTGTTTTGAATGTTGTTGCAAATAATCAAAATACTTGTTAATCTAGAAAGATGAACAATTCCTATGACTTGTTACAACTCATATTGCTGCTAATAATTGAACGGTTTGTCATTATGTTAGAAATGACTATGTGTTGAATATAACCGTGTAGGACATTGTGAAATGTCAAGAAAAAACACACATATAGATGACAATGAAATTACGTTGGTTTACATAACTGACTTGAACGGTGTGATTGTCATCCAATGTGAGTTATTCTCCATTCGCTAAGTTGGACATATTTTGATTGTGTAAAATGATTACACATTGATTTTATGTGATTATAATCACATAATAAATTGTGATAATCATATAATGATAATAGATTAAATGTGATTATATATATAATCACAAGTGAATTGGAATGACATGTTATAAGTGTAGGACTTACACATATAACTTATGGGATCCTCTTAAAACATGTGTGGTTTAAGGTGGTGATTTGTCTAAAAGAAGAATGTTAGTAGATGAAGCTATGGTTAATCAGAATGATGCATCTTCTCTCATACGCTTGATTCCTTGGTCTATAGCATGCTAGATTTGGAATCTGTTAATTATGATACGGAAAATAATTAACATAAGACATTCAAAAGGTGTGCATACACTAGTATGAAACTTATGAAGTGACAAATTACTAATGATCTTGATGTCATATCCATGTGAGAAAAATCTTATAAACAAGATTTAATACATTGAAAGATAGAACCTTTCTACAAAATTCTTGAGATAAATTCCATGTGGGGGATTCCGGCCTAGCTAGAGTTCAAAAGGACATCAACAAACATGAAGTTCTTGCCTAGTTGGAATACTCAAGAATTACCTGGTGCATGATATATTTATAGTTGAACGAAACTCAAACTTGTACAGACATATTATGTCGATACGACAACTACTCTCAGCGTGAGTTATCCCTATTGACAATGTGAAGTCATAGAATAACATTTCGGATCCGCTTACGAAAAGCTAAATGTGAGAGTTAGTTAGCAAGTCGTAAAGAGGAATGTGACTAAAGCCCTTGAAAAGTTTATATGAAGGAAAACCTAACCCAACTGACTGGAGATCCCAAGATCTGGGTTCAATAGGACAACCTACTTGTATAAACTGAGGTCACTGTGGGGGAGTAATAAACTCCATATTTATTTAAGAGAGTTGGTAAACTTCATAGTCCATTCCTATAACAGTGACAATATGTGGTTAAGCATATGGCTTTTAATGATTAATGGAGAATCACCTATGTGGTAGAGAAGTGGGATCGCTTCGAAGGGAATTGTGGGGGCGCAATTCCTAAAAGCTCTCGGAGAACCAGGCTAATGTTCATGACCATAACGAACATAACCCTGAGAACCAAAAAGTGTCAAGGAGATATTTGTGTGAATATATATTGACGTCTCCACAAACAGCAGACAGTTCAAAGACATCGAGTTCTACTGGCTGCTAGGAGTCTAAGTATATTTCACAAGGGAAGGTTCAAAGGGTAACACCTACATGTCCTTTGCAAATATCAACTACAAAACTCTATTACAACATCGAGACATTGATTTTTGTTTCCCGTTATCAATTTCATTTATGTGCGGGATTGTTGGAAATTATGGTCAAATTTCATAGATTTGAATGACAATTGATGGTCATCATGTGTACTAATGAGAGTTAAGAACAAGATTAATGTTTGGTCAATTGTAACGAGAGCTTTTCTTCATCCCCTTTTACCTATAAATGAGAGCTAAAAAGATTAATGTTTGGTCATCATTAGTAGATTTAATTGTGACCGTTTATTTTATTCATCCTCTTTTACCTATAAATGAGAGATTTTCTCATTTGTCTAAAACACCAAAAAATACACAACTCATCACTCATCTCTTTTTGTGTTACCATTCATATTTCTTGTGTATCCGGTTTGTAATAGAGGGAAGGCACGGTTTTGGTTCGCCTTGATAACTTGTTTGTGCTAACGAAGTTATCCGTTGTTGTATCCTGAGAGATAGACGTTCACGATTCTCAAGCACCGTGGATAGGATGAATCTGTCTTAAGGAAACTATGAGCATCACAGGCCTCAACATTTTTCTTGTTTGTGTTTTTGAGTCTCAACGATCAAAAGATTTACAGTATCATTTTCTACACTTTTATATTTTAATGTCATTGTTTATTTGTCTAGCAATACACACACTATTTACAACAATTAAGGTTCCAGTTTGGATTAAATTACATAATGTTCCCTTAGTTGCATATTCGGAAGATGGTTTGAGCTTAATTGTTACTCAAGTAGGGAAACATATTATGTTGGATGCATTCACTAGCTCAATGTGTGTTGATTCATGAGGACGTATTAGTTTTGCGCGTGCACTTGTTGTACTAAATGCGGAGTCTGTTTTGAAAAGTGAAGTTAGTTTGGCTATTCCTAATGAGGATGATAGTGGTTATACTACGGCGATCATTAAAGTTGAATATGAATGGACACCTCCTCATTGTGATATGTGTAATTTTTTTTGGCATAATCGTATCAATTGCCCAAAATGTGTTAAGGAGGCTGTTCGTAATGATGTTAATGTGGCTGTTTAGGTTACTTCGTCTACTGTGGACACGGGCGAAGAAGGTTTTATTGAGGTTAAGAACCGAAAGGATAAAGGTAAAAAGGTTGGGGTTCATGCGCCTCAGAAAAAGTCGTTTCCTGGTATTGATGTGGGTAAAGGGGTTAAATTTAGCCCTTAAAACCCTAAGCAGAAGTATGTTCCTGTCTCGAAAAAGCCGGATGCTAGTCAGGAGGCAAGTACGGGGACAAATATTGCTATATCAAACCCATTTGATGCTCTCGATATGGACGATACTGATGTGAATGATATTCCTTGTACTACTCCCATTGTTGAAAAAATTATGAAGCTTTTTTTTAGAACGACAAATTTTATATCCTACACCACCTGTTTCATAAATTTTATCTCACATGTTTTCAACGAGACTTGAACCCACAACCTAAACCCACAACTTTTAGGTTGATGGGTCACTCAGATACCGCTGGACCATGAGGCCTTTGAAAAGCTTATTATTGATGGAAAAGATACTCTTATAGATGATGATGGTAAGCCTCTTAAAAAGGTGCAGGTTGCGGCTACTAAGCCTAGTTCTTCTTCTTCTCCGTGTACGTCTTCGAGAAAAGTGGGCAACCCATACTCTAAAGTGGGTGAAGTAGTTGTGACTGACAGTGATGAGGACGAGGTACTTGAGCCGGATAATGATATGTCAAAGTTTCTTGCATCATCAGATGGCTATCATAAGCTTGAAGATTATTTTGATGATGATTATGCTGCTCAGTTCTACGATTTATCAGGGCAATTGAATGCTTTTTGTGACTTGTATGATGTCAAGCTTCAAGCTCGTAGTAGGAAGTAATTTTATGATTGGTAGGTCATAAGATTGACATGTCTTTTTTATGTAGTGTTTTTGGTTGTTGCACATTTGGTGCTTGTTCAATGCCCATATAACGGGCCGAGATGAGAGACTTACTTTCATCCATTGTACTTAAACGTTTTTAGGAGTAATATATTTATCTGTGTGATCCCTTTTTACAAAAAAAAAAAAAAAAAACACAAAAAATCTTTTATTTATGATTGTACGTAATAAAGTTGCACCATAAAGAATTTATTAACTAAAATCAAAGGTTGCACATGCTAAAAGAAGACATATTTTAAAACAATTTAATTTTCGTAACTTAAAATTGAATGTGACCCATAAAACTCCCGGCTCCATGAATCCCTGATCTGTGTTCTATACAAAACACTATATAATACAACATACACCATGCAATTACTTATTTATATACTCCCTACGTCCCAAAATTATTGTCCCATATTGACTTTTTTAGTATTTCTTCTTCAACTTTAACCATAATTATTTTTGTTTGTTTTATATAATACTTGATGAAAAATATATGAATATATTAGGTTTTAAATATATTTTAATTTGGTATAATTTTCATCAAGTATTATATAACACAAATAAATATATTAATGGTAAAAGTTGAACAAGAAATACTGGTCAAAGTCAAAGAGGACGATAAAAATGGGACGGAGGTAGTACTATATATAAAAGAAAAACACATATTTTTAAAAGTGAAAAATTAAAAAAACTATATAGAAAATCATAAATTTTTATTATTACTTTCGTTTATAACACATAATGTATATTATTTTCATTTAGTTTAAATCGTGTTTAATCCTTAAATTCTTAAACTTTTATTATTTTTCGTTTATAACTCATAAATTTTTTTTTATCACTACAACTATCCGCTGCTATAAAATCCTATTACTATACACGGGTAACTGCCTAGTATAACCAGTAACTCGATGTCTCGATTTGTAGAAACGAATAGTGCCGTGGAAATCTAGATCTCATTTTTTTGTTTTTCAATATTATCTAGTTGTTATACAACATTCGAAAATAGGCAAACAAGTAGAAAGCCTACTCAGCATGATCCACCAAAAAGTTGCATGAAAAGATGTTCCATTGTGAGTTGTGACATTGATCATTATTAGTACGTGTTGGCGTAATATATCGGTTGGCTTTTATTAAGAAAAACTACATTAATGTATATACCATTGCCTGTCGAATATGGTACTCCGTATACCTTTGCACTTATAGGAGATGATATACATACACGTTAGAAACTATGATACATTAATAAAGCTTGATTATAACTCGGTTCACTGTTAAGATTCGATACTAATTTGAGGCGTCATTATAAACTCGATGTTGTTGATTTTATTGTCATCGACTTTAGGTCATTGTGATTAACTAGAAATCACTTGAATTTCATATCATGCTCGGATGCGAGATACGGAAGTGTGAAGTACACACTCGTTTGAGTTATAATATGTTTTCACCACTAAAAAAATGCAGGGATGAAGGGGGTTATGCCGACCCCTTGTAAGGTCAAAGGGCAACGCCCATTGCGGGGTCAAGGTGCAGCTCCCCTTGTTGGGGTATTAAAGGACTTAACATATTTTCTCGCTAAAAACCCAACCGACATGTCAGTTGGTGAAGAGTTGTGTCTCTTGGATTTAACCGATTTTAGCCATCTACAACTATCTAAAATGTCTGTTATATGACGGATATTTTGGTCTCATTTCAACATGCAAAATTTCATACATTTTTTTTTTTTTTTTTTCATACTTTTCTCATGCCTAGAAACTAAGTGTTTTTCATGATTAATTCCGATAAGAATTTCGTAATACCCAGACATCAATAAGATCGAAATACTTTATACGAAAAATGATCGTACACAATTTAAAAAGATATTCAAGATTATCATCACACCCTAACCCCAATTTATACCACTCGAATTAGCTCCTTATGCTTTCAAACTTATATTTTATGTATTCAAAATAGAACTCACACACAATATATAACGACTTATTTGCGCTTGAGTAAAATTTAATCTCTAGTATTTGTCGTGTAGGAACGATATGATATATGTTTGGTGGCTTAGCGTATCAAATCGATTGACTAGTATGTACGTAAATATCACAATATGGTAACTATGAAAAGTTGTTATCCCCGTTTATGGTAAGTTAGGGTTAGTTTCCAACTTATTTGGATTGAAGTTTGGTGGTGTCTTAATTAATTTTGTCACACATCAATGTTGTTATTACTCAAATGGCATCGTATCCGAATATGAATCATAATATGCATGTTCTGTGGCTATAAGCCATTCTTGAAACAAAAGGAACCATGTGTGGTTTATGGATATATTTAATATGTGTATGACCGGATTTGAACTAAAGATCACAGGATTGCACACTTTACGTATAATACTCGATGTTAAATAATTAATATAAAATATTATGTTTAATTATTAAATTCACAATAAACGACTTAACGAGCGATAAGTATTTATTGGAAGTGACTATCGGTCGTTAAATATCAACGGGATATGAAGAAAAGTAAACAAGCCAATAGAAGGTTTTAGGAACCCTCTTTTGGGCTTGTTTTTGGCCGAAACTATGGAATCACACATCGGAAACCATAGTAATCTTGACATCTACCATAAGGCTATAAATACATCCCCATGTATTCATCCTTTAGTACACTAGATTTCAATAGAAGGCCAAACTTCTTCTTTCTTCCCTCTTGTTCTTAGGTCGACGAGTGAAACCTCATGTAAGGGATTTACGAGTGATCTTGAGCATAACAAAGGTGTTTGGTTATTCTATTGTGATCAAGAACTAGCATTCGCATCGAATCGCTAATAGTACGTGTGTACAAAAACGTGGTGTAACACACTATTGTTACATCCATTGGTTTGAATTGAAAAACGGTAAGGATCAATTCGTTAAACCACATAAACCCTAATTAGGGTTCTTGATTGAAGAAGTTCTTGCAATTTGGAAAAAGTATGTTTACGCTTTATTTTTCGGTTAATTAATTTACAATTATATGAAGTATTCCGCTATGTACTCTGTGATGTCTACATGTTATTATTTGTATATCATGTATCTTAATCTCAACACCATGTTTGTCCATTTTCTTCTTTTAACACATCAAAAATCACATTGACAAATAGTAATTCCAACTATTCATTGAAGAACAAAGACGATTCTATTCATTCACAAAATTAAAAGCCACGGTAATTAAATTAAGATTAGTGGGTCATGCAATCCTGAATGCAAGCCCTAATTTGGGGTTTAGTTTGTACTAAAGCAAGTGCCATATACCTTTGGACAAAAGTATAAAGCAATATGTGATGATATATACCATACACAAATCTAAAAAGGTGTCCACTATGGCTATATAGCGGTTTGTCATCCTTGCAAAACCTAATTCAACCCCTTCCAATCATTAACATTCCTTGTTGATGCTAGGTGGAGGTGAAGAACAATTTGTACTCTTTTTGAAATTATTTTGGGACTTCAAAAGTTCAAATTTTAATGTTCCACTAAGAAAAATATGGTCCAACTTTTGATTTGGGTAACTTAGAAACAGTGGCGTAATTTGACCATTTATTTTAGAGGGGCCGAATTGAAGATTTATTTATAACTTCAACTAAATTACTCCTAAAACCTATAATATTTATATTAGGTGTCGCAAATTTTAGGAAGGCCGAGACCCTCCCATGCTCCCAAAGAGTTCCGCCTCTGCTTAGAAACACACTAAAATAAGCACTAGAAGAATGCCTACTCCTTTTATTAAAATAAGCACTTAAGAACCACGAATTTTATTTAAGACTAGCAAAACTAGCTATTATTATTATACTTTGACATTTATCAAATGTTGGTGGTGTTCATCTACAGTGACCATCAACAACTAACCATAAACTTATTAAATAACCAAAAGTTGCAAAACATAACCCAAATTAGTGGAAAGTGACATGTATATTTAGTTGGAGGTCCTTGGTTTAACTCTTGCTTTCCATTTAGTTAAGAGATTTTGCGTTTTTCAAAATGTTTTTCTTAAAACAACAATTTTTGAGACTCTTATGCAACTTACCTCATAAACATTATCGATAAAACTTGAACCCCAAAACTCTAAATTGATGAACACTAAAGTACCATTAAAATAAAGGTCTTGAGCTCCTATTAGTAAACAATTACCAAAAAGAAAAAAGAAAAAAGAAATTATTACTACAAATCTATTAACTATGTATGCATTGATCAATTATTTATTTTGCAATCACATTGTGTAGATTTTGTAATAAAATCGTATAGTTTGCACTGATATAGTCATATAGCAAATTAACCCTCAAGACTTTTAAACGGTTAATTTTTATGCGTGTAGCAATTTTTTCTTATTGTTCTTCACAATTTATATTGGAAAATCACATTATTATTATAAATAAATGTTTATGTACCCGTTGCAACGCGCGAGTATGTAAAACTCGTTCACAAACAAATTACAACTAGATTCCAGGGTCGGGAATTAGGTCGTTTAACTGATCAATTAAGCCACGTGTGCCTTAACAATTTTAACTTGAGAATGTTTAGCGAGAGATAAATATGTAGAACCAAGAAGAGATTTTTACGAGTTGTTTCAAGGTATTAGGTGCTAATTAAGCAGGACAGACCTACATGGATGCCGGGTGGCACGGGCCACATCTAATTTTGGGTCACGCAGTGTACTTTTTTTTCAAAATGTGTCGTTTTTTGTATATGCAACCCTCGATATTTTTGCTATATATGTTCTTTATAGTGCAACTTTAACTTGGTTAAAAAAATTTGCACGGTGCGTATACTAGTAATTCTGATAGAAAAAATTTTGTGCAACACCCTCCTGAAAATCCTAGTTCAGCCCTGTAATTAAGCGAAAGAGCAATCTGTTTGGTGGTGACATTCACGTTTTTGACATGAGGTAGTAATACCAAGAGTCATATTTATGTATAGTCCCTAACATATATACAAATTAGGTCAAAATATAACTTTTCTTCAAATAATATAGTAGGAATTTGTCTTATCATAAAACCAATACGCACGAGATATGGAATATAACTTGATCTTGATGTAACTACAGGATAATGTTGAATTATTGGCTATTTGATGGTCAATCCTAGTTAATTACACCACTGGTATATGTGGACACCACAAATTAAGTGCATTGTGCCATTAGCCACTACTAACAATTTGAAATTTAGGTAGGGCATGATTGTCTGTAAGCTTTAGAATTTCAAGCTCTTGAAAAGTAATTAGGTGCTAATTAACTGAAGTAGTGGAGTTAACTTAATGCCAAATTAGATTGGTATAAAGAAGATTTGTAGATATGATGACTACATATTTGTTATTCTAGCCTGGAAGCAGTCTCCTTAACTTGGAGTAGGTTGCGGGAGTATAACTGTCTACATCCTAACATCTTCATACACAACTTATGTGAAATTTGGTATTGTTGTTCTAGATCTCCACACGAATCATTTTCACGCCATTTGTGTTTGTAACGTTGTATTTATCTACAGTTGTAGTGATCAACTTTATTCTCAACGACATATTGTGATCGTGTCATCTTATTTTTATAAAAACGTACATCAGACACATCACATGATACACCTCGTATTAATTACCACAAGGAAACAATTAACTCGGTCCTTTTATAAAAGCTATTACTAATTATAGCCGATATGAACTTTTCTTAACCCGAAGGGGGCCTTCATGTGGGTTAAAGTGTGGGAACTAATGAGAATCTTGAAGATCCTAGGCCATAGCAAAAATAAAAACAAAGGAAAAAGAAAGTGACATAACATGGCTCAATAGGATATTGAACTTGCTTTGTACTTAAAGCTAAGTTAGAGGACAGTTTTGTCTTTGGAAATTATAGGTAACAGGTTTAGAATGCTATATATGTTGTTGTTACCAAGGTTGTCAAGATCGAGATCCTATTATATAGTTTTTGTTTTTTCAAGATCGGAATCGTGAGATCCGATCGAGATCGGAAGATCCTACTTAAATGTTCAAATGTGTTATATGTCTAGTAATTTGTATTCAAATTAAAGTTCATTATATAGCAAATTCATAAAGAAGGAAGAGTTCTCGGCCTCAAAGCTATAATAAGGTGAAAATGCAACGTGTAATGGTTTCAAATATAAAATCTATAATCGGTAATTAAGGTTGTTGGATCTTTTAATCTAAATATCTATATATTTAAAAGCTAGATCAAGATCTTAACATCTATGGTTGTTACGATGTTTAGTGGTCACTATTCAAATCGTCAATGAGGGTGTGTTGGGGTGAATTCCGAGGTTGCTCTTGTAGGTTGTCGTTGTTTCAAGTTTGTATTTCTATCTTCTTGCTAGTTTATTTTTAGTAAGTGGGTACTTACTTAACTAGCTTCTTCGTTCTTGTATAAGTATGATGTTAGTACCATATGTTTTATCAATCAACTTGGTATAAGATCCGGTAATTCTATCCCTCCTAATTATTTTGTTCATTTGCATGAATCATGAGAAAACCTTGTACTTGTTTTCACGATCTATAGTAATTCGTAGTGTCAAATTTTATCCGAGCAAGATCCTTCGATTATTCTAAATGAACGTTATTAATTTAGAATGCTGAACTTGACCGACTACCCTAAGGACTTGAAGGGCTAATTCGGTACGGTTGACAACAACAATAAGGCGAAAACTTCATTTGATGTAGGTATCCGAACCACTTCATATATATGGGTGATATGAAGGTATAGTGACTGTCTTTGTTTTGATAAAGAAAAACTACCGAGAACCGACAGTCTCTTTAAAGAGATCGATGTGTTATCGTATTCGTGATCCAATCTCATCTAGTACGGTCACTGAAGCATTCTTGCTAATTGTTTGAATAAAATTAATGCGGTTCCAAAACTAACTAAATAATAATTCTAACGTAAGAAACACCATAATGAGTTTACATCCTTTTATACTTCTTTTCACATAAAAGACCAAAATTTTGCATTAAGTAGTGATTGTGATGTGGCCCTAGGAATGGTGTAGTGGTTCACAACCTGTTTGTGATTGCAAATTATTTAAAGGGTCCCAAACCCAACTAAGCTTCATTATACTCCCTACAGACCACACTACTGTCCCACCTTCATTATAAATAAGCTTGACTTAAGATCACTGTGTGTGTGTCTTAAGTGTGGAATTACCTTTTGCAGAGTTCGTATACATGATTTATGAGGTGGGTGATGATCAAGATGGAGAAGCAGGGTACGTGCATTACTAACTCATCGCGTGTTTTCAAATGAGTTTCGTGGTTAAAAGGAAGTCATTTTCGTCTAATGATACCTTAGGTTGGGATAAAAGTTCATGCACGCGTGTTGTTAGCAAAAAAGAAAACAATGCTAATCACACCGACACAAATGAGTTAGTGGTTCATGTACCCGTCTTCACCATCATGACCACCTAAACCTTGATGTCGAAGCTAGATACCATAGCTCCAACATTGGTGCCTTTCGAAGACCGAATCTGGAAACCATATTTATGTAAGTCTCGCTGCAAACAAATCTACTGAATTTATGCATTTTTATTCAAGGTTAATGCAAACTTAATTAAGGAAACATAATGTTTGTCACACTTATTATGGTTCAATATATATAATATAATCCACGTCTATAAGCATGTAATTTACATAAATTATACATATATAGATGATTTATCATAAAGATTAATACATTGATCAAATCCCCGTGGAATAATCAGCCAAAAAGACCGGAAGCCATGGTTAAAAAAAATATTAATACAAGGAACATACACCATTTGGGTAATACATGCGATCAAAGGTCCTTTCTTTTTTTCTTTTTTTTGGAACAAAGGTCTTATCCATTTAATGTAACATATTTCTCATTTATTACTATATTAACTCTTGCACTGAATATGAAAAATATATGTTGTATATATAAAATGTTATCAAGATGAATATATGATTTAGATCGAAAACGACATCAACTCTAGTATATATCTCGCTTTTACATCGAACAAACCCATCCCGATCAGAGTAAACATTGTGTCATGGAGAAACGATCATGTAGAAGCAGTGACGAAACCAGGGGGTTCTGGAGCATCCAGAAAAACCATGGACTTTTGTGACGTAGTGTTAATTATATTTGTTAAAAGAAAAAATAAAAATAAAAAAAATCACCCGGTCTTTCAAAATTGTATGTGTAGTATTATTTAGTTTATTTTAAGTGCACCTGATCATTTTGCCGAGTTCCATCGCAGAAGAAATAATTACCAAAAAAGACAAATCTAGGTACGTAAGCTTGGAATCAAACCTAAATTCTACATGATGGCTCGTATGTGAAGCCATACTTCCAAAAGCATTTGCAGATGTGTCTTTCAGTAGTGGAAATCTAGAGCACCGACCCTTGCAGAACTGATCGGAGTGTAAATAGAGGTATTACTAATTGTGTTTTTGTCTGATTATGTAATAAGATATAAGATATCATGTTTATTTATAATAGAACATTACTTAACGAATAAGTTAACGAAACTATAAACCTAATGGAGCCTAAGCTTTTAGACTTGGCATTAACCCATCATCTAACACTTTCCTGCAGTTTGAACGGGAGGTTTTCAGACCTACAAACTCGATAAAGTGTTAAAATCGTCTTCTTCTTCTCTTCTTTTCTCTTTTCTCCTCTTCTTTGTTGTTCGTTTGCATGGAGATGGATTTGTATTTGACGACATAATTGTATATTGATTCGCGATTTCCACCATTTTTTATGACATTTGCTAAAAAAGTTTGTGTTATGACTTGCTTTGTTTTTAGAAGGAGTGGCAATTTGGTGGTCAACTTTTGTTGTTAACGGCAATGATCTCCAAAAACAAAAACAGTTTGATGAGGATGAAAAGAATATGTGACGACAACTCAATATATTTTGTGTGTTTGACTGCTAGGGTTTAGTGTTTATACATTGAATATGATAAAACAATCCTAATAAAAAATAAGCGAAAATAACGGGCACCCTCTGACTCATTGGCAAGTAGCCGATGACCGAAGGATATCAATTTTTGTAGGTGGATCTTACCTAAAGCTTATTAGCAGCGGAAGAAAGTTGTGTTTTTTTAGAATTTTGGCTCCGGTACCATGAAAATCCTATAGTTAATAAACCCTAAATCTTTAGATTTGGGCTTAAACTATCATTTAACATGAAGAACATTTTCAACACTTCGAGGTTACCTTAAAACTTCAAGAAGTGGCTTGCTAGGTGACGATGTTAAGTTATTATTATTTGTCTTAATTTCAAGAATAGAGAATAGAGAGGTACGAGCCTATAAAACAGATCCTGTTCATGTAAGGTCGTTTTATGATTTGTATTAATGTCGAGCCGATTTTAAAAACACATATGATATTCAATTTGGATGTATTAGACTTGCAACTCAAGTTCTAAACGTATTTGGATGTACATAAACTGTCATTATGCAACCTTTTTCTTTCTTTGCTTTAGCTTCTTGTTGCTAGCTAATGCACATTTTGGTTATTAAATTAGTGAATGGTAGATGACTAATTTGTTTCTGAAACTATATTGATGTTTGATATCAACGAATTATTTTTGAATCAATGACAAATCGATGTTTCTATGATTTTTTGGTTTTCATGCATTACTTACTTGTGGGTTGTGATTGTGAATGTCGTACTCGTGGATTCGTCGGTGTCGATAATACTACGATACTTTTGTGAATGAAAAGTTGACAACATCGTTTAATCTTTTGTCTTTATGAGTACGGTTTCTTGAGTTCTCAAAATATTCTTATTTACTTGTCAATTCTTGTCTCCAACAAGATAAGTGGTGACGACGACGGGAGCCCCATGGACAAGGGCGAGGGTAAAAGGACACAATCTCATTTTACCTTCTTGTAAACCTATCGCTAATCAGCAAACTTATTGTGCCTGAAAGCTCATGATGACGTTGGTGTCGTGGCTACCAATAAGCGATGGAGGCGCCAAAAACGGCCTAAAATTAATGATTATGGAGCCGATTGTTGAGTGTAGAGATTAATAATTACTATGATTTGAAGAAGATGATGACTATATTAAATTACTCGTAAATATATCCTTTGGATGTTATATAAATGGAATCTTTCCAGAATCATAAAGATAAAGATAAAGATAAAAATAAAGATAAAGCCCGATTTCACTCCACATGAATAAATTAAATTGAGAATTGACTGCTTGTTTATGTGATTACATAATGCTATTAAATTTACTTAGGCTTTTTGACATATTCATAAAGATAAAATATAATCCAATTTGACCATTTATGCAACAAGGTAAGAATCTTAAATCTTTCCTCAATCATTTACGCACAAGATGATAATACTTGCGCGAGTGGTGGCTCGTGGTCCTTGCTAAGGTGTAGTGGTTTTACCACTTTCTGAAGGTCCCAAACCCCAACCAAGCTTTATTCATCACACCTAATCGAAAGTGGAAGAATGAGAACGTGAGAACCCAATGACTTGTAGTATAACGATACTCATTTAGCGTGAGATGCTGCTTAGTCAAATGGTTGTCGATTCAAGTCTTTATTAGCTATGTTGATACACGTATAGTAATGTGTTAGTATGTCTTTCAAAATTATAGAGCGCGAGAAACCTATGACATTTCCGAAAAAATACACCTTGTTCAAGTTTCCATAAGATTTACGAGATTACCGTGGGTTGTGAGCATGATGATCAGGAAGAAGCAAAGCCACGTGCATCCAGCAATTCATATTATGCAAACAAACACCAACACGTACTTTTGATCTTTTGCCACCTTTATAAAGTGTTAACTAAATGGCAAAAAAGTTAGTTCGACGTCTTTTGAGGTATCAAAGGCTGGGAGTTCATGATTGTTGTGGGGTAGTTATGTGTGTCATGCTTGTGTGTTTAGCTGATAAATGATCTAAACACACTCAAACCGAAAACAAGTGTGTTTCGATATTTTAATGTCATTGGAGTACGTATAGTGTTTACTTCATGCACCCATTATCACCGTGGCAACTTAGTTTACTAAAGGTCCTCAATCAGTAGACTTTGCTAAGTTGAAACAGTGTGTTAATGCTTTTGTGACTCGAACAACGTCCATAACGGATGAGGTTTTTTTCCTTCCATCATGTTAAGGTGCCAAGGAAGGCGGGTCTTTAACTTAAATGGACGTGGACACGTGGTCTAACTGGGGTATCTCGTGACCATCCTGACCCTTTCTCTGACCACCCATATGTATATAGTGAGGTTTGAACATGAGACTATCGAATTTTGCTCTTGTTTCATAGAACTTCTAGCTCGGCAGTCCACCCGGATATTATTAAACGATTGTCATTATGTACGTTTAGCTATCTCCTTGCTAACCATTGAATAAAACTTCCACCTCTTAAACAAAAAATAAGGGAACACAATCATGGTTTATTTTCAGTACTAAAAAAGTTAGGTTATTGTCATTTCAAACAGTCAAAATGGATAGAAGGTCATGTGAGGCTAATATGTTTCGAAGTGTTACAAAGACTTGCTAATTTTTCTATTTGATGTGATACTATTATAATTATGGGAAAATAATAAAAAAAAATATCATACTTGTCACAATTTACTTTTGTGGGTAGCGAACAAATTTTTTTTCTTTTGTGGGTACTATACTTTCAAATTCCTCTTCTTTAGGGTACTATGTGACATTTTTTCGGAAAAAAATTTTCTATTACCTAATAGGGGCAAAAATGTCCAAAAATTTCGCAAAATTCCCTAAAGAGGATGAATTTGAAAGTATAATATCCACAAAAGCTAAAAAATTTGTTCGTTACCCACAAAAGCAAATGATGTCAAGTATAATACTTTTTTATATCATTTGCCCTATAATTATACAACAAAAACTTATTGAATGTATCATGATAGTTTAACAAGAAAATGATGTAATGTAGTTTGGAGTTAGCGATCCGGCAGAATGATTTTTGAAACTGACCAGGATCAGGAGATCGCGACTAGAAGCGAATTTTCGATGAGCTATGTTTTTTCTTTGGAATTATCGAGTGTTCTATGTGTGTAACACTTTTTCTTTAGTCGTCGAATACATAGAAAGATATCATCATTCATGCCCTCGGACATAGGTAGGCCGTCAAATATTATTAGTAACCATAAGGATGCATACACAAAATGAAATGTTACACATATACGGAGTAGCTTATGACAATATGATTTATCGTACGTAAGGTTTTCAAATCGATATCTTATTTAGGATTATTTTTATTTTTAGAATTTTAAAATCGTAAAATAAGATCATGATTAAAAGATCCTACTATAATAGTTTTTGTAATACTCATATCTACAAATTATTATATATATGACAAACACAAAATTATATTAATGTTTTATGAAAATATTGTCTTAAATTATGAATACGGAATATTAAGAAAATTAGCATTTTTTTTATAACATAATTCATAACTTTGTAGTTTTTTTGTTTGCGGTTCGAGAAAAGTAAGATCAGATTGGATTATTTCTTAAGATCGTATAATCAAAATCGGGATCTTATAAGATCCTAAGCTTACTAAAATTCTATGTAGGATCCAGATCATTGTTGCTTTATAGTATCGTAGTCGTAAGATTCTAACCTCAAAAGTTGGATCTTTGCAACTATGATCATATGTATTATTTCCATGCAAGGGCAGAAGTAAGGGTTTCATTTTTTCCTTATAGTGTAAAATTATGTGTGTTGTTGTGCATACTCCTCCTAGCCCACCTTTTAGTCTTTTACCCCTTCATTAACAATACAAGTCAGTTTTTTATTAATTTATATTTCGTATATTTTATATTTTAATATTTAGATTTTTCGAACTTTAAATAATTTTTCTGAACTATTTGTTTTGTAATTTTATACTTAAAAAAAAAAAAAAAATTAAATAAACTAAGAGGTATGGAAATCGATGGTATGCATATCAAATCCCTAAATAAAAATAAATAAACTAAGAGGTATGGAAATCGAGGGTATGCATATCAAATCCCTAAATAAAAATAAATAAACTAAGAGGTATGGAAATCCAGATAGAGGGTATGCATATCAAATCCCTAAAGGGAAAATTCTCTATTTGCCCCAGTTGCCCAACAAATTTACCTCAAATGCCCCACTTTTTTTTCACTTCTCAAAATGCCCCATAGGCAACTCTCCCATAGGCAACTCTCCTATAAATTTGACAAGTGTCCATATATTTGGGCCCACCTTGTACTAGTGTACTAGGTTAGTTCTTGGGCAACTCGGACCTACATTCTTGGGCAACCGACATATTTTTGTCTTTTAGTAAAAAAGTAAAGTCTTTTTTATTATAAAAAAGTACATATATCTTGGGCAACTTGGCCCCACACATATGTACTTTTGGGCAACTTATACACTTTTGAATACAAAATACTTTTAATTACAAAATACACATTATATTTTTTATACATTATATACATTTTAAAATATATAATAGATACATATTAAAACACATAATCTACCCTCTCCCACTTGCTACCCGGATCCAACCATGAATCAGATATCATCACCGATCAAAACCATCACCACAGATCCAAACCATCAACGATCTTCCTTCGATCACCACCACAACCCACCACCTTCCTCCTCCACTTCCACCACCGCACTCCCACTCCCCATCTCCATCTCCATCTCCAAGCCTCCCCGCCCACCAACCGAACGACCACTTTGGAACAACAGAATCCTAACGATATGATGTCATTTTCGGTTTATTTTTCGGATTGTATGTAAAATGTGCTAGATGTTAGCTTTATCTTGCTAAAATGTCATATATAAATCATTGGTTTGCTTAGAATATATTAAGTTAACTTTCATAGTGTAGCTCGGGAACTTGCCTTAATTCTTATATATTAATTTTAACTCTTGCTTGTTTGGTAACTTAGTGGGTGTTTATTGCGTTTTATAGGTGGTTAGAAATGTACTAGCCGTGGGTTGCCCACACACAGGGGTGCTTAGCAATGTACTAGCCGTGGGTTGCCCACGGCTATCCGTGGTTAGAAATGTACTAGCAGTGGTTTCCGTTTTTTTTTTTTTTATTTTTTTTTTTATTTTTTTTTTATTTTAACATATAGTTTTTGTTTTTATGTCTGTTTTTCTTATAAATTTTGTTAAGTGGCTTGCGTTATTGCTAAAACTTCCAAGTTTCATTCCTTATCTCAGCGTACTTGTTTTTGATACTGGACATGTATGCAAAGTAGATAATAGGCATGTGCACAATAACATCTTGTTCATCGTGTAACCAAACATAGATATCTAGGATAGGCGTCAGTTAAGTTATGTTTCTCCAAATTTAACCGAATCTCCCGAGTTCTGTTGAGATGGATAGCATTTTTCCTTTGAAGTTGAACTTGTTTTCCTTCTTTTTAACAAATTATTCTATTTAGTTTGCTTAGCAGTGGATAAAAATTATCTTAACTGATATGATCTTGAACTAACTAGCACGGGAGTTATAGATACTTTATGTGAGTAGCAATGGGAAAGTACAACAGTCACTTTATCTATTTCCTACTTACATACAGTTATTTAATGGATAAAAGGTACTTTCATACAATTTGTTAACTTATCAGATGCTTCCATTGGTCTTGGTGGTCGATATTTATGAACCGGGTTTTAATTTTGAGGACTTTGTATGGTAAACACTAGTATACATAATTAGGTAGCTAGGTATGGGTCCTGTTGTTGACGGGTTATATATGGTATGTTGATGTACTTGAGACTCCTATCGGTAAGTTGATCTCGGCTGGTTATTAAAAGGTACATTGAGAGCAGTTATTGCGTGGGGTTTGATGTTCCTTCTTTTTGCTAAATAATGGGTGTGTAAATATTAATTACTGTTCTTACAGATTGGTTAAGTTGATTGTCTATGGGCAAAATACTTGGGTTTTCCTCAGTATACAGCTTTGGTGTTACATTATTTTAATGCTTTGGACTTAGCGGCTTTTAGGGTATAGAATGCGTGGAGGTTATGCATCACCTGATCGTCGTCGAAATGGAAGTCGTGAGTACAGTCGACTCACGAGAATTGATTAGCCCACCTCGTGATCGTGGATTTGGTAGAGGAGAACCTGCCAGTATCGAGATTATTCACCACCTCATCATGGTCGTGGCAGGTTTGGTGGTGGCGGGTTTAGTGGGTAGGTTCGGTGGTGGCGGGTTTTTGGCGGTAGATTCGGTCGGTGGCGGGTTCATTGGTGGCAGATTTGGTGGGGCGATTTGGCGGCGGGTTTGATGGTGGCCCTATGGGTCGGTTACAGAGGTGATATTATACCTAAAAATAACCCCAATGTCGCCCGAGAAGGAGATTGGATGTGCACCTGATCTGCGTAAGTTGTCTGTTTGCTCTTGTTCATGTTTTTGCATGGTAAAATTCGAAGTGGCGATTTCGACCTTATATACGAATGGGTCGATTTGGGTCTTTTTATGAAACTCCAGTTGGTTAAATGGGTTAAGCTAAAAGGTTAAATTTAAAAGGATATGGGTTCAAATAGGGCTGAAAGTATAATCGATCATATTTATAGCTGCATGTCTGCAACCTTAAAATCCGAATATTTCCATAGCGTGACAGTGAGTTTGTGGATTATTACTTTGGCATGTGCATGGGATTAGTTACAGGTGATTATTTAGGTCGAATTGGGTTGGGTTGGACCAGCCCACGAACACTTCTCTAGTTAGTAATCAGTGTGCTTAGTCATTGTTACATAAACCATATATTTACGAAAAAAAAATCCGACGCAAAAAAAGCGGGTTATTAGTTTTTTTTACATTTGAATTCACTTCCCATTTGACCCATTGTGACTAAAAATACCTTTCTCTCATCCATTTATAGGTATATGGGTCAAAATTGTCACATCTGACATTTTTCGTATTTCATGGTCATTCGATTCTTCCATCTAGCAACTTTCACATGTTTCTTACTTGTTTCTTATTGTGGCTATCATCTCAGATGCAACAACCGGAACTTTGCGAGGCGTGATAGTTGTAACAACTGCCATCGACCCCGTTATGCACCTCCCGGGAGTCCTAGGAGGGAGTACCCTGGCCCATCTCTCATGCCTCGCCGTTTCCCTGGACCACCAATGGACCGGTCACCCGGCAGATCTTTCAACGGCTACAGGTCCCCACCTCGAGATTTTGGTAGAGATGGTCCTAGAGATTTTGGAGGGGCAAGGATATGCATTCTATCATGGAGGTATCAAGACAATTGAAAAGCTCAAATATTTATTTTCAAAAGCAGTTAACAGATCTTGAGGTTGCCCTGTGTCTTAGCTTCGCTACAATTAACCGTGCAAGGGGTCACCTTATCTATTTAATCAAGCTTCATCAAGGTGATCGCTCATAAACATATTTTTGCTGGCACTTGTGCATTTTATAAGCGCGGAACTGTGGAATTATTCTTTGATTCATTTATGTGATGGATTTAACTTAAATACTGACAAAAGTTAGTTGTGATCAGCAATTCTTGTCTTAATTAGTCTTAGGTTCTAGTGTTTTACCTTAACTTCAAGTGGTTGATGTAATCCAGATATGTATTTAACATTGATCTATTTTATTATAAACATAGCATCTGGAAGCTTTCTCACACCATTTATTGTTCTTATACAGGCACTTTTATATGAACCATGTTTTCTTGATTGATTCTATATATGTTCGTATTAATTATCCTATGCTCATACCAAATTACCCAAACCAACTGATGGTTTGAACATATTTTTGTAAAACATGTCGATTTGGGGTTCCTTTGATAGTGATGAATTTGTGAAAGACTGACTGATGCTGCTATTTTTGGCAACAAACATAGGGGCAACCTAAGGTTCAAATCTTTCAGAAAGCATGAGTTGCATTTTACTGAAACAAACATAGAAGTCGGAAATCCGAGTTCCAAGTTAATTATGCACACATAAAAACACAGACACAAGATTGTATCTGGAGATTGGTGAAACGAAGACAAAAATGTAAAAATACAACAGAGGCTACTAGCATAGCATCAACTACTTTTTAACACATAACATACAACAAAGCCAACTATATGATGTATTTTCATTGTCTAATGTCTAGACATCGGTAATTCAAGGGAAAAAGGTCTCTCCAAAAATGATGATATCATCTGTATATTGTACTTAACAACAAATACCTAACTTCTCTTGTCGTGAGGACTGGGGATCAACCGATCAAAGCTTTTGTAACTAACGAAAAAGATAATTATTTGATTGCCTGAGATTATAAACTGCAACTGAAAGCCAAACCACTTGCGAGACTGGCCTAAGATATGGAAAGCATAGAACTTGCAGTAACATTCTTTTGATTGCTACATATTCGATACCAATGAGGATTCATTGTCACCCAGTTTTAGGCACCATGTTGGGTCTACAAGCTACCTTGCTTCGGATGGTATGGCCTCTGCGTAAAGCTCGATTGAGTTCTTCATGTCTGTTGGTTAGAAGTTTCTCTTTATGACGGCCATCTTGGGCTACGGTTTAGCACTGGAGTCCACATCTGTGGTGTCCAATTCCTTGACCTTCTTAAGTTGCCTCAGAAGATCCAACCTTTCTGGACCATATGCAGACGGTATCTAAACAAGACAAGTGACATTGTCAGAGTAACTCTCAGATTCATTTATGAACAAAGGATTCAAGGCTTATGTGACAACTCGCAATTTCAGGTCATTTCTCAAGTTTCACAATTTCATCATTTATCGTAAACTAGGTTTACGTATTCCAAATTCGCGTAACCTTAATGGTTTAGCGGCGAATTCATGATCATATCATCACGAACATTTCATATAGACTAAGTTTAGTCTACATTTCATTAACATCATTTGCATCATGTTAGTTCATTCATGAATTTTTCATTTCACCTTAAACGCGTAAATTTTATATTAAATAAACGTTATCGCGTGAGTTATTATTTTGAACATTTAATCCGATACTTCCAAAAAAAAAAAAATGATCCCGATACATTTTTATACTTACATTTAGTTATAAAAACAATATTTTGAGTTTACCTAGTGTTTTAAATTTATTTTGTATATAAATCGTTAAAGTTATATTATTACGACATTTTTCTTAAAAACTACACGATAATTATTTTATCACTCAAATTTTACAAGGAATGTATTTTTACAATTTTTATCATCTCATTATACCTTACTTTGATCTATTAAAAATTACTTTTACCTAAAACTATCTTAAATACACTAAAGTATATACAATCCTTACAAGTTATTAATATTAACATTTTTACTTACACTTTCTATCAACTATGTACAAGTAAAAAAAAAATATATATATATATAATTGTGAAACACCCCCCCTAAAATCCGGCCAAGGGGGGGGGAGGTAGTCAAAGTGGGTAGAAATTTTTCTACAAAACTAGATCTTTACTCCACACTCTTTCATTCATTCATTGAACTCAATTATTCAAGAGTTAGTAAAAAATTATTTCTTCTCCCTTTGTTTCATCCTCAAAACCGGCCTTCACAAGAGTGTTAGAAGGGATCACAAAAATTTTCAAGCTCAAGTTTATAACAATCTAGATTACACTCTTATTAAGGTTTTGAAATAAAAACCTAGGGTGTTTAGGTTAAACCTTTGTTCTTTGCACTTCATCATAGTAGCTTGTAAGCATATCACTCTTATTTTACATCTTTCATTTTCATTTCATAAGTATTTCTTCATTTTTGAGCAAGCATGCATGACTTATGGTTACTTATACCATTTCTACATTGATTTTTAGAGTTTATACATATAAAGTCATCCTATAATTATTCCCCTTGGTATATTTTGGTCTTGATGATGTTTAGGAACCCATGACACCCTAAGAAGGTGTATGGTAGGATTAGAATAGCTTTGGAGTTGATTTGAAGGGATTGGAATAGGTTTAGTACGAGAAAAACTATTTTCGATAAGTATAAAAAGTGATCTGTCCTTATTTTGTTTTTCTGGAAAATCCGACAGTAGGCACGAATTTTTGGCCTTGATATTTAGAAAATATATTTTAAAACGAATCCGTGGCCGCTTGAACGGATTAAAACGGAGTTATAACGAAGAAGTTATGAATTTTTCAAGTTTGACGACGAAATATACATTTTCAGAAAATTTCAGCAACCTATTTTTACCTTATTCGAGTTAAAAACGAGTCCTAAGCTTTACAAATTATTTCGACTTATCAAAAATATATTAGTATACTTTGATACGAAGCTATATAATACGTAGAAAACGGTTTATAACGACAAAAATATGCGTTTTCATAAACTTGCGTAACTACTATTTTCGGAAAAACTATATTATTTTTACGAGACAAGTGTTACGGTAACTAAAACGACCATGTTGAAGGCTGTTTTTAACTATGATGTAGAACTTTTTGTAACGAGATGTCTTCTAATAAAATCTAGATCACCAAGCATATTTTTCAAAACGACCAACCGTTTGTATAGCGGAGTTGTAATAAATTATTTACGGATGCTTAAACTTTGCCGAAACTCATTTTTAAACCACATTTTAGACAAAATCACCATCTTTAACCCTTATTATCTTTATGTTCGAGACCTCTATGACGAAAACTCATGAACTAAAACTTCTAGATTTTGATACAAACTTTCCAAAACCGTCGAGTTCGTTTCCTAACGTTCGACGTACACCATTTACGACTAGTTTTTCGAAGACATTTTTGTCACTTTCATGAAATTTCCGACGACTTTATTTTACGACGAAAAGTGAAAATTTCACAATAAATCATTACGAAACCATTGTAGGATGACATTTTGACGTAAATACTTGTAAAGTGATTTAAGAATGGTCAAGACGTCAAAAGAGTATTTTTCGACGATAAGTAATATTTTTCAAAACTCGCAAATGGTATAAATAACATACGAAATGCATGCATAACATTACATTGTAACTCATTATATATCATACCATTCGTAATAGGTCCAGATTAAAGTATCCCGATACATCTCAGTGTACTCACTCTTGTCATCATACCAGTTTATCAAGTGAGTTTTCATAGCCCCGATTTATTCAAGTTTTACTGATTTCAAACCTACGGGGGAGAATACATTGCACAACATTTTTATTACGATACCAAGTATGTTAAATTCATTTACATTGCTTAAGTTACCACGTTGCCAGTTAAATGTCCCCATTTCATATGCATGAGCCGTTAATTTCCTAGAAGCGTGTGTGAGTGGATAGATCTATCGAGGGTGACGCCTCCATTCGGGTTGGTGAATCCCAACTAGTCATACGGATGCATTTCATTCATAAACATTATTAGAGTTGTTTGGCAAGACACTATGTTGGGGCGAACATCGGTCGAGACCGGTATCATGCGCTTAAGCAATTGTAACATTTTTATGTGACATGATTGTCATACTGTAACATTTTTTATGTGACATGATTGTCATACCAGATATATACTTGCGTAGTCGTATAAAACATTTACCAAACCTATGATTTCTCACCAACATTATTGTTGACCGTTTTAGCAATGTATTTTCAGGTAACTAAGGCATACTCATCATGGCATGGTTAAGGAACCCCTTTTGAGTCGCGGCGTCGACTTACATCATTGTACATTATGGCACTTTCTTTCAAAACCATCGTTTGGACTTGTAATATATTTATATTTCCGCAAACTTTATAAACCTTTGGGACCTATACTTTGTAAACTCTGATTATTTTATTAAATCAAACGATGTTCTTTTCACACGACACTTTAGGTCGTTCAATATAACTGTGATTGTGATGCTATGACGGTCAATCCCCGTGAATTCCATTCCATTTGCAAAGCAGGTAATTTGGGGTGTGACAGATTGGCATCGAGCTTGTTATAGAGAACTAGGTTGCATCATTGACCCTAGACTATAACTACATTATCATAGCATCTCATCATTTCATCATAAGTGCATATTCACTTTACATGCGGTTTATACGTACATTTTTCGAGTTGTTTACTTTCATTTCAAAATCGATTGTCACATAGATGCCTTCAAATACCCATCCCATCATACTCACATCACTTTGACATGGAGAATGCCCTATCATTCCCTGTCACAATTTTAACATTAGTTGACTCAACACCAAACATCATATGAGTCGATTAGTCCAAGCATTGTATAGTTACTCCTAAATTATACATAGCACGATCACCTATGTCTAATTCAGGAAGAATCACGCAATGAAGGGAGTAGTAGGCTTATATGTGTAAGCAATTCCATGACCGAGCAAAATTTTCAAAAGACCCGTTAATCAAACCGATTTAGCCTAATCTCATGACAGTTCTTGTTTGATGAGTTGTGAGATTAAGTAAAATCGGTTACCTAAAAGTCTTTTGAGGGTTTTGCTCGAGAATGGGAAAGTTTGCCACATCAAACCCTAAACCGTAGAGACCAACACGAACCTGAATTCAGGGGTGAATTCCTTTTGGATGGGCGAATGTGACAACTCGCAATTTCAGGTCATTTCTCAAGTTTCACAATTTCATCATTTATCGTAAACTAGGTTTACGTATTCCAAATTCGCGTAACCTTAATGGTTTAGCGGCGAATTCATGATCATATCATCACGAACATTTCATATAGACTAAGTTTAGTCTACATTTCATTAACATCATTTGCATCATGTTAGTTCATTCATGAATTTTTCATTTCACCTTAAACGCGTAAATTTTATATTAAATAAACGTTATCGCGTGAGTTATTATTTTGAACATTTAATCCGATACTTCCAAAAAAAAAAAAATGATCCCGATACATTTTTATACTTACATTTAGTTATAAAAACAATATTTTGAGTTTACCTAGTGTTTTAAATTTATTTTGTATATAAATCGTTAAAGTTATATTATTACGACATTTTTCTTAAAAACTACACGATAATTATTTTATCACTCAAATTTTACAAGGAATGTATTTTTACAATTTTTATCATCTCATTATACCTTACTTTGATCTATTAAAAATTACTTTTACCTAAAACTATCTTAAATACACTAAAGTATATACAATCCTTACAAGTTATTAATATTAACATTTTTACTTACACTTTCTATCAACTATGTACAAGTAAAAGAAAAAAAAAATATAATTGTGAAACATCCCCCCCTAAAATCCGGCCAAGGGGGGGGAGGTAGTCAAAGTGGGTAGAAATTTTTCTACAAAACTAGATCTTTACTCCACACTCTTTCATTCATTCATTGAACTCAATTATTCAAGAGTTAGTAAAAATTATTTCTTCTCTCTTTGTTCTTCCTCATAACCGGTTCTACCAAGGTGTACAAGGGATCATCCAAAAATTTTCAAAGCTCAAGTTTATTACAATCTAGATTACACTCTTATTAAGGTTTTGAAATAAAAACCTAGGGTGTTTAGGTTAAACCTTTGTTCTTTGCACCTCATCATAGTAGCTTGTAAGCATATCACTCTTATTTTACATCTTTCATTTTCATTTCATAAGTATTTCTTCATTTTTGAGCAAGCATGCATGACTTATGGTTACTTATACCATTTCTACATTGATTTTTAGAGTTTATACATATAAAGTCATCCTATAATTATTCCCTTGGTATATTTTGGTCTTGATGATGTTTAGGAACCCATGACACCCTAAGAAGGTGTATGGTAGGATTAGAATAGCTTTGGAGTTGATTTGAAGGGATTGGAATAGGTTTAGTACGAGAAAAACTATTTTCGATAAGTATAAAAAGTGATCTGTCCTTATTTTGTTTTTCTGGAAAATCCGACAGTAGGCACGAAATTTTGGCCTTGATATTTAGAAAATATATTTTAAAACGAATCCGTGGCCGCTTGAACGGATTAAAACGGAGTTATAACAAAGAAGTTATGAATTTTTCAAGTTTGACGACGAAATATACATTTTCAGAAAATTTCAGCAACCTATTTTTACCTTATTCGAGTTAAAAACGAGTCCTAAGCTTTACAAATTATTTCGACTTATCAAAAATATATTAGTATACTTTGATCCGAAGCTAAGGACGTATAATACGTAGAAAACGGATTTATAACGACAAAAATATGCACGTTTTCATAAACTTGCCGTAACTACTATTTTTAGAAAAACTATATTATTTTTACGAGACAAGTGTTACGGTAACTAAAACGACCATGTTGAAGGCTGTTTTTAACTATGATGTAGAACTTTTTGTAACGAGATGTCTTCTAATAAAATCTAGATCACCAAGCATATTTTTCAAAACGACCAACCGTTTGTATAGCGGAGTTGTAATAAATTATTTACGGATGCTTAAACTTTGCCGAAACTCATTTTTAAACCACATTTTAGACAAAATCACCATCTTTAACCCTTATTATCTTTATGTTCGATACCTCTATGACGAAAACTCATGAACTAAAACTTCTAGATTTTGATACAAACTTTCCAAAACCGTCGAGTTCGTTTCCTAACGTTCGACGTACACCATTTTACGACTAGTTTTTCGAAGACATTTTTGTCACTTTCATGAAATTTCCGACGACTTTATTTTACGACGAAAAGTGAAAATTTCACAATAAATCATTACGAAACCATTGTAGGATGACATTTTGACGTAAATACTTGTAAAGTGATTTAAGAATGGTCAAGACGTCAAAAGAGTATTTTTCGACGATAAGTAATATTTTTCAAAACTCGCAAATGGTATAAATAACATACGAAATGCATGCATAACATTACATTGTAACTCATTATATATCATACCATTCGTAATAGGTCCAGATTAAAGTATCCCGATACATCTCAGTGTACTCACTCTTGTCATCATACCAGTTTATCAAGTGAGTTTTCATAGCCCCGATTTATTCAAGTTTTACTGATTTCAAACCTACGGGGGAGAATACATTGCACAACATTTTTATTACGATACCAAGTATGTTAAATTCATTTACATTGCTTAAGTTACCACGTTGCCAGTTAAATGTCCCCATTTCATATGCATGAGCCGTTAATTTCCTAGAAGCGTGTGTGAGTGGATAGATCTATCGAGGGTGACGCCTCCATCCGGGTTGGTGAATCCCAACTAGTCATACGGATGCATTTCATTCATAAACATTATTAGAGTTGTGTGGCAAGACACTCTGTTGGGCGAACATCGGTCGGAGCTTCGGTATCATGCGCTTAAGCAATTGTAACATTTTTATGTGACATGATTGTCATACCAGTAACATTTTTATGTGACATGATTGTCATACGGATATATACTTGCGTAGTCGTATAAAACATTTACCAAACCTATGATTTCTCACCAACATTATTGTTGACCGTTTTAGCAATGTATTTTCAGGTAACTAAGACATACTCATCATGACATGGTTAAGGAACCCTTTTGAGTCGGCGTCGACTTACATCATTGTACATTATGGCACTTTCTTTCAAAACCATCGTTTGGACTTGTAATATATTTATATTTCCGCAAACTTTATAAACCTTTGGGACCTATACTTTGTAAACTCTGATTATTTTATTAAATCAAACGATGTTCTTTTCACACGACACTTTAGGTCGTTCAATATAACTGTGATTGTGATGCTATGACAGTCAATCCCCAGGAATTCCATTCCGCTGCAAAACAGGTAATTTGGGGGTGTGAGAGATTGGCATCAGAGCTTCGGTTATAGAGAACTAGGTTGCATCATTGACCCTAGACTATAACTACATTATCATAGCATCTCATCATTTCATCATAAGTGCATATTCACTTTACATGCGGTTTATACGTACATTTTTCGAGTTGTTTACTTTCATTTCAAAATCGATTGTCACATAGATGCCTTCAAATACCCATCCCATCATACTCACATCACTTTGACATGGAGAATGCCCTGTCATTCCCTGTCACAATTTTAACATTAGTTGACTCAACACCAAACATCATATGAGTCGATTAGTCCAAGCATTGTATAGTTACTCCTAAATTATACATAGCCTGATCACCTATGTCTAATTCGGGGAAGAATTGCAATGAAGGGAGTAGTAGGCTTATATGTGTAAGCAATTCCATGACCGAGCAAAATTTTCAAAATAACCGTTAATCAAACCGATTTAGCCTAATCTCATGACAGTTCTTGTTTGATGAGTTGTGAGATTAAGTAAAAATCGGTTACCTAAAAGTCTTTTGAGGGTTTTGCTCGAGAATGGGAAAGTTTGCCACATCAAACCCTAAACCGGAGAGACCAACACGAACTGAATTCAGGGACTGAATTCCTTTTTGGATGGGCGAATGTGACAACTCGCAATTTCAGGTCATTTCTCAAGTTTCACAATTTCATCATTTATCGTAAACTAGGTTTACGTATTCCAAATTCGCGTAACCTTAATGGTTTAGCGGCGAATTCATGATCATATCATCACGAACATTTCATATAGACTAAGTTTAGTCTACATTTCATTAACATCATTTGCATCATGTTAGTTCATTCATGAATTTTTCATTTCACCTTAAACGCGTAAATTTTATATTAAATAAACGTTATCGCGTAAGTTATTATTTTGAACATTTAATCCGATACTTCCAAAAATGATCCCGATACATTTTTATACTTACATTTAGTTATAAAAACAATATTTTGAGTTTACCTAGTGTTTTAAATTTATTTTGTATATAAATCGTTAAAGTTATATTATTACGACATTTTTCTTAAAAACTACACGATAATTATTTTATCACTCAAATTTTACAAGGAATGTATTTTTACAATTTTTATCATCTCATTATACCTTACTTTGATCTATTAAAAATTACTTTTACCTAAAACTATCTTAAATACACTAAAGTATATACAATCCTTACAAGTTATTAATATTAACATTTTTACTTACACTTTCTATCAACTATGTACAAGTAAAAGAAAAAAAAAATATATAATTGTGAAACACCCCCCCTAAAATCCGGCCAAGGGGGGGGGAGGTAGTCAAAGTGGGTAGAAATTTTTCTACAAAACTAGATCTTTACTCCACACTCTTTCATTCATTCATTGAACTCAATTATTCAAGAGTTAGTAAAAATTATTTCTTCTCTCTTTGTTCTTCCTCATAACCGGTTCTACCAAGGTGTACAAGGGATCATCCAAAATTTTCAAAGCTCAAGTAATTACAATCTAGATTACACTCTTATTAAGGTTTTGAAATAAAAACCTAGGGTGTTTAGGTTAAACCTTTGTTCTTTGCACCTCATCATAGTAGCTTGTAAGCATATCACTCTTATTTTACATCTTTCATTTTCATTTCATAAGTATTTCTTCATTTTTGAGCAAGCATGCATGACTTATGGTTACTTATACCATTTCTACATTGATTTTTAGAGTTTATACATATAAAGTCATCCTATAATTATTTCCTTGGTATATTTTGGTCTTGATGATGTTTAGGAACCCATGACACCCTAAGAAGGTGTATGGTAGGATTAGAATAGCTTTGGAGTTGATTTGAAGGGATTGGAATAGGTTTAGTACGAGAAAAACTATTTTCGATAAGTATAAAAAGTGATCTGTCCTTATTTTGTTTTTCTGGAAAATCCGACAGTAGGCACGAATTTTTGGCCTTGATATTTAGAAAATATACTTTAAAACGAATCCGTGGCCGCTTGAACGGATTAAAACGGAGTTATAACGAAGAAGTTATGAATTTTTCAAGTTTGACGACGAAATATACATTTTCAGAAAATTTCAGCAACCTATTTTTACTTTATTCGAGTCAAAAACGAGTCCTAAGCTTTACAAATTATTTCGACTTATCAAAAATATATTAGTATACTTTGATACGAAGCTAAGGACGTATAATACGTAGAAAACGGATTTATAACGACAAAAATATGCACGTTTTCATAAACTTGCCGTAACTACTATTTTCAGAAAAACTATATTATTTTTACGAGACAAGTGTTACGGTAACTAAAACGACCATGTTGAAGGCTGTTTTTAACTATGATGTAGAACTTTTTGTAACGAGATGTCTTCTAATAAAATCTAGATCACCAAGCATATTTTTCAAAACGACCAACCGTTTGTATAGCGGAGTTGTAATAAATTATTTACGGATGCTTAAACTTTGCCGAAACTCATTTTTAAACCACATTTTAGACAAAATCACCATCTTTAACCCTTATTATCTTTATGTTCGAGACCTCTATGACGAAAACTCATGAACTAAAACTTCTAGATTTTGATACAAACTTTCCAAAACCGTCGAGTTCGTTTCCTAACGTTCGACGTACACCATTTTACGACTAGTTTTTCGAAGACATTTTTGTCACTTTCATGAAATTTCCGACGACTTTATTTTACGACGAAAAGTGAAAATTTCACAATAAATCATTACGAAACCATTGTAGGATGACATTTTGACGTAAATACTTGTAAAGTGATTTAAGAATGGTCAAGACGTCAAAAGAGTATTTTTCGACGATAAGTAATATTTTTCAAAACTCGCAAATGGTATAAATAACATACGAAATGCATGCATAACATTACATTGTAACTCATTATATATCATACCATTCGTAATAGGTCCAGATTAAAGTATCCCGATACATCTCAGTGTACTCACTCTTGTCATCATACCAGTTTATCAAGTGAGTTTTCATAGCCTCGATTTATTCAAGTTTTCGATTTCAAACCTACGGGAGAATACATTGTACAACATTTTTATTATGATACCAAGTATGTTAAATTCATTTACATTGCTTAAGTTACCACGTTGCCAGTTAAATGTCCCCATTTCATATGCATGAGCCGTTAATTTCCTAGAAGCGTGTGTGAGTGGATAGATCTATCGAGGGTGACGCCTCCATCCGGGTTGGTGAATCCCAACTAGTCATACGGATGCATTTCATTCATAAACATTATTAGAGTTGTTTGGCAAGACACTATGTTGGGGCGAACATCGGTCGGTATCATGCGCTTAAGCAATCGTAACATTTTTATGTGACATGATTGTCATACACCGTAACATTTTTTATGTGACATGATTGTCATACGGATATATACTTGCGTAGTCGTATAAAACATTTACCAAACCTATGATTTCTCACCAACATTATTGTTGACCGTTTTAGCAATGTATTTTCTGGTAACTAAGGCATACTCATCATGGCATGGTTAAGGAACCCCTTTGAGTCATGGCGTCGACTTACATCATTGTACATTATGGCACTTTCTTTCAAAACCATCGTTTGGACTTGTAATATATTTATATTTCTGCAAACTTTATAAACCTTTGGGACCTATACTTTGTAAACTCTGATTATTTTATTAAATCAAACGATGTTCTTTTCACACGACACTTTAGGTCGTTCAATATAACTGTGATTGTGATGCTATGACAGTCAATCCCCAGGAATTCCATTCCGCTGCAAAATAGGTAATTTGGGGGTGTGACAGCTTATATAACTACGGACCAGAGATGGTATGTATCTTTGAATAGCAGCCAATATTGCTGCATGCCCAACTGGAGTAACCTACGTAATGGATCCACAAAATGAATGGCACGATATATATGTGCAAATAGACTCCAAAAGGAGTAATTATAGTACACAATAAAACTTACAGGTAGAAGCATGAGAAATCCAGTTGGAACAACTGACGCCAAGTCGTTTAGAGTTCTTCGAAGACCTTGCTTTTGTTTTTCCGTCAGTTCATCCCCTGTGAGGACCCTTATAAGCAATCCCGTGGCTGCAGCAACATCTATTGCTAGAAGTTGAGTACCTAGCAAAATGTCCTGCTTATAAGAAAGAAATAAGCCACTGGTCATAAACATCATGGAAGCTGACATAGAATCTTTGCAGTGGATCATGAATCAGATTATATAATGCAGTTCATGGAAGAGGGCTCGGATTAGAAGGCAGTAAAAGAGGCCCATATGGGCTAGCATAAATGAGTTTAGTTGAAGACAGTACTTATGCAAGTATCATGGTCTCTCATATACAAAAGATCACTGCTACAGGAGCAGTCATAGCTTCCCCATGTATTCTTGCAACTGCATTCAGGGAACTGACATGCTTTCTTCTCTTTGCATTCATCAATATGCTTTCTTCTCTTTGCTTTCTTCTCCTGAGCCGTTTTACTTAAAAGAATTGATTATAAGTTTAAAAATATACTTGTAGTTTGTAATTTGTGAAATTATATTTAATACGCAGATTACATACAAAAACTTATAAATTTATAGGGGAAAGTATTGGCACCTGGCGATCAATCAAACTCGACCCAACCACTACTAAAAGAACCATTGTTATCCAAATCCATTTTGCCCCATTGCCCATAAAAGAACCATTGTTTATCCAAATCGATTTTGACCCGTTGCCCAACCTGCCCATTTTTCCGTCTCTAGATTTATAATTATCACTTGAAAGAACATGTGAGATTCAAGAAAAAGTAGAGCAGACCTTAGTACCAAGCCGCTTATTCAAGGCTTCATTCCACATGTTAGCAGCATATGCAGGTTGCATTTGATTCCACACGGTCATAACATATGAACACATCTTACTATGATCACATTATTAAGAACTAATGTACTTCTAGTAATTTACAAAATTTTGGATAAAAACCGGAAACCAAATCTATATGTTATATATATATAAAAAAAAAAAACCCTCTGCTAGTACATTTCTAACCACGGATAGCCGTGGGCAACCCACGGCTAGTACATTGTTAAGCACCCCTGTGTGTGGGCAACCCACGGCTAGTACATTTCTAACCACCTATAAAACGCAATAAACACCCACTAAGTTACCAAACAAGCAAGAGTTAAAATTAATATATAAGAATTAAGGCAAGTTCCCGAATGATTTATATATGACATTTTAGTAAGATAAAGCTAACATCGAGCACATTTTACATACAATCCGGTAAAAATAAACCTGAAAATGACATCATATCGTTAGGATTCCTGTTGTTCCAGTGGTCGGGTTCGGTTGGTGGGCGGGGAGGCTTGGAGATGGAGATGGAGATGGGGAGTGGGAGTGCGGTGGTGGAAGTGGAGGAGGAAGGTGGTGGTGGGTTGCGGTGGTGATCGAAGGAAGATCGTTGATGGTTTGGATCTGTGGTGATGGTTTTGATCGGTGATGATATCTGATTCATGGTTGGATCTGGGTAGCAGTGTGGGAGAGGGTAGCATTTATGTGTTTTAATATGTATCTATTATATATTTTAAAATGTATATAATGTATAAAAAATATAATGTGTATTTTGTAATTAAAAGTATTTTGTATTCAAAAGTGTATAAGTTGCCCAAAAGTACATATGTGTGGGGCCAAGTTGCCCAAGATATATGTACTTTTTTATAATAAAAAAAGACTTTACTTTTTTACTAAAAGACAAAAATATGTTGGTTCTTGAGAATGTAGGTCCGAGTTGCCCAAGAACTAACCTAGTACACTAGTACAAGGTGGGCCCAAATATATGGACACTTGTCAAATTTATAAGAGAGTTGCCTATGGGAGAGTTGCCCATGGGGCATTTTGAGAAGTGAAAAAAAAGTGGGGCATTTGGGGTAAATTTGTTGGGCAACTGGGGCAAATAGAGAATTTTCCCATCCCTAAAACTATATCAAAAATCTCGAATTTTGTGAAATGCATTTGTGTAAAAATCTATGCAAGTCTTCTTTAGTTTCAGTAAAACAATCCAATAACTTCTGATCATAAATCCGTCACTGTTTTTATGGTACATTACACAAAAAAGAATCCATGCATTTTAATTGTGCAGGGTTAAGAAATATAAAGAAAGAAACAAGAAACATGTTGAAAGTTACACTTTATGTTATACATGATCAATATTCATTCAAGTGTTACATCTCCTTTCGTAGATTCATGGTCAACCCATCGTATTCGACATTATTGCATTCTTCCAACCAACACATGCGGTGTAAATAAAATCAAACAAATACACTTAGTCAAGTTACAAGTTGTGTTTTTCTTTTTATCGTAATGTGTTTATTATATATTACACTTAGGCGTTTTTTCTTTTTTATGTTAGCGAAAGAATTGGACTCACAAAACATACTTTAATATTTCTTTTTGCAGTGTAGCCTACTCATTTTCACTAATTCATCTATATCTAGCGGACGTAAAATATGAGCTTCTCTCCATTAAGAGGAAGCAACAGACGTGAGACCCATATATCTCTTAGTAAAGGAAAAAAAGAAACGACCCCTTAGTCAAGTTATATAAGATTGAATTTACATAGTAGCATAAAGGGCTCTTGCCGAACGATGCTTTTCTTTAGGTAGCCATGGTTTCAAACCTTTTAGCTGACTAATTCATGGGTTTGTACCCATTGTCACACAGACTCAAACCAGATAAAGCCTTTCCTTTTCAAGATGTTCACGTGGCCACTTCATAGTTGTGATGTAAATACATATGTGATATAGTGATGTAAGTTATAAAATAAGACGTTAAAAAAATATTGTAGCAAATTCATATGATGAAAGTGATTAATAGCTACATTTGAGCAATTCAATTAGGGGTGTGCATCGTTTGGTTATTGGTTGTTCGGTTAATTTTTTTTTTGAAGGTAAAATCAAACATTAAACCGAACTGAACCGTATTCAAATTCGATTAAACATAACCAAAAACCGAATTTAAATTCGGTTCGGTTTTGAGGTTGAACCGAATAACCCTTACATAATTTATATATATTTTTTTAAAATTTAAAACTTAAAAAATATTATATTTATACTACAAAAATAGTTTTAATTTTTTTTTTCTTTTTAATATAAATATATAAAAAACATATATGTATGTGAATTTGAATTTTGGTTCGGTTCGGTTTTTATTTTGTCAAAACCATATCCAAACCAAAAATCAAATACTTAGTTCAGTTCGGTTCAGCTAAGTTTTGATATATTCGATTCGGTTTTATTTATCAAGGTTGCAAAAATCGCTAGGCGGTAGCTGGGCGGCCGGGTAGGGCCTAGCGATTAATCGGTTAGGTGGGGATTTATCGGGGATTAATCGGATTGGATTTTTTATATATAAAATTATAAAATTTTGAAACTATATGCCCGATTTGGCCGATCTAGCCGATTTTTTTTTCGATTTGGCCGATTTTCTCCGATTTTACCCATTTTTTTTCGATTTTGCCAATTTTTACTCGTAACTGATTTTTCCGATTTATCCTATTTTTTCTGATTTGGACGATTAATCGGCCGCCTAGGACAATTAATCGGCCGCCTAGGCCGATTAATCCGATTTTCATCCGATTTTTGTCAGTAACCGATTAATAAGGCCGATTAATGAAAATCGGAACGGCTAATCACTGCCGATTAATCGGCCACCTAGGCCGATTTTTGCAACAGAGTTATTTATAGTTCGGTTCGGTTTTAGAAATATTACCCGATTTGTGAACACCCCTACAATCATCTGGTTTAAATTATGGAAGAAATGGATTAGGCCCAGTAAAAGGCCCAACAAGCCCATCATTGACCTCCTCCACGGTCCACTCAGCCCAATATCCATGTTTTTCAAAGTCAAACACAAAAGTGACAGAATAGAATAACAAGAAAATAATATCTCCACATTGAAGAGAATTTGATGACTTATGGAATCACGAATTAGAACCTCACAAAGTGTTTTATTCGAATTGGTATACCATCATGTGTGATAATGTGGCATATGATTCTACTTACCTAGATAATTAAAGTAAAAACATGTTTAAAACATGATAACCTTTTTATTCAAGATCACTCCTCATTGCTGAGGTAATTTTCTGGCGTTAGCCTTTTTAGTTCAAAAAAAAAAAAAAACATGATAACCTTTGTTTTGTAATCTTAAGTGCACATGTTTAATTGCCATTGCCTGGTAAAGAATCTAAAAAAATTATTTGATAATTTGTCACACTATCTAAAGTAGTAAGATTCGTTATTATTTATTCGATATGTTCAATTATAAAAAATGTTTCGAATAATTCGACTAATAGCATAAATAGAGTGATGGTACCACACAAGACTAGTAGACTCACATGCAAGTTGCTCGAGAAAATCTGTTTTACGCTACAGCAATGGGGTTCGGGGAAGAATCAAACTTTTTGCCAAAGCTCAATAACCCGATATGTGTCGTGAGCCCACAATTCGTGTCGCCGCACCCTATGGAGATGTTGAGTGGAAAGAAACTGTTAACTCTTAGTGATGGTAACTTTGGTGTGACTGATGTTAATGGTAACTTGATGTTCAAAATCAAAGGAAAGTTACTGAGTCTTACCGGCAAACGGCTCTTGGTTGATGGTCTTGGCAACCGTATCCTCACTTTAAACAAAAAGGTCGTTAAATTTACATGTTGCAGCTATGTTATTGATCCTATTAGTGGCGGACATACTTGATGCAAAGAGTATACACACGCCTTTAGACACAGTTTAATACTAAGTGCATACTCTGATATATACAAATTATCATATGTGCAAACTAATATTTTGTTAATATTTTCAGCTATCAAGTGGACGCAAAACATGGCAATGCTTTAGAGGTGATAGTTCAGACCCTAGAGATCATGTGTTCACGGCTAAACCATCATATCGAACACAATTCAAGACTTCACTTGATGTCTTCTTGGCCTCCAACAGAAGACAAGATGTCGCTGATTTCAAAGTCAAAGGCAACTGGTTTGAAAAACGCTGTTCGGTTTTTGTTGGAGAGAGTACTAATATCATCGCAGAGGTAACATATGCTAATTGAGGTTCATGTTATATTTCAGGTTCATGTGAATCGTGTACACTAATTGACATTTATGTCAAAATATAGGTGAACAAGAAACAATTTGTTCCAAACATTGCCTTTGGAGTTGACACATATAGTATTACGGTGGATCCAAATGTTGATTATGCGTTTATCGTTGCACTCGTGGCGATTCTCAGTGAGTCTAATGAAGAGAAATGTGACAATGAAGTGAAGAAATGAGCACACGAATGGCATATTTAGTAGTGTGATGTTATGATTAATAAAAGGCGAAAGAAAAGTGTATTTATGCCTGTTGTGCGTTTGCTGTTCTATGTCGATAGTGCCATCTCGTCAAATGTAACACATTAGATGAAATGCATTAATAATACTATAACTTTCGAAAAATGCATTATATATGTATTCTAGCATCAGCCGTTAAAACGATAAGGACATATAATATAAGTGCATAACAAGCCTTGGCCCCAAAAACGGTCCCGATCCCTGATAAAATGCACAACCTTGCCAAGCGCAGTCCAAGCTAGGCCGTAGAGCTTACTATTTACGATCCAACCCAGCTTGGTCAAACCTGAATCAACCCTTGAAACAGGAAGCTATGGTGTATGAGGCAATAGTGGCTGAGACAATGGTGACGGAGGCAATGGTGGCCGATGCAAATATGGCCAATGCAATGGTACAGTGGTTTTTTTTCGAGCTTGAGGAGCTGAAGGACCTTTTTATAGTTTTAAAGCGTAAATAGGTGTCTGATCACTTGCATAACCATAATCATAGAATAACTGTTCTTTTGCGAATATGCCAACACGATAACCACCCACCATTTTCAATATTATCAGCATGTACTAACGTTCCTAGACACGAAAATGAATTTAAGTGAAAATCAAGAAATACGTTGGCGTTTCAGTTAGGTATACCGTATATAGGCATATAGCTGGATGGTTGGCGAATTTTAACTTGTTTCCTTGGCGTAGAACAGTTTCGTTTAACTTGTTGATAACAAGCAAGTTCGTGTACTCTTTGTTTTTGCGAGCTAATGGTGAAATTTACACCTGCATACCACATATTTGTTGGGTATTTTTCTTGGCCCATGAGGGTTATTAGCCCAACATATTAAGGCTCATCTTGGGTATTAAGACCCATCTTGGGTATTAAGGTCCATCTTGGGTATCCCATTGAGGCCCATCTTGTGTCCTCTTTAGACTCCTTATTTACTGATTATTTTCAGTAGTTAGGTAGAGAGCAAGAGTGTGAAAGAAAAACAATAATAGAAAGAGAGAGAAAGATCAAAAGAGAGGTTTTTCGTTTTTTCCCTGCAGCAGCCCACAAAACTGAAGATCGCCGGAGTTTGAACCGTTGGATTGTAACGATTTTCGGGCTGTAGCTTCCTTACATATAAAGGAAGGTTTTGACCGTTGGGAATCTGATTTTGAGGCCTGGAAGTCCTGTTTCTTGCCCAGGCAGTTTGCATCGATTTTCTCGGTGATGTTGTTCCTCTTTTGTCTTTAGTTTGTTTCCATACATCTTGATGCTTTATTCCAAGTGTATGATGATTGTTGTATGCTTCTAGTATCTAGAGAAGATCGATTGTATTGCTCTATTATTGGTGGTAGTGGATTTTAAGCGGCACTAGGTGTCCCGTGGTTTTACCCGTTTGGGGTTTTCCACGCTAAAAGTTTGGTGTTCTTGTTGTGTGTTTGATTATCTTTATTACCTGCTGATTGGGCTGATTAGATACTGTTTGGGGGCTGTTTAAAAGTTGTGATTAGTGTGCCTTATTTGTTTACTTCCTCATAGGTTCATACGGGTTTGGGTAAGTGTTGTCAAACGAAGGTTTTGCTTCCGCATTTGTGTTTATACCGTTGTGACCCATACACCTTTACCCGTCAAATTGGTATCAGAGCTTGGTTCTTGGTTTGGGGACTTAACCTGTTTGAATGATGGAAACTAATACAAGTAGGATGGTTAGTTTGAATGGTTCGAATTATCATGTTTGGAAAGGAAAAATGGAGGATCTCCTTTATGTTAAAGACTACTACTTGCTGTATTTTCTCGAGAAACGATAACAAAACAGATGCGAATGGACTATTTTGCATAGACAGTTTCTTGGGTATATTAGGCAATGGGTTGATGATAATGTTTTGAACCATATTTGTGAGGAGACACATGCTCGTACTCTTTGGAACAAACTTGAAGAGTTATATGCTCGAAAAACTGGAAACAACAAGTTGTTCTTAATCAAGCAAATGATGAGATTAAAGTATCTTGATGGGTCTCCTATTGCTGATCACTTAAATGTCTTTCGTGGTATTATAAATCAGCTTGCAGGTATGGGTATCAAGTTTGAAGACGAGATTCAAGGCTTGTGGCTTCTTGGTACCTTACCGGATACTTGGGAGACTTTTAGGACATCCTTGTCCAACTCGCACGGATGGTGTTATCACCATGGAATTGGCTAAAGGCGATTCTGAATGAAGAAATGAGAAGAAAGTCACAAGGTTCTTCTTCACGGTCGGATGTCTTGGTCACGAAAGGCGGGGAGAAGTCAAAGCAGAGGCCCGAGTAAAGAGGTAATCATCGCATAGTTCCAACAAAGGAAAATTTGCGATGTTGAATGCTTTCATTGCCATAAAAAGGCACACGATGAAGTTTTGCGCGGTTGAAAAAGGAGAACAAGAAGAAGAACTACAACAACCAGAAGAACAAACACAAGAAAGATGATGATGGTGATGACAATACTGAAGTAAATACCACCACAGATGAGTTCTTTGTTTGTTATGATTATGATATGGTTAACCTTGCTAATGATGATTCGAGTTGGATTCTTGACAGTGGTGCTACATGTCATGTTGCAACACGAAAAGATTATTATTCATCTTACACACCGGTGACTTGATTGTTGTTAGGATGGGTATCTTGGGTTATCAAGGATTGCTGGTATTGGGGATATTTGTTTGAAGTTTGACACGGGGATGGAATTGGTTTTGCGTAATGTAAAACATGTCCCGGAATATGAGACTCAATATTATCTCAACAGGTCTTCTTGATGAAGATGGTTACCACAACATTCGTAATGGTTTGTGGAAAGTAACTCTCGGATCCTTGATTGTGGCAAGAGGAAAAAGAGAATCCAAGTTATACATGACACATCCGAAGATATCCAAGAGCATTGTCAATGTGAGACAATGATGATATGACCGAGTTATGGCATAAGAGACTTGGTCACATGAGTGAAAAGGGGATGTCTATTCTTTCTAAGAAGAATGTGTTATCTGGTGTGCATGATATCAACTTGAAGAAATGTTCTCACTGTTTGGCAGGAAAGCAAACTAGGCTTGCTTTTAAGAGTCGTCCTTCTTTTATAATGGAGAACATACTTGATCTGGTACATTCCGATGTCTGTGGTCCCATGAAGACTAAAACACTTGGTGGGTGTTCTTATTTTGTCACTTTCATCGATGATCACTCAAGAAAGGTTTGGATATATACCTTGAAGACCAAAGATCAAGTATTGGATGTGTTTAAGCAGTTTCATGCTTTAGTTGAGAGGCAGACAGGGAAGAAACTTAAATGTATTAGAACTGACAATGGAGGTGAATACATTGGCCCCTTTGATGCTTATTGTAGAGAGCATGGAATTCAGCATCAAAAGACTTCACCGAAGACACCGCAGTTGAATGGCTTAGCAGAGCGGATGAATAGAACTTTGGTTGAGAGAGTTAGATGCTTGCTTTCACATGCGTGGTTGCCTGCTTCTTTTTGGGGTGAGGCTTTGAATACGGCGGTACATGTTATTAATCTAACCCCTTGTGTTCCTTTGCGTTTTGATGTTCCTGGCAGGGTTTGGAGCGGCAAAGATGTTTCATACCGTCATTTACGAGTTTTTTGGATGCAAGGCTTCATGCATATTCGAGATGAAAGATCAAAGCTTGATGTGAAGTCTAAGCCATGTGTGTTCCTCGAGTATGGTCAAGATGAATTTGGGTATAGTTTGTATGATCCAGTTCAAAAGAAACTTGTTCAGAGCGAGATGTAGAGTTTGAGGAAGATCAAACTTTGAAAGATGTTGAGAATGCTGAGAAGAAAACAATTCCTCAACATAATGATGATCTCATTGACTTGGATCCGGTTCCTCCTAAACATGTTGACCCACAGTTTGGAGATGATATTCAGAATGATGAAGAACAGTCGATGATGTTGATGATCAAGAGCAACCAAACTTAGATGAAGACGTTCATCCCGAGTTACCGTACCTAATATGCCACCATTCATTCCGCTTAGGCGGTCTACTAGAGATCATCATCCTTCCACACGTTATTACGCACATGAGTATGTTTTACTTATCGATGGGGAGAGCCCAGTGTTATGCGAAGCTATGGAAGATGAACACAAAAAGGAATGGTTTGAAGCCATGCAAGATGAGATGACTTCCTTGCACGAGAACGCTACTTTTGATTTGGTAAAGTTGCCTAAGGGTAAGAGAGCTTTGAAAAACAAATGGGTTTTCAAATTGAAGATTGAAGAGCATACTTCTAGACCGAGGTACAAGGCCAGATTGGTGGTTAAAGGTTTGGTCGAAAAAGACGTATTGATTTTGATGAGATTTTCTCTCCGGTTGTGAAGATGGGATCTATTCGAGTTGTTCTTGGTTTGGCGGCTAGCCTCGATCTTGAGGTGGAGCAAATGGATGTCAAGACTTCCTTCATGGTGATCCGGATAAGGAAATCTATATGGAGCAACCTGAAGGCTTTCGGGTTAAGGGAAAGAAGAATACGTGTGTAGACTTCAGAAAAGTTTGTACGGGTTGAAGCAAGCACCGAGACAGTGGTACAAGAAGTTTGAGTCGGTTATAGGGAAGCAAGGCTACCGAAAGACCTCTTCAGATCAATGTGTTTTCTTTCAGAGGTTTGGTGATGATGACTTCATCATCTTGTTGCTATATGTTGATGATATGTTGATTGTTGGCAAGAACGTTGGAAGAATTGCCCAACTGAAGCGAGATTTGAGCAAGTCTTTGCTATGAAAGACTTGGGGCCGAAAACAGATCCTTGGCATTCGGATTCTCCGTGATAGAGGTGCTAAGAAGTTGCATATATCACAAGAGCAATACATTGAGAAGGTGTTGTGCAAGTTCAACATGGATAAAGCTAAAGTGGTGAGTTCCCCTCTTACTCCCAACTTTAAGCTAACTGATAAAGATTGCCCTTCTTCCAAGAAGAACATTGAAAAGATGGATAGAGTTCCATATGCCTCAACGGTTGGTAGCTTGATGTATGCTATGGTGTGTACAAGGCCGGATTTAGCTCATGCCGTTGGTGTTGTCGGTCGGTTCTGCCCAATCTCGGTAAGAAGCATTGGGAAGTGTTAAATGGATATTTAGATATCTCTGAGGTACTTCCAAATTGGGTATCACATTTGGAAATGGGCCCATGCTTCTTGGTTACACACTTCGATATGGCGGGAAATAAGGACAACATGAAATCCACTTACGGATATTTGATGACCTTTGCGGGGGTGTTTCATGGCAATCTAGATTGCAAAAGTGTGTGGCATTGTCTACAACAGAGGCGAGTATGTGGCGACAAGCTGCAAAGAACTATTGTGGTTGAAAAGGTTTTTTGCAAGAACTTGGTTTCAAGCAACAACGTTATGCGGTTCTTTGTGACAATCAAAGTGCTATTCACCTTGCAAAGAATTCTATGTTTCATAAGCGAACAAAACATATTGATGTGAGGTATCATTGGATTAGAGATGCTATTGAAGATGGTATGTTTGAACTTAATAAAGTTCATACCGATGATAATGGTTCCGATATGTTGACCAAGCCGTTAGCAATGGAGAAGCTCAAGATTTGTTGCTCGATCGCCGGGATGGCGAACTCACCCTCATAGGCAGAAAAAGGGGGAGATTTGTTGGGTATTTTTCTTGGCCCATGAGGGTTATTAGCCCAACACATTAAGGCTCATCTTGGGTATTAAGACCCATCTTGGGTATTAAGGTCCATTTTGGGTATCCCATTGAGGCCCATCTTGGGTCCTCTTTAGACTCCTTATTTACTGATTATTTTCAGTAGTTAGGTAGAGAGCAAGAGTGTGAAAGAAAAACAATAATAGAAAGAGAGAGAAAGATCAAAAGAGAGGTTTTTCGTTTTTCCTCGCAGCAGCCCACAAAACTGAAGATCGCCGGAGTTTGAACCGTTGGATTGTAACGATTTTCGGGCTGTAGCTTCCTTACATATAAAGGAAGGTTTTGACCGTTGGGAATCTGATTTTGAGGCCTGGAAGTCCTGTTTCTTGCCCAGGCAGTTTGCATCGATTTTACGGTGATGTTGTTCTTCTTTTGTCTTTAGTTTGTTTCCATACATCTTGATGCTTTATTCCAAGTGTATGATGATTGTTGTATGCCTCTAGTATCTAGAGAAGATCTGATTGTATTGCTCTATTATTGGTGGTAGTGGATTTTAAGCGGCACTAGGTGTCCCGTGGTTTTTACCCGTTTTGGGGTTTTCCACGCTAAAAGTTTGGTGTTCTTGTTGTGTGTTTGATTATCTTTATTACCTGCTGATTGGGCTGATTAGATACTGTTTGGGGGCTGTTTAAAAGTTGTGATTAGTGTGCCTTATTTGTTTACTTCCTCATAGGTTCATACGGGTTTGGGTAAGTGTTGTCAAACGAAGGTTTTGCTTCCGCATTTGTGTTTATACCGTTGTGACCCATACACCTTTACCCGTCAATATTTTGATGGTATACCATATTGAGATAACAAGTAGATTAAGACGTACTAATTTAGCTAGCAACTCTTTCAATTCGCATACTTTGAAATAGGTATGGAAAAGTCGTTGACTCTTTCACCGAAGCAATTATGCAAATGGTCCGCCCAGTAGTTTCAGGTGCTCAATCAACCGGTTCCGGGCTTATAAGCCTTCCTTCTTACTGGAGTGACTGAGTTAAAAGTTGCAAACTGTTTATTTATACATATGACTATCTATAAAAACACGTGTTTTCTAATAAACCGAAAAAATTAGAAACCAGAAACGAAAAAGTAGTAGAGCGACCGTTCACAAGGTCAACATGGAAGAAGTAAATCGTGTAACACTATGATTAAAGAGAAACGAGAACATGATTTGTACCCACGACATCCGTTATACGCTGCAAACGTCAACCGGAATCTATACCACCAACACAGTAGAGTGACACAAAATTATAACACCAACAAAGTAGAGTAATTCCGTTGAGGATTAATCTTATTGTATTCTATCTTTTATTACGACAGAAACTATTAACGATGTGTACTTTTTTATCTTATTTGAAACATGGAAATGTAAAGTTGATATTCAAGAGTCCGTTACTTTTCATTTCTAATAAGTATATGAGTAAGATAAAGTACATTATTTTACTTGCCAACACAAAAAGAATATAGCTTATATTTGCGTTGAAAAGGAGAATTATGTTAGAAGTAGATAACGGAAGATGTTTTGGTTCAAAGTTCAAGCTTTGGTTTCACTTTCAGGATTTTATAAATGTGTTCAGTTTTTTTTTAGCAAAATCCAAATATAGTCCGGTTTGTAACATGCAACAGTTTAGTCAAGTACCCAAGTGTATCATCTATTTGGGGATCTTCTTGATCTTCATATCAATATATTGCTCATTTTGCCAAGAAAATTTATTAGAAAAGGACAAGAACTCGTTTGAAATAATTGAACCGGGAACAAATTTTTATGAAAATATAACCAATTAGTTAGATACGAAGTGATAACAGTGCAACAACAATTGCAGTAGCTAATATGTTCTCCAACCAAGAGTTTGTGCATCGTGAGGGACAAGTGTGAATTACCTACCTAATTCGAGATGCTAATGATGTGTTTAGTAGTTAGTATATCTTGATGTGTCATCTAATGTAAAATCAGAATGTTAGATAATTAAGGTTTGAACCATACGAACTATATATAAAAGAAAGTGTTTGCATAATGGTGAAATATTTCACAATGTCATTGCAAAACTTATGTATATGTATAAATTGAGCAATAGGTAGTAAGATATTAGTTATTCCCACGTAATAATCGATAGACAAACCAACACCAAATGCCCTGATGGTAAGGTTTCTGCCTTTCAAACAACAAGTCAATGGTTCTAACCTCGCTAAATGTATAGATTTGAGGGTGACCAGGAAAAGGTCAAAAACGATCTTGAAATTAACTTGATGAGGTTGCATACGTCTGAGTCACAAAAGATTCGCATTTCTCAAATAACCTGAACATAGAAAACCATACCCGTTTAATAATCGATTGGCAAACAACTAAATTGTAATTTGATTTTGAATTCAAGTTTAATAACAACACTCTTCACAGGGAAAACTCTATAAAAGCTACATCATGACTATCAAAGTACATTAAACACCAACCTACTCACTCCCACAAGCATTACATGTGTTTGTTATGGAAGAAACACAAATCACACTCCATCAGTCCATTGGAACGTTTGTAATCTAATTCAACCCTTCATGCCAAATTTATTTGCATTCATATCCCATCTACCCACCCACCCACATTATTTACTCCTCTCCTTCTCTTTAAAACTTACCAGCCCATCTACCCAACCACACCATTTACATTACACCCATCCTCTCTTTAAAACTCACCAACCTAAACTCAAATACACCAGATTTTTCCTTTTCAGTTGGTTGTGGCGATGAACATTGTTAGCAAGGGCTACTCTACCCAAGATCATCTATTATTTGCGCTTCTATTGTTTGAGGCACAAGCAAAAGATGTTTTCATTCTTTGTTGGAATAGGTGGTCTCGGAATATTAAGGTAAGTTTAGAAGACGAGGGGTAGCGTCTGAGCTACTTCGTTCGGCTCTTTCCGTTGCTCGGGACGGAGGTTAGATTGGAATTTTGAGGATTTTTGTGTCCTATTTTATTTTATGAAATTTCTGAAATAAGTATTTTTGAATGTGATCAGGCTTATCTTCATGTTGATGGAACAAACAATGAAACATTAACATGTTATGGAAAGTTTGGTTTCAACGTAAGTCCTTCCCCATGTTATCGGCAGATTTATTGCGTATGCAGAATGGGCAAACTAATTCGAAAATAATTTTATTTCGTGTGCAGAAGACAAGAGTGCGTAACCAAACCTTTTCCTGCTGATGGTTAAAGATGTGTAAGCCAGGGTTGAGGTTAAAAGTAGTAGTATTTTGTTCTCTTCTGCCGGTTTGTGGTATGTTTGATGATTTTTTGTATGAGTTGGAAGTTTAATTCATCGGTCTTAACCTCCGCCGGTTTATAATAATTTTTGACATGCGGTTTTGTTTACCTGGTTTATAAGGTAGACAGGTGGTTGAACGCATGGGTTGTATACCTATTACACATAGTCTAAGTATGGTAAGCCAAATAGCCATAAATAATAAAGTGACTCAAGTGAACAAGAAACAATCCGTTCCAAACATTGCCTTTGGAGTTGACAACACATATAGTATTATAGTGGATGCGAATGTTGATTATGTGTTTATCATTGCACTCAGGACGATACTCAATGAGACTAATGAAGATAAATGTGACGATGATGTGAAGAAGTAAGCACACGAATTACATTTTTAATAGTGTGATGTTATATTAATAAAAGGCGAAAGAAAAGTGTTTTTATGCTTATGGTGTGTTTGTTGTTCTGTGTCGATAGTTGCATCTTGTCAAATGTAACACAATAGATGAAATGCATTAATAATACTATTACTTTCGAAAAAGCATTATCTATGTATTCTAGCATATGTCGTTAAAACGATAAGGACATGTAATATAAGTGCATAAGAAGCCTAGGCCCCAAAACCGTTCCTGATCCCTAATAAAATGCACAACCTTGCCAAGCTAGGTCGCAGAGCTTACCATTCACGATCCAACCCAGCATGGTCAAACCCGAATCAGCCCTTGAACCGGGAACGTTAAACCTCAAGAAGGCCAAGTTTCAAGTTGAACGGGTTAACTCAAACCTGACCTTTTTTTTTTTTTTTTTTAATATTGTTTATCAAAAGCACTTGCCTGATCATTCAAAGATTGGAATCAAATCTTGTATGTTCATCTTCAGTATAACATCACAAGTAAATGCATTGGCCGATGCAAGTAGGCCAATGCAATGGTACGGTGCTTCCCTTTTTCGCGCTTGAAGAGCTGAATGAACTTTTACTTAGTTTTAAAGCCCAAATAGGCGATCACTTGCATAACCAAAATCATAGAATAATTGTTCTATTTCAAATATGCTAAAGCGATTATCATCCACCACTTTCAATATTATCTGCATGTCTTAACTTTTCTAGACACGAAAAAGAATTTAAGTAGAAATCAAGAAACACGTTGGTATTTCAGTTTGGTATACCGTATATAGGCATATAGCTGGATGGTTGGCGAATTTTAACTTTTTTCTTTGGCGTAGTACTGTTTGGTTCAACTTGTTGATAACAAGAAAGTTCGTGAACTCTTTGTTTATGAGAAAGAATGGTGAAATTTACATCTGCATACCAAGTATTTTGATTATATACCATATAGAGATGACAAGTAGATTAAGACGTACTAATTTAGCTAGCAGCGCTTTCGTTCATACTTTTAAATTGGAACGGAAAGTCATTGACTCTTTCACCAAAGCAATTATGCAAATGGTGCGCAGAGTAGTTTCTTGTGCTCAATCAACTAGTTCCAGGCTTATAAGCCTGCTTATTGACTAAGTTAAAAGTTGCAAACTTTTTTTAAATATGACGTACCTATAAAAATATGTGTTTTCTAAAAACCCAAAATATGAGAAACGAGAAACGAAAAAATAATAAACCGACTTGTCTCAAGGTCACCATGGAAGTAAATCGTGTAACATTGTGATTAAAGAGAAACGAGAACATGATTTGAACCCATGACATCAAACGTCAACCGGAATCTAAATCACCAACAAAGTAGAGTGACACAAAATGTACATTGTTTTGGTCAAAATAATGTCTAGAAACCTTCTTTTCACCTTTTCAATACTCAAATCTAAGTAAAAAGTGGGGATTTTAGCTTGTTAATTGGTTCTACATCTGTAATTAAAAAGAAAATTAGTAGGTTTAAACAAGAGTTCGTTACTTTTCTTTCTAAGATATGGGTAAGATAAAGTACATTAATTTACTAGGCAACACAAAAGGAGTATAGCTTATATTAGTGTTAAAAAGGAAAAATTATGTTAGAAGTAGATAAAGAAGATAAAAGTTCAAGCTTTGGTTTCACTTTGAAGCTCTTATAAATGTGTTAAGTTTTTTGGCGAATCCACCTGTAGTTTCGGTCCACCTTTTGCCTCATATATATTCGGCTTTTGGTTCGGTCCGGAGCGATTCGATCTTATGTAAAACCGGCCATTATGATTTGTTAAACCAGATCGACTCAGACCTTGACTGAACATTTTAATTTGGTCTTCAACATGATGTTTTTGGCCAAATCGGTTTTCAATCCGGTCCAGTTTTCAAACCATACTCGGCCCTAATTGTGACAACAAGTTTTTACATCTTTAAATATTTTGAGGGAAAGATAATTTAAAAAAATAAATAAATAATGAATTTTAATATGCAGAATGTCTCAACTCTTAACACACAAAATTCAATAATTTCAAACCTCACTCCCATTGTTCCATTTCACTTCATAATTTCAATCGAACGACCAACATATCACCATACAAAGTCTGTGTTTTGATTCTTTAAACACCGTAGCAACAGCTTTTCTCATAGCAAGATCTTGATCACTTACTACCAATCTTGGTTTCTTTGAAAAGGCCTTTAGGAAACATCTGAGAACAAAATGTATGACTTTGTCGTTTCGTTAGATATCATTCCAAAGACTAAATGTGACACACTTTCTGTGGTTATCAATGCCCGTGAAAGGTACAAATACCATTTTATATCTACAAAAAACAACTTTATCAGTACTTTTTTCACTTGTGAAAATATGCTATACAAATTAGATTAATTTTTCCAACACTTTAATATACTGACAACTTCAACTTCATTTACTAACTAGTTTTTTTTTTTTTCACATGTGAATATAATCAAATTTAAACTTAAATCGGCCAATAACTTCTAAATTGCATGAACAAGAGAATATAATCCAATCAAAACTTAATTCCTCTAAAAACATTAAAAGTTTATTTTTAATTGGTAATCATCACATTCAAAGATTATATAACTAAACTTTAATATAATGATAACTTCACAACTTCATTTACTTACTGATTTTTTTCACATGTGACTAGAATCTAATACAAACTTAAATCGGCCAATAACTTGTAAATTGCATTAGATACGTATATTTTTCACATTTGAATATAATCTAATACCAACTTAAATTTTCAAATAACATGAAAATTACTTTACTTACTGGTACTTTTCATACGCGAATATAATCTAAATCCACTTAAACATATTAATAAAATTCATATAAAAGGAATTAATAAATTCAATTGAAAGAGAACATACTTATTGGTTCTGAAAGTTGCGTCAAAAGATATTGTGTCTCCAAATTCTTTGTAATTATACTTCACCAACTCATCCCCCCAAAACAATGCACTCAACTGGCTGTTTTCAACAGCATAATCGAAAGAAAAATTTGCAACATATTTTTTTATGTTTTCCATCTTTGTAATCAACATCTGTGCGTCACTATCACCAATATGACTGTTCAAATCCCTTTTATGATTCCTGAACTCAGTCTCTGTTGTATCAACTGAATCATATCCTCCATGGGTAGCTGCGTAAAGGTGATGTGCTCTTGTTGCACCTATAATCGAAACCTCGAGTTGTTGCATGTATGTTTGTTCTTTGTGACTCAGTTTTTTCCTTTTTTTTGTCAGATTTCTGTAAATTACAAGAACGAATGTATGATTATGTTTTTCTTCAAAATCGTACAATTCATATTTTGTATGACTCGCAATGAGCTTGAATTTAAACTTTGCCATATATTCCGTCCATGTAATACTTGACGTTCTAATTTGAGTTTCATTAGTTTCTTCACTCATAGTATCCTTATTAACACCTTTTGGTAATCCCTCTTTGTTGCAAATCAAATATTTCCTTTCTACAATACCACTTTTCAGACTATTTTGTATTGACAACCTAAGACTAAACCCTGCTTTTTCAACATAGTTTTCATACATTCTTATACACTCATCAACTGTTGTATACTCGCTTCCAATTTTCGGTTTCTCAGATTCGTCAACAATTGGCTTGTAAAGAAAAATTCCTTCTTCTACTTCAATTTCTTCACATATATCTGAATAGTCTTGTTTTATATAATGTATACCTTAAAAAAAATCAATTTCATATAATAAACAGCTTTTCAACATATTTGAAAACAATAAATTAATTACTTCTATAGCTAGACTAAACATATTCCAAAGTGATTATTTTCACATGTGAAGATACTATAATTAGACTTAATTGCATCAAAACTTTATTCATAAATGATAATTTTCACATGTGAAGCTTGTATAACTAGACTTATTTGCACTTATAACCTCAAAAATCCAATACATTGTGATTTTTTTCACATGTGAAGAAAATGTAATCAAAGTTTAGATCACCTAATTGCATCAAAAACTCATTGCTAAATGATTATCTTCACATGTGAAGATACTATAATAGACTTATTTGCACTTAAACATCAAAAATTCTAATGTAACCAAAGCTTAAATCACCTAATTGCATCAAAAACTCATTCCAAAATGATTATCTTCACATGTGAAGATACTAATAACTAGGCTTATACTGATTTTGTTCACACGTGAAGATAATGTAATCGAAGCTTAAATCACATTATTGAATAAAAAACTCATTCCTAAATGATTATCTCGTGAGGGACAAGTGTGAATTACCTACCTCATTCGAGATGCTAATGATGCGCTTAGTATATTTTGATGCATCGTCTAATGTAAAATCAGAATGTTAGATAATTAAGGTTTGAACCAAGTGAACTGTATAATAGAAAGTGTTTACATAATGGTGAAATATTTCACAATGTCATTGCAAAAATTATGTATATGTATAAAATGAGCAATAGGTTGTAAGATATTATTTATTCCCATGCAATAATCGATAGACAAACCAGCACAAATGCCTTATAGTAAGGTTTTTGCCTTTCAAACAAGAAGTCAATGGTTCTAACCTCGCAAAATGTATACATTTGAAGGTGGCCAGGAAAAGGTCAAAAACGGTCTTGAAATTAACTTGATGAGGTTGCATACGTCTAAGTCACAAAAGACTCGCATTTCTCAAATAACGTGAACATAGAAAACCATACCCGTTTAATAATCGATTAACAAACAACTAAACTGTAATTTGGTTTTGAATTCAAGTTTAAACTTTAATTAAAACCATGAAGTAGTGAGAGGTTAACAACACTCTTCACAACGAAAACTCTTTAAAAGGTACATCAAACTATCAAAGTACATTAAACACCAACCTACTCACTCCCACAAACATTACATGTGTTTGTTATGGAAGGAACACAAATCACACTCCATCAGTCCATTGGAACGTTTGTAATCTAATTCAACCCTTCATGCCAAATTTATTTGCATTCATATCCCATCTACCCACATTATTTACACCTCTCCTTCTCTTTAAAACTTACCAGCCCATCTACCCCCAACCACACCATTTACATTACACCCATCCTCTCTTTAAAACTCACCAACCTAAACTCAAATACACCAGATTTTTCCTTTTCAGTTGGTTGTGGCGATGAACATTGTTAGCAAGGGCTACTCTACCCAAGATCATCTATTATTTGTGCTTCTATTGTTTGAGGCACAAGAAAAAGATGTTTTCATTCTTTGTTGGAATAGGTGGTCTCGGAATATTAAGGTAAGTTTAGAAGACGAGGGGTAGCGTCTGAGCTACTTCGTTCGGCTCTTTCCGTTGCTCAGGATGGAGGTTAGATTGGAACTTTGAGGATTTTTGTGTCCTATTTTATTTTATGAAATTTCTGAAATAAGTATTTTTGAATGTGATTAGGCTTATCTTCATGTTGATTGAACAAACAATGAAACATTAACATGTAATGAAAAGTTTGGTTTCAACGTAAGTCCTTCCCCATGTTATCGGCAGATTTACTGTATATGCAGAATGGGCAAACTAATTCGAAAATAATTTTAATATGTGTTGTATTTTATTTTTCGTGTGCAGAAGACAAGAGTGCGTAACCAAAACCAGTTGCTGCTGATGGTTAAAGATGTGTAAGCCAGGGCTGAGGTTAAAAGTAGTAGTATTTTGTTCTCTTCTGCCGGTTTGTGGTATGAATTGGAAGTTTAATTGATCGGTCTTAACCTCCGCCGGTTTATAATGATTTTTGACATGCGGTTTTGTTTACCTGGTTTTGTTTACATGCGGTTTATAAGGTCGACAGGTGGTTGAACGCTTGGGTTGTATACCTATTACACGTAGTCTAAGTATGGTAAGCCAAATAGCCATAAATAATAAAGTGACTCAAGTGAACAAGAAACAATCCGTTCCAAACATTGCCTTTGGAGTTGACACGTATAGTATTCTAGTGGATCCGAATGTTGATTATGTGTTTATCATTGCACTCAGGGCGATTCTCAATGAGACTAATGAAGATAAATGTGAAGAAGTGAGCACACGAATGAAATTTTTAATAGTGTGATGTTATATTAATAAAAGGTGAAAGAAAAGTGTATTTATGCTTATGATGTGTTTGTTGTTATATGTCGATAGTTGCATCTCGTCAAATGTAATACAATAGATGAAATGCATTAATAATACTATTACTTTCGAAAAAGCATTATATATGTATTTGATCTAGCATATGTCGTTAAAACGATAAGGACATGTAATATAAGTGCATAAGAAGCCTAGGCCCCAAAACCGGTCCTGATCGATCCCTAATAAAATGCACAACCTTGCCAAGCTAGGTCGCAGAGCTTACCATTAACGATCCAACCCAGCATGGTCAAACCTGAATCAGCCCTTGAACCGGGAACATTAAACCTCGAGAAGGCCAAGTTTCAAGTTGAACGGGTTAACTCAGACCTGACCTATTTTTTTATATTATTTATCAAAAGCACTTGCCTGATCATTCAAAGTTTGGAATCAAATCTTGTATGTTCATCTTCAGTATAACAGCACAAGTAAGTGCATTGGCCGATGCAAGTATGGCCAGTGCAATGGTACGGTGCTTCCCTTTTTCGCGCTTGAAGAGCTGAATGAACTTTTACTTAGTTTTAAAGCCCAAATAGGCGATCACTTGCATAACCAAAATCATAGAATAATTATTCTATTTCAAATATGCTAAAGCGATTATCATCCACCACTTTCAATATTATCTGCATGTCTTAACTTTTCTAGACACGAAAAAGAATTTAAGTAGAAATCAAGAAATACGTTGGTATTTCAGTTTGGTATACCGTATATAGGCATATAGCTGGATGGTTGGCGAATTTTAACTTTTTTCTTTGGCGTAGTACTGTTTGGTTCAACTTGTTGATAACAAGAAAGTTCGTGAACTCTTTGTTTATGAGAAAAGAATGGTGAAATTTACATCTGCATACCAAGTATTTTGATTATATACCATATAGAGATGACAAGTAGATTAAGACGTACTAATTTAGCTAGCAGCGCTTTCGTTCATACTTTTAAATTGGAACGGAAAGTCATTGACTCTTTCACCAAAGCAATTATGCAAATGGTGCGCAGAGTAGTTTCTGGGCTTTTCTCATAGGAGGATCTTGATCACTTACTACCAATCTTGGTTTCTTTGAAAAGGCCTTTAGGAAACATATGAGAACCAAATGTATGACTTTGTCATTTCGTTAGATATCATTCTAGCACTAAATGTGACACACTTTCTGTGGTTATCATTGCCCGTGAAAGGTACAAATACCATTTTATATCTACAAAAAACAACTTTAACAGTACTTTTTTCACTTGTGAAAATATGCTATACAAATTAGATTAATTTTTTCAACACTTTAATATACTAATAACTTCAAAACTTCATTTACTTACTGTTTTTTTTTCACATGTGAATATAATCTAATTTAAACTTAGATCGGCCAATAACTTCTAAATTGCATTACTTACTGATATTTTAAACAAGAGAATATAATCCAATCAAAACTTAATTCCTCTAAAAACATTAAAAGTTTATTTTTAATTGGTAATCATCACATTCAAAGATTATATAACTAAACTTTAATATACTGATAACTTCACAACTTCGTTTACTTACTGATTTTTTTTTCACACGTGACTAGAATCTAATACAAACTTAAATCGGCCAATAACTTGAAATTGCATTAGATACGAATATTTTTCACATTGAATATATTCTAATACCAACTTAAATCTTCAAATAACATGAAAATTACTTTACTTACTGGTACTTTTCATACGCGAATATAATCTAAATTAAATCCACTTAAACATATTAATAAAATTCATAGGGAATTAATAAATTGAATTGAAAAAGAACATACTTATTGGTTCTGAAAGTTGCGTCAAAAGATATAGTGTCTCCAAATTCTTTGTAATTATACTTCGCCATATCATCCACCCAAACAATGCACTCGGTTTTCAACATTTCTACTTTAAAGAAAAATTTGCAACATATTTTTTTTGTGTTTTCCATCTTTGTAATCAGCATCTCGTAAGGCCACTGTCACCAATATGACTGTTCAAATCCCTTTTATGATTCCTGAACTCAGTCTCTATTGCATCAACTGAATCATATCCTCCATGGGTAGCTGCGTAAAGGTGATGTGCTCTTGTTGCACCTATATTCGTACCTCCAAGTTGTTGCATGTATATTTGCTCTTTGTGACTCAGTTTTTTCATCTTTTTTGTCAGATTTCTATAAATTACAGGAACGAACGTATGATTATGCTTTTCTTAAAAATTGTACAGTTCATATTTTGTATGACTCGCATTGAGCTTGAATTTAACCTTTACCATACATTCCGTCCATGTAATACTTGACGTTCTAATTTGAGTTTCACTAGTTTCTTCACTCATAGTATCCTTATTAACACCTTTTGGTAATCCCTCTTTGTTGCAAATCAAATATTTCCTTTCTACAATACCAATTTTCAAACTATTTTGTGTTGACAGCCTAACACTAAACCCTGCTTTTTCAGCATAGTTTTCATACATTCTTATACACTCATCAACTGTTGTATACTCGCTTTCAATTTTCGGTTTCTCAGATTCGTCAACAATTGGCTTGAAAAGAAAATTTCCTTCTTTTACTTCAATTTCTTCACATATATCTGAATCGTCTTGTTTTATATAATGTATACCTTCAAAAAAAATTCAATTTCATATAATAAACAGCTTTTCAACATATTTGAAAACAATAAATTAATTACTCCTATAGCTAGACTAAACATATTCCAAAGTGATTATTTTCACATGTGAAGATACTATAACTAGACTTAATTGCATTAAAACTTCATTCATAAATGATAATTTTCACATGTGAAGCTAGTATAAGTTGACTTATTTGCACTTATAACCTCAAAAATCCAATACATTGTGATTTTTTTCACACGCGAAGAAAATGTAATCAAAGTTTAAATCACCAAATTGCATCAAAAACTCATTGCTAAATGATTATCTTCACATGTGAAGATACTATAATAGACTTATGTGCACTTACAACCTCAAAAATTCTAATGTAACCAAAGCTTAAATCACCTAATTACATCAAAAACTCATTCCAAAATGATTATCTTCACATGTGAAGATACTAATAACTAGGCTTATACTGATTTTGTTCACACGTGAAGATAATGTAATCGAAGTTTAAATCGCCTAATTGCATCAAAAACTCATTGCTAAATGATTATCTTCACATGTGAAGATACTATAATAGACTTATTTGCACTTACAACCTCAAAAATTCTAATGTAACCAAAGCTTAAATCACCTAATTGCATCAAAAACACATTCCAAAATGATTATCTTCACATGTGAAGATACTAATAACTAGGCTTATACTGATTTTGTTCACACGTGAAGATAATATAATTGAAGCTTAAATCGCATTATTGAATCAAAAACTCATTCCTAAATGATTATCTTCACATGTGAAGATACTATAATTAGACTTATTTGCACTTATAACCTCAAAAATCCATTACTTTTTGATTTTTTTCATACTCAAAGATAATGTAATCAAAGCTTAAATCGCCTAATTGCATAAAAAACTCATTGCTAAATGATTATCTTCACATATGAAGATACTAATAACTAGACTTATTTGCACTTATAACCTAAAAAATCTTAATGTTTAATCAAAGCTTAAATCGCCTAATTACATCAAACACTCATAGCTAAATGATTATCTTCACATGTGAAGATAATAATAACTAGACTTATTTGCACTTATAACCTCAAAAATCTTAATGTAATCAAAGCTTAAATTGCCTAATTGCATCAAAAACTCATTGCTAAATAATTATCTTCACATGTGAAGATACTAATAAATGATTATCTTCACATGTGAAAATACTAATAACTAAACTTATTTGCACTTATAACCTCAAAATTCTCACGTAATCAAAGCTTAAATCGCTTAATTGCATCAAAAACCAATTCCTAAATGATTATTTTCACATGTGAAGATACTATAACTAGATTTAATTGGACTTAAATCACCTAAATGATTATCTTCACATGTGAAGATAACTTAACTAAAATTAATTACACTAATAAACTGTTAAAATTAAATGAGCTAATAATTTTAACAATTCTAAACATTTATTTATAAAAATTAATTAAGTTAAAATAAAATATGATTTTTACTTGATATCTCTGTGGTTTCCGGTGATGTTATGGTGATCTCCGTCTAATTCAGATTCATATATATTCATATCTTCTTCAATTGCATTCCATAGATTGATTTGGTTGAAAGACGGTGACATGGAGCAGTTTAAACGGTGGTGGCATAATGTTTTGAACCGCGGTTTAACAGCGGTAATGATTAATATTCCGACAATTTGACGACAGTTTGACGTCGGTGATGTTAGGTTAACGAAGGTAGAAGAAGGTGAAGAGATTTGGTGGTTTGATTTGACGGTTAAGCGATGGATTTTTAATGGCATTCGTTTTGATCGGAAGCTAGTTAGGTCGAGAGAGAAAAGATCTGTGTTTTCACGTTCGGTTTTAGTCCCAATGTGTGTTTTTTCTTTATATATTAGATATTTGTTTGTAATTACATAATTGTCCTTGGTTAGTGTAAATTTTTGGCTAATCTTAGCCGTTGGATCTAAAAAAAGGAGGGATTATATGGAGGGCTAGGATCTCTTCTCGCGTTCTCATCAAAATTGGACTTCTCACATGAATGCGCCTCTTTCTTTATATATTATATATCCTTTATATATATTGGATTATAAAGTATACTAATTAGTATATATATATGTAATAAGTGTGGAACATGGATCATGAGGAGCAATGGAGTGATCCATTACTAGCGCGGGTGAGACCGGCAAAAGAAAGTTTCTCCACAAGAATAGAGATTTTGAACCATTTATCGAAGATACTCGTTATGGAGTGTAAGTCACAGGTACGTTTTCTTGAAACAATAACGTTGTCTTTTAAGAGCTAATTTTTGAATATACACATATTTTGGAGGGATTTTATGTAAATATCATTTAAAGAGGTAGTTTTTGGATATATATACATAATTAGAAGGGTTTTTATGTAAATATTGTTTAAAGAGGTAGTTTTTGAATATATATACATATTTTGAAGGGTTTTTATGTAAATATTATTTAGTTGATGGGTTTGGGTTCGGTTTAAAACTGGCAAAATCGGGATTGAGATTTTTAATCAATTTTGGGGGTTTTTTCTTAAGCAAATTAGGGTTTGAAATTTTAATCGAATTGGGGGATAAATAGATTAGGATTTAATATTTTGCAATCAAATTGGGGGGTTAGAGTTAGCCCGAATTCGCCCGACAATAAGAAGCCAAACCGTGCTAACGAACATTCTTCTCGCCGTGACGAAAATTCTAGAAAATTAACATTACTTTGTCTTGACGAAAAACGTAAATTTGCGTTTAGTTGAAATAAAATAACAAGAGGGCAAAACATTTATTTTGTAGAAAATTTAGTAAAAACGTATGATAAACCCAACCTTTATTTTGTATAAAACATTTTACGGAAAAACATGTGTATTTCTTTCGACTAAACACATCCAAAATTTTCACGAAAACATGGGTTTTCATACATTTAATTAGTTAAAGGACCGAAAGTAAAATGTAAGGGTTTGGTTTTGCTTTATATATTTTGTTGTTGAAATAAATTGAGGTGTTTAGGTTTTTATTTTATTTTATTTTATTTTCAAAAACCCTAATTTTAAAAATACATTTTAATTATGATTTGTATAAAGTTGAATTAGGGTTTAAGCTTTTTGAAAAGGGTGGTTGGTATTTTGAAGGGGGTTATGTGGAGTAAAATAGGTGTTTGTTTATATGATTGGTGGTCTAAAGCTTGTGTTTGGGATGGTTGTTTAAGGAATGCCACAACATTGCTTCCTGTTGTGGCTTGCTATAGGTAGAAATTAAAGACACAAGATAAATCGAGAGCTTTGGAAAATCAACCTAATTAATGCTATCTGCATGTTTCGTAGAAATTAAAAAAGACTTTCACCACCATTTTTTAAATGTCTTTATGCTACACGTGTGCGGACAAAGATGAATTGTTTGGCTAACTTGAACGTAGTTTCTAAGATCGAAAGACAATTTGGTTTGGAGAGTCATTGGAATGTTAGTTCTTTGCGTGTGTGTTTGTTATATATAGTTAGAAAGGATCATGAGATTTTTTTAGAAACTTCATTTAATGTATCCCTAACTAATGCTCCGGAATATTTAATATATCTTTACGGATTAATTTAAAGATTTCCTTAGGTTCATTCAGAATGTTTTTTCTTTTATTTGGGTAACCATGGTTCCTTCGAACTTTGTAAACCATTTTCGGGTTATGGGAATACAAACAACTTTTAGGTGTTAACCAAGCTTTCACGGTCTCAGTATATGAAGGTGCTTTCTTTATTGGTTGGTAGCTTGGTTATAGCCGTTTTGAAGAATGAAGGAGCAATGTTGCGCTTCCACGGTGCTCGTTAGTTGACTCAGTCTCATTGTTTGGTTGGCAACAATAAACTCTTTATAGACACATATTTGTATGAATCAATGCAATTTTTAAAATAGTTGTTCACTTCAAAATTTAAATTTTTTCACTTAACTCGATGAAAATTCATATTTGGTCTTTGGCTTGCGTGAAATTTAATTTTCCACATAATATAACAAAGCGAGAAAGGAAAAATAAAAAGTTTAATGTCTCTTTCTTTAGGTAACTTTGCAGTTACTGATGCTAATGGCAATGTCTTGTTTAAAGTTAAGCCTAACAAATTTAGTCTTCGTGATCGTGGTTCTTTGCTTGATGCTGCAGATATCCCATCCTATCCTTCCAGAAAAAAAGTCTTGTTTTAGCACCTGTGTGCTCAACTAAATGTTGGTCAAATGTTCCACAATGTAGCTAATAAAAGTAATCTGTTTATTGATTAAGGGAGATAGCTCGGATTCAGAAGATATTATCTTTACTGCAAGAGTGTCTACTTTGAGGCAAATAAAGACGTCACTTGACGTGTTCTTGGGGTCTAAGCGTCTAATGAAAGAGATATTTGAGACTACAAAGTCAAAGGCAGTTGGCTTGACCGATCATGCACCATTTACGCTGGTGAGAGCACCGGTGTCTTTGCTATTGCTCATGTAAGACGTATACTTAATCTTGAAGTCAAGTGTTCGCATTTTTTAATACGGGTCAAAATGGGTCGGGTTGACTTGCTATGTCCATCGATTTGTTGCTAAGTAATGATAATGTATTAAATGTAGATATTAAAAAGATTAGGATATTGTTACTTTCAAGTGGTCAGGTTATACTTTTGGTGACTTTTAACCCGTTGGATTAAAATATAGCCTACATCAACCATTTTCGCGGACCATGTCCTATGAATGATAAGTCACACGGCCATTTATCTCAAATGACTGATGGATAGATTATGGTTACTAACATACGGTTACTGATGATAAACGCAGATGCACAAGAAGTACACGGTTCACAACATTGCAATCGGAAAAGACACATTTGATGTGACCGTGAATCCTAAAGTTGACCATGCTTTCATTGTTACAGTTAATTATTGTCATCCTCCACGAAGTCAACGAAGAGAAAGATGCTGCAAGTAAATCCGCTCAATACATAGATCAATTCATGTGTGTGCAGTGTGCTTGCATCATATGTAGTTTTGCGAGTAATACCTCTTTTTGAAAACTTTGTTTTGTTCCAAGATCAACATGTTTATTAATATGATTTTGCTGCCTATTTGCAAGGGTTGACCGACATCGGGGATTTCTTCTTATTTAAAATGTGTTCAGACTATCTTTATGTTTGTTCAAACACCATGAAATGTTCATAAAAATGCTTATCACTAATTTCAAACTAGAACAAATACTCTAAAAAATAAACAGATTGACAAATTCTTATTAGTAGATAAGCACTAGGAAGAGTCAAAGAGCTGCAATCTGTTCATTTACGCGATAAGGCACATATGATCAATTTGATAAACTATTTCAATATAAATACAATTCAACTTATCAATAAATCTCAACGATGGCAGCTCAAACAAGCTACCCACCAGCCCAAACGTTAAATCCGGACATCAGCGTGAGTCCTCAGTTCCTTGCACCGTATCCGGTTGATCTAACTGTTACTAGAAATGTAGTGTCTCTTTCTTTGGGCAACTTTTCTGTAACTGATGTTAATGGCAACGTCGTGTTTAAAGTTAAGCCTAAGAAAATTAGTCTTCATGATCGCCGTTCTTTGCTTGACGCTGCAGATAATCCTATCCTATCGTTCCGGAAAAAGGTCTTGATTTATCTACCTCATATATTTTGACAGATACTTATTAGCACTTGTGTGATTGATTATAGCTTCGGCTAAATGCTCCAAACAGGTGCGAAGTGCTCACAATAAATGGGTAGTGTTCAAGGGAGATAGCTCAGATATAAAAGATATAATATTTATTACCAAAATATCTACTTTGGAGAAATCGAATATATCACTTGATGTATTCTTAGGGTGTAACGAAAAAGATGTGTGCGACTACAAAGTCAAAGGCAGCTGGCATGACCGATCATGCACCATCTATGCCGGAGAGAGCATCACAGTCCTTGCTCAGGTAAATCGTATGCTTAATCTTGAATTTTTTTTGGGTAAAGTGTTTCCCTTGAATTTTTGTGTGTGCATTTTCTGATACAGGTCAAAACGGGTTAGGTTGACACATTGATTGATATTATAATACGTTGTAGGTGACTTTCGACCCATTTGACAATAACCTAAATCAAACCCTTTTTCAATGATGAGATTCCAAGAATGAAGTAAAACTAAAATAAGTGATACCAACATTTGCTTACTTATGGTAAATTGCAGATGGACAAAAAACACACGGCTCAAAACGTTGCCCTTGGAAAGGACACATGTGTTGTGACGGTTTATCCTAACGTCGACCATGCTTTCATTGTTGCACTTGTCGTCATTCTCCACGAAATTAGCGAAGAGATTCAGGCTGCAAGCCAAAACCCCTCAATGATGCTTATGATTTAAATCAATTTTTTGAACGACAACTATGTAGTACGCATGGTGATACTTTTTTTCGAACAGCTTCTCTTTTGTTCCAAGGTAGTTGATTCTATCGACATAATCATTAAATATATTACTATATTTAGTGATACAACTATATTTGGACTTTATATTTTTGTACATTTTTGGATATGTTTATGTCTACTAATCTCCCTCATGTCACAACTCCATTTTTGAGGTAGATTTGGCAAAATTAATGTAAGATTAATTTATTTAATAAAACTAACAGAAACCATTAGCTGTGTATGGCCTTTGGAACTTTTATTTAGAGTTGTGAATTTTAGTTTTTGTTTGTATAAAACGTTTGATAAAATAGTCGAAGGCATAGCTTATTACTAAAAGAGCTTAAATGTTCCTTAAACGCTTCTTCAATTAGCTTTTTTGCTTGTTTATATAAAAGATCGTTCGTCGGGTAAGGATGACTTAAATTGGTGAACCCGTCAATTCGTTTTAGGTTGCTTTCAAAAGATAAAATTATGTATGTTTGGTTATATGTGTGATCCGACAACTAGTTTATCACGTCTAACATGCCAACTTACATGGATAAACAAGCCAAACAGGCTGGTTCGCTTTCTCCTCTAACATCTATAACGTAACCATAGTTAAATATGTCATATTCAAACTATGTGTAAACAGATTAAAATTGATCAATGGATCTTTTGAGATTACACTACTTGAAAAAACATTATTCAACCTCATGATACAAAACAAAAACATTGCTTAAATGCCCAACTACCAACACTTGAAATAGTTGATTACAGCCGTCCATTGTAGTCACACGGATCCAACTCAAAAAGAAATGAATGGTCACGATTTAAGCTAAACAAACACAAGTATCCACCGGTTAAAAACATGTTTTTCTATTTAATAACAGTTGAGAGAGAGAGAGAGTTTATTGAATGTGAATGTAAATTCATTTCATTAAAATGAGAAGGAAATACAACAGAAGTATATATACAAGCTTTTCTAACTACTATGCTTAACAAAACTACTAAAGAACTAAATTTCATTACAGGTCCTTAGACTTTGAAACTTGTGCATTTGTTGCTTGGAAGTTCTCTTGATAGGCCTTTTGTGAGAATATCTGCAGCTTGATCTTTTGTGGGAACATAAGTATGTTTGACTTGGCCTTCTAAAATCTTGTCTCTCACAAAGTGACAATCTATTTCAATATGTTTGGTTCTTGCATGATGGATTGGATTTGAAGCTAAAGCAATTGCTGAGGCATTGTCACAAAAAACAGGAATTGAGTAAGATGTGGAGATACCAAGATCTTTGAGTAAACATTTCATCCAAGTAATTTCACAAGTGGTATCTGCTAAAGCCCTGTATTCAGCTTCAGTAGATGATCTGGATACCACAGGTTGTTTCTTTGATTTCCAAGATAGTAAACAAGGACCAAGGAATATACAATAGCCTGAAACACATCTCCTTGTGAAGCTGCAATTAGCCCAGTCACTGTCACAGAAAGCCTTCAACTTGAGAGTATTATGTGTTGGGAAGTAAAGTCCTTGACCAGGGCTACCTTTTATATATATGAGAACCTTAACCAATGCTTTGAGATGAGTAGTTCTTGGGGCTTGAGAAAATTGACTAAGGGTCTGAGCAGCGTAAGCAATGTCTGGCCTGGTGATGGTAAGATAGAGGAGTTTGCCAACAGTTGCTCTGTAGGTGGATGGATCTTGTAGTAATTCTCCTTCATCAGGTGTGAGTTTGGTTAAGGGATTGAAAGGTATGGTGGAAGGTTTAACATTCAAGAGTCCTGCACTCTGGATAAGTTCTAAGGCATACTTTCTTTGAGTCATCATGAGACCAGTGGAATTTCTCAAAAATTCAATTCCCAAGTAATAATTCAATGAGCCAAGATCTTTAATGCTGAATTTTTGATGAAGATGGTCTTTGATAGTAGTGATGAGAGTAGGATTGTTACCAGTGATGAGTATATCATCAACATAAACCAAGAGTGAAAGAAATGTGGTGTCTTGTTTGAGGGTAAAAAGAGATGTGTCTGCATAACTCTGCTTGAAACCAAGGTGTTTTAGGAACTCAGTAAGCTTAAGAAACCATTGTCTGTTTGCTTGTTTGAGGCCATAGAGGGATTTTTGGAGTTTGCAGACATGGTTTTTGTTGTGAGGTAAGTGATATCCAGGGGGAATCTTCATGTATACTTCCTCATCTAAATCTCCATGCAAGAATGCATTATTGATGTCCAATTGAGCAATGTGCCAGTTGTTGTGAGTGGCAATGGCAAGCATAGCTCGATAAAGTGACCATTTTGCTACAGGAGCAAAGGTATCATGAAAATCAACTCCTTCCTTTTGGGTATAACCTTTGGCAACTAGTCTTGCTTTGTATTTATCAAGAGTGCCATCTGCCTTACATTTCACTCTGAAGACCCATTTGCAGCTATAGGAATTTTACCAGGTGGTAATGTTGTGACTGTCAATGTGTTGGTATGTTCCAGGGCTTGGAGTTCTAAATTAATTGCATTTACCCATCTAGGATCCTTAGCTGCTTGGGTGTAAGATTGAGGTTCTATGATATGATTGATAGTGTTAATGAGGAGTCTGTTAGAAGGTGATTTGATGTTTTTGTAATTTATGAAATTGGCATAATGATGTTTGATGTTTTTGAGTGAGGAAGGAAGTGTTAAATGATAGTCTTGAAGTCTAGTGGGTAATTTGTGAGTTCGGTAGAAGTCCGGGAGGTGGTGGTGGTATAGTGGTGGATGAATCAGTGGAGAATGGTTGTGATGGGTGAGTATGTGATTGATGAGATGGTGGTGAAGTAGATGGTGATGGATCAGATTGTGATGGGTGAATTGGTGTTGTATCAGGTGGTGGATCAGTGATAGGAGTTGGAGATGATGAATTTGGAGGTGGTAAGTGAATGGGATTAGTGATAGGAGTTGGTGTTGTGTTATGTGGAGATGGTGGTGTAGTGATAGATGGTGTAGTATCAGATGATGATGGTGTAGTGATAGATGGTGTAGTATCAGATGATGATGGTGTAGTGATAGGGGTTGGTGTTGGGTTATGGATAGAGGAAGAATACTCATGGATGGGTGTAAAGGTGGTTGGAGTTGGTGTTGGAGATGGTGAAGTGGGAATAGGAGACTGAGGATGTGGTTTAAGGTGAAAGGGAAAGGTGTCCTCATGAAAAGTGACATGTCTGCTAGAGAAGAATTTGTGAGTTGTGAGATCATAAAGTATGTAACCTTTCTGAGTTGTGGGGTAGCTGACTAGGACAGATGAGATAGCTCTTGAAGCAAATTTATCTGGGAGGTGTTGATGGGCAAAAGTTTGGCAACCAATGACTCTGAGATGGGTAAGGTTGGGTGGCATGCCATAAAGAATTTCATAAGGGCTTTTGTGGTGAAGGGGTTTTGTGGGGAGTCTGTTAATGAGATAAGTGGCTGTGAGGAGACAATATCCCCATAAATGAATGGGGAAGTTTGCTTGAAATCTTAGGGATCTGGCAACCTCAAGTAGTTGTCTGTGTTTTCTCTCAACTCTGGCATTTTGTTGTGGAGTGTGGGGGCAAGAAGTTTGATGGATGATACCATGGGATTGGAAAAATTCAGTGAGAGTAGTGTTAAGAAATTCAGTGCCATTATCACTCCTGATGGTTTTAATGGTTGTGTTAAAGTGATTTTTGATGTAAGTATGAAATGATTTTAGTTGAGATATTGCATGGTAAAAGAAATGTCCATGTTGCTCTTGAATGATCATCAACAATAGTTAGGAAGTATTGACATTTATTTATTGTTTTGTGTTTGTATGGGCCCCAAATGTCAACATGAATGAGTTCAAAGTTTTGTGAAGCATATGAAGTACTGTTTTGGAATGGTAAAGTAGATTGTTTAGCTAATGGACAAATTTTACAATTGAAATCATCTTGAATACATGAAACATCAGAAGAGATACACTTTATTTGTTTCAAAACAGAAATGGATGGATGTCCTAGTCTAGAATGCCATAGAGTTGGTGTTGATTTGGTGCTGAGAACTTTGGATGATGGTTGAGCAGTGGTGGTGGTTGATTCAGGAAAGATGATGTAGAGTCCATCACACAGGGTACCATGAGCAATCTTCCTGTTGAGTGTCTGAAAGGAGCAAGATAAGGAAGTAAAAATAGCAGCAATAGACATCTCCTTTGCTAATCTGCTAACAGATAAGAGGTTGTATCAAAAAGTGGGTATGTAAAGGACATTAGTGAGTGTGATTTCTGAGTTAATAGTGACTGATCCACATTGTGTGACTTCTACTGTTTGGCCATTGGGTAAAGTGATAAGAATGGGTGGGTTACAAATGTGGAGATTATGCATAATGGTGAGTGAGATGGAAATGTGATCTGCGGCACCACTATCTACTACCCAAGCAAGCTTATAATTCACCATGACAGAAGCAAAAAATTTATGTCTCCAAATTGTGATAGAAGTGATGATACCTGAGGGTGGATTTTTCTGTGTGTTCTGCATCATTAACATGACTTGATTAAGTTGATTGATTCTGCAACTGATCCATCCTGACAAAAACAGCATCATTATCACCACTTGTTCCAGTTTGAGAAGGAGTGTTTGGTTCTTGTGATGTTTGTCCTGGTCCACTGACTGAATTGACTGTCCTGGTGTTGCTTGGAGTAGTAACACTTCTAACAATAGGTGGTTTGTATTTGCCATGAAGGGGGTGACCAATGGGATAACCTTTCAATTTGTAACATTCATCCCTAGTATGTCCCTCCTTGTTGCAGTTTGAACAATATACACCAGATTTGAATGTGCTTCTTCTGTCACCATTTCTGTTCCCATAAATGCCATTTGTTCTTTGAGTGTAATTTGTTGTTCTGGATGATGACAATGCAACTTGTGGAATTAGTGGTTTTGGTAGAACACCCTCTCTTTGCTTTTCCTCCTGTCTAATCATCCCATATGCTTTGGCTACAGTTGGTAATTGTTGCATTAACAAGATTTGACCTCTAACATTTGAGTAACATTCATCTAACCCCATTAGAAACTGCATGAGTCTTTTTCTTTAATCTCTATCACCATTCACTTTCCCATTTTCACAACTACAGGGACAAATGCAAATATAAGGTGCTTCCAAAGCATCATGTTCATCCCATAACCCCTTCAATTTCTGATAATACATCTCTACATCACAGTTTTGTTGTTTCAATTGGACAATATCATGAATGAGTTGATAAATTCTATGACCAGTGAGTTGTGAATAATGTTCATTCAGTTCAGACCAAAGTGCAGATGCTGTGTGAATGAAGGTTAGACTGTTACTTATCTGATCAGAAATGGTATTCAAGATCCAAGATATAACCATGTCATCTGTTCTCTCCCATAGAGCTCTTGTGTTTGAGTACAGAGATGGTTCTTCAAGTTCTCCTGTAACAATCTTGAGTTTGTTTCTCGCATTAAGAGCAATCATCATGGAGCGTTTCCAGGTACTGTAGTTGTCTGAACCAGTTAGCTTCTTGGAGATTAAAATCATACCAGGATGGTCATTGGGATGAAGATATAGAGGATGATTAGGAGAGTTTGTATCATCAGTTGGTGGTGTTATTGTTTCAGTATTGGTTTGGTTTGAACTTCCAGTAGTCATTTCTGGAGGTTGAAGATGATCGGAAAATTGTTGAAGATGATCGGAAAAATTGATATGTTGATTAAAGATTGGTGTTAATGATCAGAAGAATGTGGGATTGATAAAAGAAGGAATTGTGAGATGATTAGAGATTGAATTTGTGTTGTTAATGGTGGTGGAATGTGGTGGTCGGAAAAGTTTGTTACGGTGGTTGTATGGTGGTTGTAACAACTTTGGGAAGTTTGTTACATTGTCTCTGATACCATAATAACAGTTGAGAGGGAGAGAGTTTATTGAATGTGAATGTAAATTCATTCCATTAAAATGAGAAGGAAATATAAGAGAAGTATATATACAAGCTGATTCTAACTACTCTGCTTAACAAAACTACCAAAGAACTAAATTTCATTACAGGTCCTTAAACTTTGAAACTTGTGCATTTGTTGCTTGGAAGTTCTCTTGATACTCTGTACAGTTGGTGTTGGTAGACCTTTACTATTCCTTTTAAAACTAGCACAAACACACTTACACACACACACACACTCATTCAATCAGACACAAACAAACTCTTACCCAAGGTTATAAACAGGGTGAGGTGGGCATGAGCAAGTCTCACGTTTTAGTGACTGAAGTGAAGCTTTTGCGTTTATAGGGCGTGACATAAGACGACACAAAATATGAAAATATTTATTTATATTATATTTCATATATATCGAGTTTACAAAAAGACGTTACGCGTGGTATGGCGGCATAACCGAGACTCACGTCTTTGCAAGCTTTTTAGAACCATGAATCATTCATGATTGTTTCTCAAAGACGTGTGTGGCATGTGGCCTGGGGGGATCGGATCACATTGCTGAATTTTTTTATGGTTGTAAGAGGCTTTAATCTCGAAATTTATTTATGGTTGAAATAGGTGTTCTTTCCTTGTCTCTCTCTCATAAAGTTAAGTTGGCTGAGTCGGATACGGGTTTTCAGAAAATGACCTCGAAACAAGGCATCTAATGAATGATGAGAAGGAAGAATATGAAGATGAAGATATTGTTGTTCTAACGTTCAAGTTTTAGTTTGTTTAGTTTTCTTATGTTTACGGAAGCGAATGTTTATGTTTACCGAATTGTAGTCGGATCCGGGTTTTCAAAAAATGACCTCGAAACAAGGCATCTAATGAATGATGAGAAGGAAGAATATGAAGATAAAGATATTGTTGTTCTAACGTTCGGGGTTTTAGTTTGTTTAGTTTTCTTATGTTTACGGATATGAATGTTTATGTTTGCCGAATTTGAAATGTTTATATGAATGTTTTATGTTTGAGAAATTGGTTTAGAGTTCGGGTTTGGGTGGTCAGGCTTTTCTTGAACCAGTGTACGTGTCTAAGTAATTTTCTGTTAAAACTCTTAATTACTTTTATGGGAAAATGATAAAAAAGGCATCAAAGTTGCCACGTTTTCCTTTTCTGGGCATCAAACTTTTTTTTTTCCTATAGTAGCACTAAACTTGACTAATTTTCCTATTGTAGCCCTAAATCTGATCAAATCGCAAGTTAATTACATAAATTTACATAAATCGTCCCCGTGGCTCTAAACAATTACACCATTCATCCTTGAGTCAATTACATAAAAGGTCCCTATGACACTAATAATTTACACATTTCGTCCCATGAGTTTTGCTTAATCTTCCGCCGACATGTGAAAACGTAGAGGGGGGGGGGGGTGAATACGTTACCGTTTAAAAACGTTAGATCTTTTGTATCAAATCGTTTATGAAACTTGTTATAATATGAAAGTACCAATTATTGTTTGTGACTAATATAAAGCATAGTAAACCAAGTTGTCACACAAGCATAAACATCAAACCACATCACAAGCAATTATAAAAGTAAAGAGATAAAGAAAGGAAAGTGCAAACCGAACACGAGGATTTATAGTGGTTCGATCACGGATCTCCTCTCCGCCCTACTCCACTCCCCGAGTACCCAACTCGCGAGTTACTTCACTAAATCAACAAGCTCCCTTCTCGGCGGAGAAAACCTTACAATCGCCGCTTACACTTTTTCTGGTACAAAGCTAAATACCGGTTCTAGTTCGAGGTAGAACCAACCTAACGTCGCCTATACAATATTTCCGACACTAAGCTAGATGTCGAGTTCTTTTCAAGGGTACAACCACTCCCACTATGTTTTATGGCCCAACATAACAAACCTTGTGTTTTATGGTACAAACACATAAACCATCTAATCTAGTTTGGTGAAAGTGTTGTGATGATGCAATAATGTTTACAATGATGATCCATGACATAAATGTGTAATGGATATGAATGACTAATCTAAATGATCTTCTTAAATAAGAAGTCTTCAATCAATGAGGATATCAAGAGATCTTGAATCTTCATATGTTGATATGCTTTGGTGAATGAGGATGGCTAGATCTCCAAGCTTTCCTTGGTTGATCAAAATGTAAAGTATGCTTACAACAAAGATGAATGTTAGAAGCATTATGATCATGTGATGATGAGGGTGATTAATGTATATTACTACATGGTTATCTATAGATCTAAAAGATGAAAGAAAGATAGAAAGAATGTGTGTTGGAAGGGATAATTGAAATGAGAAGACAATGGGCTCTATTTATAGCCAAAAATGTAATCTAAAAAATAATAATTTATTAGATTTGATATCTTAGAATATCTTTCAAGATCTTGCAAATCTAACCAAATATTGACCAAATCTTCTAAAGATATGATGATGCATGAAGTGATGTAAAATTGTATTTTCATTTAGATTAAAATGTTCATGAAAATAAACTTGTAAAATGTATTATGTAACTAGTTTATAAAAAGTCTAGTTGCCTTTTATAAAATAAAATATCTAGTTAGGTGCTTGTCGAAATAATATATATTTTGTCAAGTGTAAGTAAACTTTAGTACTTGTATGAATATGATAGTTAGTTTACTTGTACAAATAAAAGTATATATTTGTTAGACATTTTACAAAAGATGTATTTGTATAAAATACTTGTGAATGCAAAATGTAAAATGAGGTTCGAAATAGAATGATTAACCTATTAAAATACTTAGTGACTCTAAACGTATTTTAAACATTCTAAATGATTTGTTAATGGGTTTGATCATAATGCCACATAACAAACATGTACGAACCTGTGTTGTAACATACGAGGACTTGAGACATCGAGAGGTGTTGAATGTATGTTGAGACAAATGTAATTACAAGTAACTTGTACATTTTACGTTATGTATTACAAGTTACATGTTTGTCATCAATCAAAACAAACGAGACTGTATAGATTAAATATCGTAATATTTGCACTAACAATCTCCCCCTTTTTGATGATGACAAAGATATGTAAACTTAATGGAAAGTAAAATGTAAAAAGTTACTTGTATCCTTACTACCTTTACATTACCTTCTCCGCTTACACTCTTCTCCCTCTTTTGTCGAAACAAAAAGGGCATGTCCTTGGAGTTTAACTTAATATCTCCCCAAAAAGGCGAGCTTGCATCATCCCTAGTGAAGTTAAATCGTCTACTTCAATCCGTCCCTTGTTTGGTAGCGGATCCATGGATAAAATAAAGAGGCTTAACCTACATCAAGGTTAGTTTTATGCAACAAAAAGTATGAGAAATATTTGAAAAAGAAAAAGGCATAGCAATGTTAGCCTATTTTCTCCACTTTTTATTGAAGCAAAAATGCTTGTTGAAAAGTGAGAATGATGCTAAATGCGTGCATGCTCCCCCTTGACGGTTGCTCTCCCTTGTTTGAGGCCGTCGGTATGATTAAAACATAAAACAAATATTAGTGCAAAACTATATTCGTCATTGGACGAGTAAGTGATATACAACAAAGTGTGTATAGGATGCATTCAGTAAATTCTTGACGGAAGCTACCCTTGCTCTAGGTCGTCAAGATGAACCTTCAAAATAAATATTAGTATAATAGAAGCTTTGTCTTTAGACAAATATGTCATATACAAACAAGTGTATAGACGATGCAATATGAGTGCTTAAAGGATATTCCTCCTTGTTCGAGGGTGTCAAGAAGCACCTAAAATAAGAAAAATAATTGATGCAAACTTCATCCTTAGATGAGTAAGTTATATACAATCGAGTGTATATGATGATGAACCTACAATGAAAAACATTAGTGCAATATATTTCATCTTTTCACAAAGAAAAATAAGATGTATATATGTGATAAATGATATAATCAAAGATCTTATGAAGTGTAGTCTCCTAATTACAATCATAAGAAAAGTGAGAATATAATATGATAAAAGCCTACAAAATAGTTCCTAGAAAGAAGATATGGAGTCTCCCACCGGGTGTGCCACTAGTGGTGCTAGTGTTGGTGTCGGTTTACTAGTAGGATTCATGTGGTGATGGTAGATGACTCGAGATTTACAAAAGTAAGTTTTCACTAATCCATGGTGGTGATGATTAGTGAAAGTGGTGATGGAAGGTGGTGGTGATTATGAAGGAAGCTATTAAGGAGTTAGAAACTCCTTTCGTCATGTCAAGTGACCAAAGCTAAGTGAAAAAAAAATATGAATGGACATTGCATTTCAATGATGCATAAGGGTTATGATTTGAATGATTTATTGATGCTAACAACCTATTGTTTTGAGCAAGTTCTCATATGCTTCAACCCAAGAGTAATCAATAATGCGTTCTATCTAAGAATATTATAATGAAGATACCAAAAACTATAAAAGTGATAACATAAAGATAAATTCGTTCATTGATTGACACGAATTATAAAGATGACCTATTCTAGGTGACAATGGGAAAAGTAGTATTAGCATGGTTTTGACCGTCATGGATGATTATCACATTGAAAAGAAGTGAAGACCATATGAAAAATACTAATAATAATGAGTACCTATATGAGTATGACATCATTTGAGAGTTGGATAGACCAACGTGTTGAAAAGGTGTTGGGAATGGCGGTTTTGATTAATATATCGTTTGCACTGACAATGACATGCATGATATGAGGGAAAAGGATAAGATCCTATGATGTTGTTCTAGATAGTGAAGTTGTAAGGTGCTAGTTTAAGGAAAATCCTATATGTGGAGATGAAGACGTTTTGTAAAAACACATGATGCGTTTTTCACTTGATGAGGTATTGGTGCAAACTTGTGATAAAAAGTTAAAAAGGTTGAACTAGTTGTGGTTTCGTGAACTGGTTTTAGCTAAGTGGTGTTTACCTATGTGTTGGTATTTTAGAGTCTAAGAGACATAAATTTTGACAAAAGACAATTATGTGAATGGATTTCTCTCCCCCTTAATTGGTGGACATCCAACATAATGTGTAATGTATCAAATAAGGAATGACAACAAAGTGTTTAGGAGGTTATTCGGGTTAACGAAAGAGGTGAGCATAGTGATGTTTTTCTGGAAGATGGTTAGCATACAATGAACTTCATCCTTAAAGTCACGTACCTCTTCTCGATTAATACGAGATGATCGTATGATGAGGCATGTGGTTTCCTAATAGGAAGTGAAGAGGATTAGAGTATTGTTATAACTAAATAATGATGGAGATGATTTTTGGAAAGCGGAAAAAATGAGATTTGGAAAGAGGTCGGTTGAAAAAAATGCAAAGCCAACCCTCTAGAACTTAATTCTATATGCTTTTAAACTATATGCAAGTGTAGGGGTCCCATAAAGCATAATACTAATCTACGTAGCAATAAAGGGGATTATGCAAAGTGAGCATATAAAAGTTAGAACCAAGTGAGATAACAAATAATTTGTTATCAACCTACAAAACAAATTTGTTAGTGAAAAAAGATGTTAACATGATAGAAATCAAATGATAACATATTATATAAGCAAAAACAACATATTGCACTTAGTAGACAAGAAATCACCACACAAGATAGCATCAAAACAATCATATTATGCAAGAATACGACTTTATTCAAGACATTTCATTATGAGATTGTTTTGTCGTTAGACTTAGACACTTAAGCATACTTGGATATACAATAATCTATGTGATTAATTTGTAAGATAAAAAGGCTTCTAAAAGTTAGTCATACCAAAAGCACTTTGACAGATTATATGTGCACACGTAGCAAACAAATAGTGTGACAAGAAGCAAAAGAAACAAGATGAAAGATTCATGCAAGCCATGTTTAAGACATAACAATTTGGAGCATGTATCATTTGGATCGTACTACACATAGATGTAATGAATGCCAACTAATAGCTTTCAAACACAAATATATCATATCAAAATTATCACGTATCAAAATGGCATATTATGAGTTCATAAGTAACATATTAATCATGCTAAAATTAATTCAAAAGTAAGTATCATGCAAATAAAGTTTAGGTTTAAACGTTTAGTAGCATGAAACAAGAATACAAACATTATAAAGATAAAACCGTACTAAGGTTTACACATTTGACTTGTTATCAAACACTAAAATAATGTCAAATCAACTTATCGTATTAAACAAGAACATGTAATCAACACATGTAAGTACAATGCAAGTGGTTTTACTAAGGTTTACACATTTGACTAGTTATCAAACACTAAGATAATGTCAAATCAACTTATCGTATCAAACAAGAACATATAATCAACACATGTAAATGCAATGCAAGTGGTTTTAAAAGAAAAGTCATATATACTACTTGTTTGATTAGTATTCCTAAGGCGAAGCAAACTATCAATGTTTTAACACTTATTTTAGGCAAGTATAGGAAAACAGATTTTTCAAGTTGGAGAATGAATATGAGACTATTACTAGCGGTGCTCAATTAAGGCTAAACACGACCATTTTTACGGGTGATTCCACATACCCAACTTCTCTCCAGGAAGCAATTCAACCGTTAGGTCAAATTGAGTTTCTAGTGCAATAGGTTCTCCAGTAGTCATTCTCATGTTAGAAAGATGGGAATTCCTACTTTTGCCTATTAAAGTGCATAAAAGATGATAGTTTACCAATACTTGGCTTAATGTGACACAACTAATATGAAATATAACTAAGGTGATGAAGATGTCATGTTATACACATGAATTTTATCAATGGTGTGTTGATAAACAATATGTTTTAATCTTGTGTTTAGAATCTAAGGTCATTCAAATTACATAGCTAATTGTATGATCTAATGGATGACATCTTTTGCGTTGAGTTGAAATGTATACTTTAAATGTGATTTGATTATCTAAGACTAGGGAATGGAATATGTTAAATTAAGAACGTTCTCAAGAAAGCTCTTTTTTATTTAACAAGAATATAAATAAGGGTACCAACTTCAATAGATCATGTGTATGTTCTACAGATGTGTAGTTTTAACCTTGGATGTGCACAAGGTTTGAGCAAAGTTAGGTTATGATGTATGCTTGAAAAGAAATGGATACAAATAGTATCTTTCAACAACGCATGGGATAAAGTTATCATGCTTATGAAAATAAGTATGACAAGATGAATTGGATATGCTAGTTCATAGAACTTGTGGATGTTCGTTTCAAGATCATTTAGCCAATGAGGTGTAATGAAATCTCTTGTAGCATAACCATTTATGTCGCAAGGATAGAATGATGCATAGGATATACAATATCCTTTTAACAAGATGAATACATAACGCATAATTTCTTAAGCATAATGTTTTTCAAAACATCATGTTTTCCTAAATGAAGATATGAAGCCAAAGTGTTTGAATCGGATATTCCCGTCTATATAAACTTGGTCTCAAGATTATATTCACTAGATGATGACAAGAGGAATTCACTCGAGTTTCTTATGTATACTCCTCAAGAGTCATTGTTGCTTGGGGTGTATGATGTTGGCTTTGAGATTGCATTTTAACATATGTTGTTAAAATGTTGATTTGAGGTTTAACGAAATTTATGCAGAAGTTTAACGACAAAGTATTACTAATACTTTGATAATTTGTGAAGGTAGTACTACTTATACCTAGTGGAAATTGACAACAATTACCAAGAGCACCATGCTTATTTGATAGTTGAGGTTCTAGCCGTAATGAATTATCTAAGTCCTTATATGTGGGAAAGGATGGTTGAGTTTGTTCAAGCGTGCATTTGATTCAGTACAAGTGTTGGACACAAGGGCTTTTGAGCAATACACTCAACGAATTCAAATGATGGTAAGGATGGTGGATTGGTTGATCTAGGTGGTAGGTCTTCTAGTGTGTCTAAATAAGGATGTGGTGATGTAGGGGTTTGTTGTGCTATGGGAGTACTTAGGTTGATTATTTGTCCATAGATGTTGAACACAAAAAAGTACGAATACTAATTCTTATGGTTCATTGGTTGCTAAAACTAGTAGGTGAAGTGCTTGAAGTTTTGGTCATGTCTATGAAGCTTAGGGGCTGAGGTATAGGTTCATCTTGAAAGGGCACGTTTGGTTTAAAGGATGCTCTTGGAAGTTCATGAGCAACACGCTTAATGGTGCCAAAAGATGGAAGAGGGATAGTAGGTGTCAAAGAGGGATACGTGGCACAGTGGGTTGTTTGTTTTGGATAAGTGTTTGATTCATTTTAGGATTAGTGTTTTAACATGTGTTGTTAAAATACTTGAGTGTTGATTTTTCGGATATGACTTTTAATGACTACAATCGTAAGTCGCATATACTTGAATATTTCGGATGAAATACTTAAGTTGTCAATCCTACCTTGTTGAGACTATGGAGCTTAGATTGCACTCGAGGATAGTTTAACATACATGTGAGTTATGACTCGATGTAAATGCTTATCATCTTGGAGGATGACACATTATTTTCATGTTAACCAAGTGAGGCAATACATGTAGATACAAAATAATATCTAAAGTCATATGTTAGACTTGTGTATGATATCTTTGCAAATAATGAGTCCGGATTAGTCTAAGTGGCAAGTCATCTAAGTTATCCGCAAATAGATGAGAAGATGTTGGTGGTGTTACACAAAGTTCGATAGGTACAAGTTTTGGAAACTTTGGTAGTGAAGGTGTTTTTGGATAGTTGTGAGGAAGTCATAATGGTGGGTGATTTTGGTGCTGGAGTTGGAGTACTTAAGTTTAGAAAGTTCTTATCTCGAGTGGGTGATGAGATGTTAAGAGGTGACGAGTCTGAGGATGAAGAGTTCAAGCTGATGAAGCAACAAGATCGAACGCTAATCCTAGTGGTTTTCTTAAGTGTCTTGTTTGAAGCAGTGTTGTAAATATCGGTCTTGGCGGCCGATATATCAGTGATATATCGCTTATCGGCGGTCCACCGATACGATATTTCACTTATCGGTCAAATTTATCGGTTGGTCAATATCGGTCAAACATCGGTCAATATCGGTTATATCGGTCATATCGGTCATATCGGTCAAATATCGGTTAAATATCGGTTAAATATCGGTCAAATATCGGTCAAATATCGGTCAAATATCGGTTATATCGGTCATATCGGTCAAATATCGGTTAAGAGTGGGAAATACATAACTAAATGCATATACAATGTAAAATTTGTAATATTTATATAAAATATATAATTAAAAATATTAAATACAACAATAAAACTAATAAATATTTATAAATATGTATATAAAATATATAAATACCTATAAAAAAATTAATTTATTTATAATTTAGGGTCTAGTTATATCACGATATATGCCAAGACCGATATGGCGCTTGGCGGTGGTATGAGGGACAAGCGATATTTACAACACTGGTTTGAAGGTGATGAGGCTAAGGATTTAGTCATTTTGACTTTGCTTAAAGAAATGCTAAGCTTAAGGAGAATTAATAGTTGGAAGGTGAAAATGACCATCCTAAATGTGTCGATTTATGGAACTAAGGATTCACGGAGATGTGTTTTATTTGATGTTAATTCATACAAAGATGATAGTTTCTAATGAGATGGAAGTGTCTAAGATCATGTCAAACATCCTAAGTTAATCCATTGAGGATGTGTTGAGTGAGATATGAAAGATATGCATTAACAACTATCCTAGAAATGAAATTTGGTAAATTAGATTGCGTATTTAGTAAAATTCAACAACTTACCTGTAGGATCCACGGCACCATTTCTTTACACAAGCGGAACCCTTAAATTGGTGCCGCTGGTCCGTATGTACACGTGTATGGCGATACCAAAATGCATAACAGACGGTACCAACATTTTGGTGCCGTCTGATCCGTGGACACCGAAAAAGTTCACAGACCCATTTTTAGGTGTTGGGGAGTTTTCGAAACCCGAAATTTTGCTTAAAACATGTGACATTAATTACTTCTAGTTAGGAAAAGTCGATAACACATATACAAACATAGTGGAGCATAGACTTTGACCAAGGGCTAACGATTTTCACATAAAAGTGAAAATGGTAAAATTTGATAACACACTTGTGCTATCCCACTGCATAAACCGGTTAGCATACAACATTGTTTTAAGTCATATTATCATCCTACAAAGTAAAAACAAATAAATTACATCATACAACATTGTTTTTGTCCTTGTACCAAACACTCTCTTAAAACCTCCATTTTTCAAAATACTTGACTAATTTACTTAGTACTCATTGCTAAGCGAGTCATGACATTTCATAAGTTATTCGAGATGTTAGTATAACCTATGCAAAGGAAGTGATCTAAGTCTATAAGTGATGGTAAAACAATTTTCCAACTAAGTGCACAAAATCTAGCAAATGTCCTATTGTGCATAAAACAAGAAATCGTCAAGCAAGCGAATAAATAACATGACAAGATTGACACTTATATTATGCAAACAAACAAGTGTAAACAACAATTTGAAAATAAGCAAGCAACATATATGCACACAACATAAACAAGTGGTCATTTAGCATAGCATAACAAGAAAAACACTTTTCGTCATTTATCGTTTAAATGTGATGATGTTACCAAGCTTGATTGGTTTTATTTAAACATATTACATAATTATTTAGTTTCAAAATAAATTATATCAATGTTCTAAGAATACCATCTTAAATTGCTTGACTCAAAAATTTGAGTTTTTATGTTAAAGCGAAACTTAATATCTTGGACATACTCGTAGTATTTGGTATATTTCACTTATTTAAAATTAGACTCAGGTCATGAGAGTAGTTTTAAATGAAAGTAGACTCAATTTCCTTTAAAATGATAGGTGGCTCGACTCCTACGGACTTACGGTTAATAAGTTATGAATTTTTTAAGTTGGCTAAAAAGCTGCGTCTTTGCGAGACCAAGGAACCAAAATTTAACAAGGAATGAACCCTTTATTTGGTTCCGCCCAGTCCGTGGCCTTCACAGAATGTTGAAAAATGTACTTACTCATAGCGAAAAAGTGTAGGACTTACTAGATTTGATAGAAAAAATATAACACACATATTTTGTTTATTATTTTTTCTAATATGACTTATCTAAACATTTAACAACAAAATTTATAAGTATAATTAGCAAAACCTTTTTCATATTATATTTCGCTTCAATGGTAATTTGATACATGGATCGTGCTCCATTTTAAAAATCATTTGTTTTGAAAATAAGAGCTACGAGGCTCTGGTACCAATTGTGAAAACGTAGAGGGGGTGAATAGGTTACCGTTTAAAAACGTTAGATCTTTTGTATCAAATCGTTTATGAAACTTGTTATAATATGAAAGTACCAATTATTGTTTGTGACTAATATAAAGCATAGTAAACCAAGTTGTCACACAAGCATAAACATCAAACCACATCACAAGCAATTATAAAAGTAAAGAGATGAAGAAAGAAAAGTGCAAACCGAACACGAGGATTTATAATGGTTCGGACACGGATCTCCTCTCCGCCCTACTCCACTCCCCGAGTACCCAACTCGAGAGTTACTTCACTAAATCAACAAGCTCCCTTCTCGGCGGAGAAAACCTTACGCTAAATACCGGGTTCTAGTTCGAGGTAGAACCAACCTAACGTCGCCTATACAATATTTCCGACACTAAGCTAGATGTCGAGTTCTTTTCAAGGGTACAACCACTCCCACTATGTTTTATGGCCCAACATAACAAACCTTGTGTTTTATGGTACAAACACATAAACCATCTAATCTAGTTTGGTGAAAGTGTTGTGATGATGCAATAATGTTTACAATGATGATCCATGACATTAATGTCTAATGGATATGAATGACTAATCTAAATGATCTTCTTAAATAAGAAGTCTTCAATCAATGAGGATATCAAGAGATCTTGAATCTTCATATGTTGATATGCTTTGGTGAATGAGGATGGCTAGATCTCCAAGCTTTCCTTGGTTGATCAAAATGTAAAGTATGCTTACAACAAAGATGAATGTTAGAAGCATTATGATCATGTGATGATGAGGGTGATTAATGTATATTACTACATGGTTATCTATAGATCTAAAAGATGAAAGAAAGATAGAAAGAATATGTGTTGGAAAGGATGATTGAAATGAGAAGACAATGGGCTCTATTTATAGCCAAAAATGTAATCTAAAAAATAATAATTTATTAGATTTGATGTCTTAGAATATCTTTCAAGATCTTGCAAATCTAACCAAATATTGACCAAATCTTCTAAAGATATGATGATGCATGAAGTGATGTAAAATTGTATTTTCATTTAGATTAAAATGTTCATGAAAATAAACTTGTAAAATGTATTATGTAACTAGTTTATAAAAAGTCTAGTTGCCTTTTATAAAATAAAATATCTAGTTAGGTGTTTGTCAAAATAATATATATTTTGTCAAGTGTAAGTAAACTTTAGTACTTGTATGAATATGATAGTTAGTTTACTTGTACAAATAAAAGTATATATTTGTTAGACATTTTACAAAAGATGTATTTGTATAAAATACTTGTGAATGCAAAATGTAAAATGAGGTTCGAAATAGAATGATTAACCTATTAAAATACTTAGTGACTCTAAACGTATTTTAAACATTCTAAATGATTTGTTAATGGGTTTGATCATAATGCCACATAACAAACATGTACGAACCTGTGTTGTAACATACGAGGATTTGAGACATCGAGAGGTGTTGAATGTATGTTGAGACAAATGTAATTACAAGTAACTTGTACATTTTACGTTATGTATTACAAGTTACATGTTTGTCATCAATCAAAACAAACGAGACTGTATAGATTAAATATCGTAATATTTGCACTAACAATAATAAAGGAAAACACCACATGACCATGTTGATTTGGACATCAGGCCGTGCCTAAACTAAAACACAAAAAAAATAAACAATCAACAGAAAAGAAAATTTAAGCAATAATTTAAATTTAGCTAGTATACACATATCAATAATTTACTACTCCATAATAGCGATAAATGTATTCAACCTGGTCCAATCCGCTCACCGACTCGGAAAAACATGTGTAACCAACAACCATAAGTAATACATAAACAAGAGCTATCACCTAGTTTTTCAAAAATCTTGAGAACAGCAACTTGGACCACCACACGATGGGAGGGAGGGGATGTAAGATCCATGTGATAAAAGAAAAACTCACGGTTATCAATTAAGTCACTTGTGCCTGCTTTGTCCTCTACATCAGCCCCAACTACATCGTTCTGTACATTCAATAAAAAAGCTGGTATTACCTGCATGATGAAACCATTTACCACACAGAGAAACGCCCAAATGACTGTCGCATACAAGATATAAAATTAAGAATCTTGAGATTCATACTCATACTTTGCTTATCGCCGCAACCTCAGCAATCGAGTGCAAAACACTTTGCTTCAAAACACATTACTGATTGTGTACAATCAGATTCATACTCATACTTTAGATCATACGAAGTTTATCTTGATATAGGTAGTAATCTGAGATTCATATACTCTAGATTAGCTTCTTAACAGATTGACTTGAAAAGTTTTAGTTCCAATGTTTTTCTTGCTTTTTAGACAGTGACTATAGAATTTGTATAATTTCAATGGTTACTAAATTTTTATGAGAGTAATCTGGAGATTTTGTGCATTAACAGGACACTTAGGTTCATATATTGATGAATAAATAGTCTGCAATGGGAACTTATTAGATAAATTGGCTTATGAACTTGCAGTAATCTTTAAAAAAGGATCCATCACGATCCTGCAACAAAAACCAATTTACTAAAGTAAAAGTGCAGGCTGGTTAGTGTTGCTGGTTATGAACGTTTTGCAAGAAATTACCCGAGCTATGAAGAGTTTTGTTGCTTTAGCATCAAACAAAACAAAAGAAAACTTCCCATCAAGCTCTTTGATGACTTGATCAGCAGGATAAGGTGCTCGATCCCTCAATACTTTATAAGCTTCCACAACAACCATGGCTTCATTAGCTTGTTTTGAAAGCCCATAACTTCGACGTAGGACACAAGTATTGTATAGATAGCCATTGAAGATGCAAAATATGTCATCCATAACAACAATAGACCTAGTACAGTAGCACCACCATGACAAAAAAAAAACTAAGATAATTTAAAATCAACAAAAACATTTAAAAAGGTGGTACCTTGGGCATGTTGCATGTTCATCTTTATGAGACAAAGCCATGAAGTCACCATTGGAAAACTTATACCAAGTTGAGTCAACTCGACCCAACTCGAAAAAACCAGCAACCTCTTCCTTTGTTCTCAGGCTCCCACTTCCTATAAATGGAAGGCTCAGCTCTTCCTTGTATTATATTTCATATGAAAATTGTAATTTTTGTAAGAAGACTGTAACAAAAGTTTATATAACATGGTTTTCAGTTTCAGAGAATGAATAATTTTCAATGCTGACCCCACTTAACATGTTCATATTAATAATAGGAGGGAGTCATGATCATAAAAACTGAATCCCCGCCTTACAATTGCAACTAATCATCGAAGAAAACACATAAACATCGACAACTATCCCCTTCACAAGCATTTCACCAAACACCTTCTCTGCATCCTCCACACAACAAATAAAACTCAATCAAAAGCGTATACCTTGCCACATTATAATAAACCCCATCTTAGGATCTTGAGCATCCAACAACAACAACACTAATAATAGCATCAGCCACAAAATCATCAATTTGGGTCCCTAAGAACACAATCCTTTCCCTTAAAAGCAACCCCATCGCATCGAAAAGGGTAAGCTTGGTTTAGATTTAAAAGATTGTGATAGGGTTTGTGGGGAGGGTTAAGAAGTGAGCATTTGATGGATTGGCGGCGGAGGGACATGGGTTTTGAAAGGAGGTAGTGGCGGAGAGTGGTGGTTGTTGTGGTGGCTGTGGTGTCGGTGTGGTGGTGCCAGAGAGGGGGAGAGGCAGTAAGATAATGTGAGAGAGAGTAGAAGATACTCCTAAATGTTATGATATAAATTTAATAGGACGAACGGTGTAATTGTTTAGAGCCACAGGGGTGATTTATGTAAATTTATGTGATTAGATCAGATTTAGGGGTACAATAGGAAAATTAGTCAAGTTTAGTGCTACTATAGGAAAAAAAAAGTTTGATGCCCAGAAAAGGAAAACGTGACAACTTTGATGTCTTTTTTTTTTTTTTTTTTATCATCTTCCCTACTTTTATTGATTCTTGATGTCACTAGTTAAGTAAGGCTCAAGTCAACATTCCAATATTGATATTATCCGATTACACTCTATAAATGAGTTTCCAAATGACTAGTCTTAGATAAGATCTACATGAGCTTATACTTTATAAGTTTATATTTATGTGGTTTTCGGGTTATCTTTCGTTAGAAAAACTTAGATAAGCCACAAAGTTTCAAATTAAGTCGCACAAAATGAGCTTATGAAACGTAAGCCAAAAATCAAATATGCCATAAACCAGCTATAAAAGCTGAAACAAACACCCTCTAGTATTGGTTTTTTGATAATTGGATTTGGTTATTATGAGTGGTATCACTGATTCTATGGTTTTGGTAATTTCAAAAAGCATAGGCGGTTTTGATAAGCAATACCAAACATCCTTAAAGTGTGATGATAATGATGTAACAGGTGTTTTTACTATCGAAAAAATGATTTGTATGTCTAAAACATGAACCTAAATTTAGACTAATGTACGTGTGAGTTGATTGATGTTATAAACAGGTGCTCACTGTTCACAATAGATGGGTAGTATACATGGGAGATAGCTCAGATTCGAAAGACATTATCTTTAGTGCCAAACAGTCGTCTTTGATCCAATTCTAGACATCACTTGATGTGTTCTTGGGGTGTAACAGAAAAGAAATTAGCAACCCATAATTATAAATAACCACACACATTTATGACGAATTGAATTAAATTAACGAAAAGATAACAAAACGCAGCATGCCAAAAGAAATCTCGAGCTATGCAACTACAAGCTAATAATTATAAAAACAAAGTCGCAAATCTAAAATGAAGTGGGTAGTGGTCAAATATTTTAGAAAAAACCTCTAGAGGAGGGAAATGTATTTTAACTTAGTTTTCATTTGTTTTTAATCACAAGCATAGATTGGGAATGCCTATTTAACACAAGTGTAAAGATGTCCATGAATTGAAAAAGCAACACATTTTGGGAAATGACTCCTTGATCTAACTATCACTAGAAAAGTAATGTCCCTTTTCTTAGGCAATGTCGTGTTTAAAGTTAAGCCTAAAAAAGTCTTCATGATCGTCGTTATTTGCTTAATGCTGCAGATAATCCCATCCTATCGTTCCAGAAAAAAAGGTCTTGTTTTAACACTTATGTGTTCAACTAAATGTTGGTCACATGTTCCACAATGTAGCTAATGAAAGTAATTTGTTTGTTGATTAAGGTTATATACAGCTGTTTAGTGTTCAATGGAGATAGCTCGGATTCAGAAGATATTATCTTTACTGCAAGAATGTGTCTAGTTTGAGGCAAATGGAGACATCACTTGATGTGTTCTTGGGGTCTAATAGATGAGATGTTTGTGGCTACAAAGTCAAAGGCAGCTAGCTTGACCGACCATGCACCATTTACGCTGGTGAGAGCACCAGTGTCTTTGCTCATGTAAGGCGTATACTTAATCTTGAAGTCAAGTGTTCTTTTTAATACGGGTCAAAATGAGTCGGGTTGACTTGCTATGTCCATTGATTTGTTGCTATGTAATGATAATATATTAAATGTAGATATTAAAAAGATTAGGATTTTGTAACTTTCAAGTGTTCAGGTTATACTTTTGGTGACTTTTAACCCGTTGGATTAAAATATGGCCTACATCAACCATTTTCGAGGACCATGTCCTATGAATGATAAGTCACACGGTCATTTATCTCAAATGACTGATGGATAGATTATGGTTACTAACATACGGTTACTGATGATAAACGCAGATGCACAAGAAGTACACGGTTCACAACATTGCAATCGGAAAAGACACATTTGATGTGACCGTGAATCCTAAAGTTAACCATGCTTTCATTGTTACAGTTAATTATTGTCATCCTCCACGAAGTCAACGAAGAGAAAGATGCGGCAATGTAAATCCGCTCAATTCATAGATCAATTCATGTGTGTGCTTGCATCATATGTAGTTTTGCGAGTAATACCTCTTTTTGAAAACTTTGTTTTGTTTCAAGATCAACGTGTTTATTGATAAAGTTTACTATATTAATATGATTTTGCTGCCTATTTGCAAGGTTTGACCGACATCGGGGAATTCTTCTTATTTTAAATGCGTTCAGATTACCTTTATGTTTGTTCAAATATCATGACATGTTTATAAAAATGCTTATTACTGATTTCAAACTAGAACAAATACTCTAAAAAATAAACAGATTGACAAATTCTTATTACTTGATAAGCAATAGGAAGAGTCAAAGAGCTGCAATCTGTTCATTTACGCGATAAGGCACATATGATCAATTTGATAAACTATTTCAGTATAAATATTATTCAACTTATCAACAAATATTAACAATGGCAGCTCAAACAAGCTACACACCAGCCCAAATGTTAAATCCGGATGTCATCGTGAGTCTTTAGTTCCTTGCACCGTATCCGGTTGATCTAACCATTTCTAGAAACGTAGTGTCTCTTTCTTTGGGCAAATTTTCTGTTACTGATGTTAATGGCAACGTCGTGTTTAAAGTTAAGCCTAAGAAAATTAGTCTTCATGATCGCCGTTCTTTGCTTGACGCTGCAGATAATCCCATCCTATCATTCCGGAAAAAGGTCTTGATTTATCTACCTCATATATTTTGACAGATACTTATTAGCACTTGTGTGATTGATTATAGCTTCGGCTAAATGCTCCAAACAGGTGCGAAGTGCTCACAATAAATGGGTAGTGTTCAAGGAAGATAGCTCAGACATAAACGATATAATCTTTAGTACCAAAATATCTACTTTTTAGAAATCGAATATATCACTTGATGTGTTCTTAGGGTTTAACGAAAAAGATGTGTGCGACTACAAAGTCAAAGGCAGCTGGCATGACCGATCATGCACCATCTATGCCAGAGAGAGCACCACAGTCGTTGCTGAGGTAAATCGTATGCTTAATATTGAATTTTTGTGTCTGCATTTTCTGATACGGGTTAAAACGGGTTAGGTTGACACATAGATTGATACGTAGTATTATAATACATTGTAGGTGACTTTCGACCCATTTGACCCGTTGGATTAGAATAACCTAAATCAAACCCTTTTTCAATGATGAGATTCGAAGAATGACGGATCTCATGATCATACATTTTAAATAACAAACAAATGAAGTCACTTTGCTCTATATAAATAAAACTACAAATGATTGATACCAACATTTGGTTACTTATGGTAAATTGCAGATGGACAAAAAGCACACAGTTCAAAACGTTGCACTTGGAAAGGACACATGTGTTGTGACTGTTTATCCTAACGTCGACCATGCTTTCATTGTTGCACTCGTCGTCATTCTCCACGAAATCAACGAAGAGATTCAGGCTGCAAGCCAAATGCCCTCAATGATGTTTATGATTTAAATCGATTTTTTTGAATGACAACTATATAAATCAATTAATGTATATTCTGGTATTATATGTATGCATTTTAATATAGTACTGATGGTGATCATATCGTCAATCATATTGGGAGTTGATTCTATCGACATAATCTTAAATAATAGTATTTAGTTACTTACTATGTATAGCCACACACTTATATTTGGACTTTATATATTTGTACATTTTGAGATATCGTATTTTTGGATATGTTTATATCAAACTAATCAACCCACATTCGGCAAAACTAACAATTCGTTATATCACTATCACTACTACTTATAATGCACAAACGACTCTCTCTCCTATTTAATTTTTAGACTTTTCAGACTTGAAAGTAATAAAGCATAATGTACAACACATTAAAGCACAAAATTTCAGACTTACAACTACATATGCATAATATACAACACATTGATACACATATTAAATATAGAAACCACATTAATGCATACAATTAATACACTCCATCACCAATTAATACAAAATGTAAAGCACAATGTACAAACCTATATACTACATCCTACTTATAAAGCATGTTGAAATATCCGAACCTTTAAAAAAAGAACAAAACTAAATAAATTTCATTCTATCTTTCGTTCAGATAAGACCCAATAAAAATATAATACCGTCATTTTGCCGCAAGCATAACTTTTATTAGCTACTCAAATCAAGTTACCAAATGCTATATTTAAGTATATAAATACACATTAACTTGGAACATCATTAGCTATTGACTTGAAATATTTTTCACTACCTTTACTTGGTGCAAAAATACAAACCCATGTCAAGATTTCAACGGTGACAAAAACTTTCTTTCATCTACACGAAAGAATATTTTCACATATCATTTTCGAAGCTAAAGCTTCCTTTATATTCGAAAAAGAAAGAAAAGATTCATAACAATTATGCTATAATCTCTCTTTGGTTCGTTCAAAAATAACAACAAAATGAAAACAACACAAGATGAACCTACCCAAGACCCTCCAAAGAATCTTGAAGCCATTAATATGCTTTCTTGATTCGAATTGAACTCAAATGAAGAAAATTTTATGGATCGGTTGTGCTTATGTTTGTGTCGTTAAAATTGTTGGATTTGTGATTTGGTTATAATTCATGATGGTGAAGACGATTTGAAGAGGATGAAATCGTGAGATGAGATGAGTTTTTGATGGGGGTTGTGAAAAGTTTAGGTGAAAGAGAGGAGGTGGGGGCAATGATATCCAGAAGTGTGTGTAGGGTTAAAGAGTAAAAATGTTTAGGTTTTATCTAATATTGGGTTTGGGATTGATACAAATGTTTAGGTATTATTTTGGGCCCGGGTCTTTCAATTCATATGACGAGCTCAACATCTACATTAAAAGAGACTGGACTGGGCTTTCATTAAATATCCAAAAATGGTTGTTATTGAGCTATTGTTATAATAATTTAAGTTTGTTTCCGGTTGTTGGGTTAAATGCTATCCGTATTTTTACTACTTGAGCTAATAAAGTTTGCTTCGCAGCAGTGGTGTCGGTCTCTGAGGGTCGAGACGCAACTCCGCCTCCTTTTCACCGCAACAACACGTTGACAATCACATAACCTTTTAACTACTTGCAATTATACTATTGTCTTATATAATTTTATTGTTATTTGTAAATTAATTGTTAAAAAGATATGTCCGCATAACATCACACTGCAAGAAAATATAGTCACAGGGTACCCGCCGCCGCATCGCGCGGGTACCCTGCTAGTCTAACAAAAATGATTGTCTAATAAGTGCTCTCAAGGCATCGCTTAAGGTGCATTAATTTATCTGGAACTTTTTAGTTGATCTTATAGTTTACCTTAATTAGTTTTAATTCTGTAATGAAAAATGATTGAGAGATCTAAATATGAGCCTAATTTTATGCCTAAATAGATGTGGAAGTTGTTTATTGGTTTATTAAAAAGTAGATCTTTTTGTTGTCACCATTGACATACTGACACAAAAAATTAGACATACATTTAGGCATACTAATTAGACATATCAATTAATGTTGTTTTGTAGTAATTAATAAACTTAAAGTTTTTATAGTTTTTGTATCTTTAGTTTATCCAATAATATAAACAACAAAATAACATGAAACTCGATTGGTAAGTTTTGCCACTTGCAATGTGTTTCAAGACACATAAGAATGATCATGTCAGCGCTTAACTATGCATTCACTTGTTGGTTTTTGTTATTTTGATTCTTGCATACATTAGCAACTACAAGTCATAATGCAACTAAAAACCATATTGAGTTTTTATAGTATTATAAACATGCAAATTATCTCACCTAATTGCATGATACATGGAAATATAAATTCGTTTTGTACTTGATTTATCAGTTGAACTATGATAAGGTGTTTGGAATTGTCTATTGTTATTAATTTATTATAATATGTTAGTATCTATCTACTTGAGCCATGTGCATCATGATACATGTTATTAATTCATTCCTCTGTATTATGTCAATACTCATCTAAATGAGCCATTTCATATTAGGATGTGAATTTCATGTAAAAAATGAGTCATTGCATGAGTGTACTACTATGTGTTATATTTTAAATGAAGAGGAGACACCATGGCCAATTAACAATGGGGTCCTCAAGGTAATGAATATATGCCTAATCTTCGTAATCAAATTGCTAATGAGTTATCTTCAATGCTTCAATCTAAATTTAGTTCGTAATTTACATTGTTTTATGATCATTTGATAAGACTATTTTTTTTTACATCGCTATCTTTATATTAAAGTTTTATTCAAGTTGTTTTTTTATCAAACAATATATTTTAATCGGTGTAAAATCAAACAGGAGGTTAAATTGGTAATTTCAGAAAATTCAGATTGTTCATTTAGATCATTTATCAAACAATCATTTTCATTCAGAATGAGATTCACTCAACATCTTGGAATCATTCAGAAGCTTTGATTCATTCAGCGCTAAATCATAATTTTTTATCAAACAACCCCTAACTTAAACCATTAGTTGTAGTTGCCGGTTAAAGCTTTTATTTAGAGTTGTGAATTTTAGTTTTTATTTGTATGAAACGTTTGATAAATTAGTCGAATAGCTTAATACTAAAAAAGCTTAAACTTTCCTTAAATGCTCTTTCAACTAGCTTATTGCTTTACAAAAGCGCTCTTTCAAACAAAAGAAGGTAAAGAAATTAAAAGCTTTTCTACTTAAAGAAAAAAAAGAGATTAAAAGCTTTGAAACCTCGGCGCCATAACATACCTAAGATAAAAGCTAAAAAACACTTTTAAGAAGTGTTTGTCTAAGAATATTTAGTTATATATGTCATATTCAAATTATGTGTAAACAGATCCTGATTGACATGAGTCGCCCAATTAATTATATAAAATGTTCGAGTTAAAATTCTCTGACTCACCAACCAAAAAACGGGTAAAAGAATAAGGCTATGCATGTCCAGGTTATTAAAAGATGACGAGTTTTTAACTCAAATTTATACAACTTAACCAAGAAATCCCCGTAACATTTCCGACCTTTTCTATAACCACCTCAAATTTAGATATCTAATAAGATTTGAACTCAAAAACTTAAAAACTTAAAAAAAAAAATAAATAAATAAAAAATTAACTGCCTAACTAATAAGTCATTTGCGGCATTTCTATTAACCTAAAAAAAATTCATCAAAGCCTTTATGAAAGGTTTTTCTCTATCGTAATCGTAATCGTAAGATCGGATCAGGATCTTAAGATCCTACTATAATGTCATTTGATGAATATGTGTTATAAAATTATGCAAATCGACATATTATTATATGATGAGAGTTATTTTACATACTAAACTTTTTCTCACATACTAAAGGACTCATCCCACCCTTTATTTAAAAAGAAATCAATGGTTTAGATTAATAGCATTTTAATATTTCATAAAGTTTTCATAGTTTAAATATCTCTTAAACCTTTAATCGTTAAGCGAAAATAATTACATCATCGCGACGAGCATTTAATTATCTTTCTATAGACGGACACTTTGATATACATTAGAAAAAAAAAATCATTTTTTCACGTTTTTCTGTCTTTTAAATCCCTTTTTTCTTCGTGCATGGGAAATCACACGTGATTAAACACTAATTTGAATATTCTAATAATATCACATGTGATATTAGTGTTATTATTATATGTTATTTAACACCAATATCACATGTGATATTATTAGAATATTCAAATTAGTGTTTAATCACAAGTGATTTTTTCATGCAAATAAAAAAAAGTGAAAAACACGAAGAAAAAAAAATTGTCGAAAGTATATCAAAGTGCCTATCTATAGAAAAATAATTAAATGCTCTTCGTAATGGTATATTTTTTTCGCTTAACGATTAACGGTTTGAAAGCTATTAATATTTGAAAAAAATGATGAAAATGAGTTATTTAAATTGTTAGGATTAATCTCATCCATTAGATCAAATAAAGATGGAGGGTGATATTGATCCCTTGTTATATAAAAAATGTTTGATATTTAAATGATCTTTAATCTTATTATATGTCATATATTATGAAAATATAGGTTAAAATTATTTGTATGAAGTGTTTAATACAATTAGCATCTTGTTGTTTATATTCTACAAAACTTATAGTTCGAGAAAAGTAATATGAGGTCAAAGGAGATCTTGAATTCTTATCGCAAAAGATCTAGAACAAGATCGTTTTATAACCATTCCTTTATCTAAACTTAGTTAGGCCCACCATTATTCACTTCAACATCTATATATCATTTTCAACTTGACCAATTCGTAAGAGAATTAATTTGCACATTTTGATTGGGACACTTCATTTCTGTATTAAATACTTATACATTATTAAACATTCTATTTCAACTGCTTGTACTTTGAGTGTGCAAATAAATTTTGAGAGTGTGCAAATATTCCTAAATTTGCCGCTATCAATATTCCATTACAGGTCCCCAACACTTTCCTTAATTGACACATTCACGCGTAAACACTCTCCAATATAAACTCACCAAAACATTACCCCATAACCAAAAAAAACCAAACCTGTAATCCCATATTTACAAAACCACCCCCTGAACTATCACCACCTTCACAATGTCAGCCCAAACTAGCTACCACCCGAACCCACCATCAGCCATCGTAAGCCCACAGTTCTTAGCACCATACCCTGTCGATCTAACCATAGTAAGGAAGCTCATGTCGTTATCTGATGGTAACTTTGCAGTAACTGATGTTAATGGTAATGTTATGTTTAAAGTCAAAGCTAAACATTTTAGTCTTCGTGATCGTCGTGTTTTGCTTGATGCTAATGGTGTTCCTGTTCTTTCCTTCCAGAAAAAGGTACGTGGGTTCTTTTTTGTTTTTCATTTGGTTGATTATTTCATGAGATATTTGGAAAAATGTTAAGTTTGACTTTTTAAAAGTCAAAGTTGGATATCTATAACTAGTGTTGGCTGTTTTTACTTTTTAGTTTAGTTTAGTTAATCAAAATGATTATGTGGTTCCAGAAAAAAAAGGTGGGTTTTTGTTTGATTTTGATTTGGTTGAGTGTTTGATGAGATATTTGGAGTAAATGTTAAGTTTGACTTTTTGAAAGTCAAACATGGGAATTGATAAGTAGTTTCTTGATTTTGATTTGGTTAAGGGGTTTTTGTTTAAGGTTGTATAGCGGGTTTATGCTTATGTGGTTTCATAAGCTCAAAAAAGATGATGATTGTTGAGCTGACTTTTTCAAGTCAAAGTTGGGAATTAGTTTGTACTACTTTGTAGTGTTGGTTTAAGGAGTGTATGATGATTTAGTGCAATTAGATGAGGAATATTGATCTTGTATTAAATTTTTACATAAATTGAAATTTAGTCTCGTTTAAAGTTGTAACCATTGCAAGTTCATTTAAAGTGGAAAATTCTAATGGTCAGTTTTATAATAGAAAGAGGGAATTAGTTTTAGGTGAGTTCTAACACAAGAGTATGAATGGAGGGAAAATGATTATGATTATCTGAGTGTGAGAAGCGGTTCTGCTTCTAACTGTTTTCTATATAGCGTCCGTATATAATCAGAATTGCTAAACACTCTTTCAATAAATTATTCGTCTATTTGGTAGGTTTGCTATAAATGATTACGTGATATTGGTTTATGTGAAAGGTATAGGCGGTTTTGATAAGCAATAGCAAACATCCTTAAAATGTGCTAAAAATGATGTAATAGGTGTTTTTACTATCATATGAAGAATATAAGCATGTGATTGAGAAACTGTCAATTGAAAAAGTGTTGAAACATGATTGTAGTTTGCAACTTTATCAATGTTGCCTAATCATTAGCGCATCTTTTAAGTTCTTTGAATGTTACAATGGTTATCTAATAAGACTAACGTACGTGTGTTTGTTGATTGATGTTATAAACAGGTGCTAACAGTTCACAATAGATGGGTAGTATACAGGGGAGATAGCTCAGATTCGAAAGATGTTATCTTTAGTGCCAAACAGTCGTCTTTGATCCAATTTAAGACATCACTTGATGTGTTCTTGGGGTCTAACGATAAAGAAAGTGTTTGCGACTACAAAGTCAAAGGCAGCTGGTTTGACCGATCTTGCACCATTTATGCCGGTGAGAGCAACCACATCGTTGCTCAGGTAATCATTATTCTTGATCTAAAATTTGAGGTTTTCACTTTGGTGATTTTCGAGCTTCGACACATTTAATTTCTAGCTAAGTTTATATAAATTTACCAGTTGAAAAAAAAAACACTATATTGACCTGTTCGGGATTATGTACTAAGAATAACATATGGTTTGCTGATGGTAAAATGCAGATGCACAAGAAGCACACTGTTCAAAGTATTGCACTTGGTAAAGACACATTTGCTGTGACGGTGTATCCCAATGTCGACTACGCTTTCATTGTTGCCCTTGTCGTGATCCTCCATGAAATCAACGAAGAGAAAAATGACGTGGAATAAATCTGCTCAGTAACATAGATTATCGAAGTATGCTCTTGTGTTATATGAAATTATTTCAAGTTTGTAATATAACACACGAATGGTGATATCTTGTTTTGTAAACCACGTGGTGATATAGTGCTTATCGAACTACTTCTATTATGTCCATGCTTATATTAAGTAGCAATTCAATTCATATAAATATGCATAAGGTATCTCTTGTAGAACACATCACAAGTTCTAGAGAAGCCTGGCCAAATACCACATCGAAAACCTAACAAAGTACAAAGGAATATGACCAAAACGAATGACATGAATAAAGGAAGCTACAAAGCTATAAAAAACCGACTGAAGATAGTTTAACCTCGCTTAGCCTCCCGGCCCCCTCCCTTAATTTGATGCAAGAACGACATGTAGCTAATCAACTGAGCTAAACTAGGTTTGAATAAATCACCTACTCTTTACTAATTATAAAAAAACTACTATCAAATATGGATTTAAAAAGATTAACTCTGAACAATGAGTACTTGCTAATGCACATCATTAAAACTAAATGCTACACAAGAGACCTATATAACAGGGCTAAGGACACAGGATATCATGGATGCTGCAAAAGCGTAACATGAGAGGCTTTCCTGTAATGTAATATAATCAATATTCCTTTAATTTATTTATATTTCTAAGTGAAACATTATAGTATGCATTCTCAGTAGTGATATGAACATGCATCATAACGTGTTTGAAATTTCGTGGATGGTAAAAAATAAATGGTTCATGAGGATACATCAAAAGAAATGGGCCTTCAAAAAGATTATACACAAAGTGAAGATGGGCCTTCAAATTGTGATGTTGGATTAAGTAATAGTGGGACTGAGAAATAGCAAGTGTTCGGTTAAAAAATTTTCTGGGAAAAACCGAAAACCGAATTTGAATTTGGTTCGGTTTTCGGGTTGAACCGAATAACCCGAAGTACATAATTTATATTCTTTTCGTTTAATTATATAGGTTTTTAACATAAAAAAAATTTCAAGCTTAAAAATGTTATATTTATACTAGGAAAGAGTTTTAATCGTTTTTTTTTACATAAATATATAGAAGATATATATATTTATGTGAATTCATTTTTCCATTCGGTTTGATTTTTATTTTGCAAAAGCTATATTCACAACGAAAAGCAAATATTTAATTTGGTTCAATTTTTGCAAATCCGGTTCGGTTCAGTTTCGGTTTTCGATTCCTATGGGTATTACCTGATTTGATTTGTGAACACACCTAGTCTCTCTGGCTCTTCAGCCCATTCATTTCATGTTCCCTCAAATACGTCCAATGATGAAACATTTTCAGAAGTAAAGGAAGAGGATAATTCAAGCCATTCGAAGGTCCAGCACTCATCCTCTTTAGCGTCATGTCCAAGTGACAAAATGAAACAGAAAAAAAGTGAATTTATTTAAATTAGTTCAGGAGAGAATACGCAAAGGTTGACTTACCAAACCTCTCCGTGATTGAGATCCACTATTTGTTGAAAATTTTAGTGCACTTGTAGGATTAGTTCACACCTGGTAATGGGTAAGGAAGTACAGTGTACACCCATAAGGTCCCTGAACATCCTGACTCTATAGTGGTAAGGTTTAGCGAGCTACTGCTGCTAGTACTAATGTTACACTGCTAGGCATAGTTACTAGTGCTAGTACTAATGTTACTACTGTTGGTAGAGTTACTACTCCTAGTATTAATGTTACTACTGCTAGGCAGAGCTACTACTAGTAGTACTGCTGGAATTGACTTGTAACGGTTTTGACATATTCAAGTGACAGTTATAACTGCATCAACGATCACATTTAATTGGTCGTGTAACCACTATTAGCTATTATGAGGATAATTATGAGGCGATTAATGGGCAGATTAATTCTCATAATTCCATTTTGACTAGCTATGAGCATTTTCCTTTAAATATAAAATCATATCATGCATGCATGGATACACAGAAAACATAAACACTTGGATGCGCAAGGGTTATTAATTTGTGCCTAAATCATTAACAAACATTTGGTCTTATCCCAAGTAGATATTCGTGATACCCAAGCATTAGGGTCAAATAGTTTACTTTGGAAAGTGATAACACGATTCCAAGTGATGTCCGGTAACTATTCATCGGTAATTAGTTAGGCTATTGATTATCTTCACCCTGTTCTGGGCTCGTAACACCCAACAATCAAAGTAAACTATTTTGTGATAATCAATGGCTGCTGCTATGAAGCATATGGCTGCTAACTTCTCCAAATTGGATAAGTTTGAAGGGGTGGATTTCAGAAGATGGCAAAAGAAAATGCATTTCCTATTGTCAAGCATGAGTGTGGTGTATGTTCTAAGCACACCAATTCCAGATGATGGGGATGATGCTACTGTGGAACAAATCAGGGAGAGAAGCAAATGGGAGAATGACGATTAAATTTGCAGAGGTTTAATCCTCAATGGTATGTCTGACTCTCTCTTTGATATTTATCGGAATATTGAATCTTCCAAAGAACTATGGGATTCCTTGGATGCCAAATATATGGCTGAGGATGCATCAAGTAATAAGTTCCTTATAAGTAACTTCACAAATTACAAAATGACTTATTCAAGACCAGTTATGGAACAATACAATGAACTTTTTGGTATACTTGGAAGGTTTACACAAAACAAAATGAACATGGAAGAGGCTATTTCAATCTCTTGTATCATTGATAAACTCCCTCCTTCTTAGTCTGATTTCAAGCATACCTTGAAACATAAGAAGAAGGAGTTAACTCTTGTTGAGCTGGGCAGGCATCTGCGCATTGAGGATTCACCCAGGGTGAAGGATAATGACAAGCCAAAGAGCAACAATGTTGCTGGTGCATCTGTTATTAATATAGTGGAGCATAACAACTCCACTAGGTACAATGACAACAAGGGCAAACGTAAACATCAGGATAACACAAGGGCATAACCTAATAAGAAGGCAACACCTACTTGTTGAAAATTTGGCCAAATTAGTCATATTAAAAGGGATTGAAAAGGTGTTAAGGTTGGTGGTAAAACCAATGTATCAGGCACTAGTAGATCAAGGGAGGAGGTTATGAATGAAGTGTCGAAATTCTTCAAGGCATCTTTATCTATAAAAGTGATTACTCTTTTTACAAGCTTTTGGTTAAACTGCAAGTATGTTTAAGGTAACTGGATTTCTTATTATGTTCTAGGTGGTTCTTGGATATTGATTTTTAATAGCAAACTCGATGATACCTTCAGTTTTGATAAATACTTTCTTCTAAAATTGATTGGTTGGCTTGTGTTGTTATTAGAGCGTCCAGTTTGGTGGTTTATAAAAAGGTATAAGATAATATTTAGAGGTCTATCATTTTATTAATCATGGAATGAAAATGTCTAATATTTTGAATCTCTTTTAACTTTAATGTTTTTTTTTGTTTAATGGGGTTTTATAAAGCCTTAAAAAGTTTATTCATAGTGAAAAAAGGTTTATAACAAGAAAAAGATTAATGAATTTACGATTTAAGATGCCTAGACACTATTATAAACCTTCATAAAAGTTTACAATAATAGATGCACTTATCAATAGGGGATAAAATAGGTGGTTTGAATAACATGTCAATATTTACAAATGTAACTGTTTGGTATATATATGGATCGGTTCTGGCTGACCCACAAAGAAAATTTTGTTTGAAGGGCTATATTACTACTGGGGTAAAGATCAAATAAAAAAATAAATATCCGTAAAAAGAATAAAAATAATTTTTTTTTAAATGTTCTTAAAAAATTCCAAAAAAATCCCACAATATCGGGTATGTTGGTGCATGAAAAAGTTGTAAAGGAAGTTTTTCTAAAAGTGAATACTTTTTCCGAAAACAATTTATGAAAAAATACGTTTGTGCATTAAATCGCTTTTTTGTGCATCAAAAATTCGTTTTTGCACCCAACTTCTTTTGACTTTTTTCATCAAAATAACATTGCGCATCAAACTAAAACAAGTTGAAAATTTTGTGCATCAAAATTTTTTTGCGCATCAAAATTCGTTTTTTGTGCATTAAAAAAAACATATAAAAACTCAAAATTAGAAAAACTTTTTTCACAAAAGTTTTATGCACCAACATACCCTATCTTGTGGGATTTTTTTGGAATTTTTTAAGATTTTTTTTGAAAAAAAAAATCTTTTTATTCTTTTTACGGATATTTGTCTTTTTATTTTAACTTTACCCATTATTACCGTGCATATTTTGAAGGTGTTTGGGATTGATTACTATAAATGTTTATTTACTCAATAAGCATTTTTGAGTAACTATTAATCTTGGTGTTAAGAATATGTAATTTGATTTGCAAACATAAACTTTTGATTAATACATATCAATTTATTTATTAAAAAGTTACATTGTACATACATTATATTTTACTCCACCTGCTTGTACATTAGTTTGTGCAAATCATCTCCCATTAAGAATAGCTTATTTTGTTTTGAATTAGCTGATAAGTTGGTACCATCCAAACACTCCAAACTTGTATTTGTGTTTAAAAAACGCAATAAAAACTTAAATAACAATCGAAAACACTCTTTTGAGCCATTTTTCTTCTAATCTCAATAGTCTCATGGAATAGAAAATGATAAAGTAAATTAACTTATCATTAGTTTGATGTAATGAGAACCAGATTGCTCATATCAGAAATGCTAAAATATGAACAATAGCCTCCAAGAATCTTATAATACTTTTGGTATTTTTTCCAAATTTATGAGGTCTTCAATCAACAATTGATACAAGAAACTAGAGTTAAGTCCATTAAATATAAACATACTTTTTATAAATTTTACAAGTTAGTAAACGAACTTTTTTATTTGTCATTCTAGTATACTCAAGTTAAAAATGTATTATGTTATCAGAAATATGGTAACCGGTTATAGGTTAAACATGTAAAATTCGCTTATTTGGTATTTTTATTTTACTTTTAAGCTTATGTGTAATATGACGGTGTGAAATGGGTGAAAGAGAACTTCCACCCTGGTAAATATATTAACAAAAAATCGTTTAAAGTACAATGGAATGTGGGTGAAATGCCACTTTAACTTTCTCAAGCAACCACTTGAACAATCACTAGATCATTTATGGCATGCCATATAAATGAACAACTAGTTACCAACAACTAGAATAACCAATAAAAACATAAAAAGACATGCAAAACAAATAATCAAATCCACATACAAGATTACTTGCTCGAACGGCCTTGAAGCTGAAAATCAAACTGATTGTTAAATTCCTCAAATTGCCCAGGTAAGTCATAGACTTGGCCACATAATCATCAGAAAGATAGCCTTCAAGCTCGTTATGTTCTCCTGGTGATGAAAAGTAATTGCCTGTAGGACCGTTTGGCTCGAACACCTCATCATCACTATCTCAATCAACCACTTCACCCACCTTAGAGAATGGGTTGCCCTTCCTTTCACCATCAGCCATCGGGATATGTTTACCATTATCATCCACAAGGGTAGCTTTCCCATCAATAATAAGCTTTTCAAGCTTCCCAATTTTGTCAGCAATAGGAGTGTTCTCCATCGGCGATGGAGGCGTAGTTTTTGAAGAACTAGAGATAACTTCAGGAGTACACCTAATGCAATCACAGGTTCCAAAACCGAATCTTGTTCCCTAAGCACATCAGAACTGTTCTTCAAATCAACAAGGTTGATATCATCCACCCAATTATTATTCTTACCTTGGTCATCCCGGGATGGAGCCGTACTACTACTAGGATTAGTAGTAGGTTTGTTACAAGAAGTAGAACCTACATTAACCATTGGAGAACCTGTATTTGATTGGACAGAAGGCTTAGACGTCGATGCTCCCCCATTCTTTGGCTTAGTAACCAACCTATAGTAATCTGAAACTTTAGGCTTTTGAAAATGAATCCCATCAACCTGACGATTAATATAGGTTGGTAGGTAGCATTTATTTTTACTTATCATTTTATTCTTTTATCCAATGAGGATTTTTTTTCCTTTCAAATCTGAGTTTGATTGTTGTGTGTGTGTTAGAAAAACTACTTCAAAAGCAATCGTCTATGCGTTGATTGTAATTGTTTGATGAACAACTGTCCATAAATAGAAATAGCATTATGATAAGATACTTTTGGTACTAAATATTAAGGTATAAACGGTTTCTTGAGCATATGTTCATTAACTGTTTCTAGGTTCGATGTAAATTTGGTGTATGTGTTAAAGGGAAGATGATGTTTATCTATGTACAAGGGAAGATGTCGGTTGTGTGTACTTTCATGTTTGTAAATGGTGTTGAAGATGATGAACTATGGTTAGAATATGGGTAAAATAAAGATGAGAGTATTTGAAGATTGGAAAGCATTTTTAATTATTCACAAAGATGGTATTTGTTAACCAAATTCATACATGAACACACTTGATACAAAAACATTTGATGTTTTTGAAGACGGTGAATTTTTATATTAGAAAAAGTGTAAATTCAAGTGGGAAATTATAGGTAGAAGAAAGACATGGTATTAAAGGTTTTAATTTGGGGGAGAACGTGGAATTATCAAAATAACGTGTAACTATAAATTAATACTTGGAATGTTAACCGGTCATATTTACTATATGTTTACACATAAACAAGTTCCAATTACTAGATCAGTAAAAAAAAAATCGTTTAACAACTCGGAAAATTTGTGAAATTATACTTCTATTTAATGGACTTAACCCTAAAGAAAACCATATTTAAATCCATAAAACATAAAAGAGAGATAATAAGTTACATGACCATCATTAATTAACCTTAATAATAACAATTTAACACACAACTAGACAAGAATAATTACAGTATATCGGTTAATGATGTAGGAAATTAGTAGCAGCATGTCCGAATTTTGCTCGCTTCTGCTTAAACAACTCGATGTTCTCATCTCTTTTTTTAATCAATAAAGCTTTCCTTTTGTTTTCAGAAACCTCGTCTTGGTAAATAAGACGATTGCTGCTCTTTTTCTTATTCTTCTCATAGCTCCTTTCATCAAAAGCTCTACAAAATCCCGAAGATGACAATGATGATGTTTTTCCACTAGCATGAGCAGGAACAGAAGCAGGAGCAAAAGGCCATGCAGCTTTTGGGTTCTTCTTTTTCTCATGAATAGTTGCGAATAAGCAATCATAAAGTTGGAAGATTACTAAGTTATTCGATCATGTAAATATCTGAATACTAATTTACTATAAGTATATGCAAAATAACAAATCAATCTATTAATCTCATAGTTGATTATAACCACATAATCATATAGCTACAACTTATTAAAGTTTCATTAACAAGGAGAGTGTAATTCAGTGACTCGTATATAATAGATTCAATATATATGACTCTTAATTAGTTTTGTAGAAATGTCAAATTAAATAAAATGGTGGTGATCATGTATAGACTCGTGCAATCATACTAGATACTAATATATGGCTTCGGGTGGTAAAATGCAGATGCAAAAGAACCATAGTGTTGAACGTATTGCACTTGGGAAAGACAGATTTGATGTGACGGTGTATCCTAATGTCGACTATGTTTTCATTGTTGCCCTTGTTGTCATTCTCAACCAATCAAAAACAAGAGTAAGAGTGAATGGCAAATCTAGTTCTAGGAAATGGAAATAGGGTATGCACTATTCATTTCGGTTGATATAGATCAGCAGTGTGACGTTGTTCCACAAAAGAAAAATCATTTGTAGGTGACACAACTCTTTAAGTGTTATATGACAAATTTTGATAAGGTATGGCGGTATGCATGTAGATGCCCTATGATATGAGTAGACCCGTTCCTATTTAATTCACTCTAAAAGCTTGTTTGTGTACTACTTTTATGATATTCTACGAAATAGTTTTAGTGGTGCGTAATTTACCTTTCGTATATATAAAAATGAAAATAAGAAAAAGAAAAAAGAAGCAAGTTTGTACAAAAGAGCATACTAAAAAAATTATATATTACTAAAAAAACATATTACAAACAAGCTAATGAAAATACAACTGAATTGGACACTTTCAATCAGTAAGAACTACACAAAACGACATTATTCAAGCTTATCTCATATCAGACAACACTCAAATACTATCTCTGATACAACATTATTCACCCTTTGCAACAAAAAAAAATAATTAAATAAAAATTGTATATTATGGACAAATATAGTAATATGAAAGGCTTAATCGGCCTTACGATAATGAATGGCTTAAAGGTATAGGGATTAACCATGTTTTCAACTCTACTTGTTCGAGACTAATTTGTACTCTCTCCGTCTCATTTTTATTGTCCATCTTTCTTTTTTTGGTTGTCCCAAAAAGTTGTCCACTACTAAAAATAGAAGTTGAAATTGTTTAAGTTTACCGTATTACCCCTAATCAAAATTCTTATTTACAAATTACTAAATGAAAGCATTAATCAATTGTCAAAGGGTAAAACTGTCTTTTTGGTTGCTCTTGTAAAAATCAAAGCAGTAATAAAATGGATTTTTCTTAAATTGTTTTTTTTTTGTTCGGATAATAATTTTGGGACGGAAGGAGTATACGTAAGTGGTTTACATTCACATTTATTTATTGGGCTTTAGTGGGCCGGGTTTTCAATTTTCCAAACGTTTTGTATGGTTTCTATGGGCAATTTCATATCTCAGTCTATATATACGGATGATTGTTTCTTTCCTGTGCTCGAAACCGATCAAAGGCACCATACATAACGAATGGCTGTTGATCGGATAAGTGAGTTACCGGATCCTATTCTACACTTGATTCTTTCAGGTCTTCATTCAACCGAAGAGGCTGTTCGAATGAGCGTTTTATCGCCACGATGGAGGTATTTGTGGACTTCAGTTCCATCTCTAGACATAGATATTTCTCGCAGTTTAAAACACGAGACCTTAATTACAAAACGTAATCAACTCAAAGAATTTGTGTATTGGGTTTTAGCAAACAGAAGACTAGATTTAGATAGTTTCACTTTAAATTGTGGGGATCACTGGTTAGATAGTTTTGATATGTCGACTATAGAGAGGTGGATTCGTATCGCTGTTATGTGGAACTTAAAACAACTTGTGTTACCGCCTTGTTTACGAAATCGTGATTCATTCCAGGCGTTAAAGATGAAGAAATCAAACCAATCAAAAGCACCAATAACTGATAACAATGCCGATCGTATCAGTAGCTTGCCAGATCGAATTCTACACATGATTCTTTCACGTCTTCCTTATACTATAGATGTAATTCGAACCAGTGTTTTATCGAAATGATGGAAGTATTTGTGGACTTCAATTCCATCTCTAGACATTAATTCTGACGGCGTTAAGAATTATTTCAAAGATTTTGTGTATTGGGTTTTAGCCAACAGAATAATAGATTTGGATAGTTTTCGTTTAGAGTTTCCGGGTTCTATCGAGATGCCGACCCTAGGGCGGTGGATTCATCTCGCTGTTATGCGAAAAATTAAACAATTTGACTTGACATTTACTTTTTGGCAGAACGGGGTTGTAGTGTTGCCACACTGTTTGGTAAATTGTGATTCATTGGAGATATTAAAGTTGGACTTTGGTTGGAATTCTGTAAGTTTGTCTAGCTTCACAGGGTCTCGGACACTTAAGGTTCTTAAGTTGGACAAGGTTGAGTTATTAGACCATGAAATAATACGAAAGTTTCTCGTAAACTGTCCATTGCTTGAGGAATTGAGTTTGATAGACTGCTCGGCACACAACCTTGATTATCTTTCAATTTCATGTCCTAATCTCAAGACTTTGAGAATTAAAGAACTTGACTTTTTTATTTGGGGGGCAAACAACCGTTATTACCCTGGTAAACATAAAAAACTTGACTTAAGTAAAGGGCTAATGGTTTTATGCCCAAAACTTGAGTATTTGGAGTATGAAGGTTATAGGGCTAATAATTTATTATTTGACGTAAAATCCTTGAAGAAAGCTGTGATTAAACTATATCGCAAGCAGGAAGATGAAATTGCCATATGTAAGCTGTGTGCTCAAGTTTCTCATGTGGAATATCTGTCGGTTAACTATTTTTTCGTTAAGGTAGATGCTTACTCTCATACTTAACTATTCATCATATATATATGTCATCTATATTCATTAATAGATGAAAGTTGTTGCCTTCATATTCTATTATTGTTGCTTTAAGACTTTAAGTTATGTTATGTTATGCTTACCAGTTATTGGTTTTACCATTAATCGTTATTCTAAAACTTAACTTGCTGTTATTTCTGTAGTCAATTTCATCCAGATATAAGCGTTTCAATTTCCTGGAAGAATGTTTACCTGAATCTTTTCCTAATTTAAAGACATTGGAGCTAGCAATTGATTGCTACAACATGCAAGTACCCATCTCCATTCTTAGATGCTCTCGGAATATCGAGTCTCTCCATTTGACGTTTTATAAGGTAGTCTTTCTCATCTCAGATTGTAATTTATTGTCTGTACCATATTCTTGAAGCTTAATGGATTTACTTTTTTAGTATATATTTTTTGAAAGCCGCATATAATAGTTAGGATACACAGATTTAGGTGTATGAAAGAAACTTGCACATACAAGTATACAACATCTTAGATAAGCTAAAGATGTAAATTACTTGAACTATTGATGAACGACTGTTAGTTAATGGATTCGTCAAAGCGAGTAAAATTTTCGTATGTGCCAAATTGGCCTTGTTATAAATCCAGACTGAAGTTCTTTGTTTTAACCAGCCCGTCTCTTCCCATAGAAAATAATTAACCGTTTGACCCACCCTTATTGCCACCATCTTGACCTTTCTGAATAATCATACATTCATACATGGATCGTATTGAAGAAATCATCTTTTTTCAGTGAAAAGGATGTGAACTAGAGACCCTTAAGTAATCATCTGCAACTTCGACCAACTTTATTACGCATGATTGGACGAATATGATTAGGCTTTTCAAATGTTCGAAACATTAGTTAAGCATTCATATGAAGCTCAAACAACTTATCATTTGGTTTGATGATCTAGGATATTGCGCCCGAAGAATATGAAGCATTCGTTGAGAAGTTTAATGAAGTTGAAGCAAAGAGAATCTTCCGACACCTGAAAAAGGTCAAGTTTCATGATTTCAATAGAGAAAAGGAGACCCTAGCTATAGCTCGTTTCTTGCTTGAGCATGGAAATGCATTGGAGGAAATGGTTTTCAATTGGACTGACATAGAGAAATACAACAAGCAGTCAAGGGAGGAGGTTATGAATGAAGTGTTGAAATTCTACAAGGCCTCTTTATCTGTAAAAGTGATTACTCTTTTTACAAGCATTTGGGTAAACTGCAAGTATGTTTAAGGTAACTGGATTTCTTATTATGTTCTAGGTGGTTCTTAGATCTTGATTTTTAATAGCAAACTTCATGTTACCTTCAATTTTGATAAGTACTTTCTTCTAAAATTGATTGGTTGGCTTGTTTTATGTGGTGGTTTATAAAAAAATTTAAGAAAAGATACAAAGGTTTATCATTTTATTAATTATAGTGGAAATGTGTTTTATGTTTATATGTTTATATGGTTTGAAAATGTTTAATATCTAAACCTCTTCTAAATTTAATGCTTGTTTTTTCTAATGATGTTTTATATGTAAAATAGCAAAGAGAGATTATTATTGATTAAATGACATGTCAATTATATAAAATTGCATGTCTAAATTTAATGCTTGTTTTTTCTAGCAGGGTACCCGTGCGTTACGAGTGCGGGTATCCTAAAATAAGATTTTTCGGTATGTCATGTATTTTAGTTTATTATGTTATTTTTGACTTAAATGTACAGATATCAAGAATTTCATGTGACGTATTTCAACTCCTTAACTAATGACAATGTTTTTCATTATACAATTGTGGTAATAAATATTACAGGTGGCAATTTGTATAACATGAGTCCGTTTGGCCCGTGCCCGTTTAGCCAGTTAGTTTCCAGTATATGATCCTGTTTTGGAATTTTCTAAAGCAATTCCTATAACATGAGCCCGTTTGTCCCATGCTCTTTTAGCCCGTGCCCATTTAGCCTGTGCCCGATTGGGCTCTAGCCCGTTTGGCCCGTTCTAGCTTGAATATTTGTGTAATGTGTTTTACTATTTGTATTAGTTACATTTAATGCATGATTTATGTTTAAGCTTGTTGTATAATATGCGAGAATTTGTATTTTTATGCAATAGGTGTTTTAATAACTGCATTAAGTATATTTATTGACTAGTTTATTAATTGACAACATTAAAAATATTGACTACATTTATAGCATTAAAGTAGTGTACATTATGGTTCAAGTAAGACTTGTGTTTTGTCTTTTAAATATGTGCATTAAAGTAGAGTACATTATACTTCTTGTCTTGTAAGTTTTAAAATTAAGGGTGAAGAGCCTTTGTGTATTATAGGTAGTATAGATCATAGTTTTGAGAAACATAAACTAGGGGTGAGCAGAAGAAACCAAAAACCAAAAAAACCAAAACCAAACCGAAAGCCGAAAAAACCGGCCAAAACTAAATACCGATGGTTCGGTTTTTAGTTTTTCAGAAACCAAAAATTTCGGTTTGGTTTCGGTTTTCGTCCAAAAACCAAACCGTAAAAACCGAACCGAACCGGTTTTATTATTTAATTATATACAATAATACAATATAAATAAATATCTTAATAAATCAAATTTATAAACTCATATTAATTTTGTAGGTGGATTAATAATATATTTATCTTAACGTTTATATGCGTGTTTTTCGTGTGTGTGTGTTTACTTAACAATATATCAATACATATGTAACAATAATCATACTATGTGTATTTTCACTTGCATGTGTGTATCTCATCTATACGCGTGTAATCGTAGAAATAGAGGATTGACATTATCAGGCTTAGATTGATAAACAAGTAAAGAAAAATAACCGGTTATCATCGAAAAATAAGTTTGCTGGTACAAATTGGTCACGCTCATATATAAACGGTTAAAAACCGAAAAACCAAACTGAAACCGATAATAAACGAAGAAAACTGAACCGCCAAAAACCGAACTGTTTCAGTTTTGGGTTTTATAAAACCGAATAGTACGGCTTGGTTTTGGTTTTAGCCAAAAACCGACCCAAACCGAACTATGCACACCCCTAACATAAACCCTAAACCTAATGGACCTCAAACCTACAATCGAGTTTGGGCCAATAACCTAATCGTCTAACACCATCTCGCAATTTGAGCGGGAGTCTTCCGGACGGCCAAACTGGAATGAATGTTAAAAGCCGCTTGTCCTTTTCCTCATTGTCTGAACGAAAGGATAATTGTATTTGGCAGCATAATTGTTTATACTTGTGGCTTCCTGCTTTGCGTAACTTTTTTTCGTCATGGCTTGCTTTGCCTTTAGGTAGGAGCGGCAATTTTGCGACCAACTATCTTTGAAAAACGACAATTATCACCAACATTAAAACAAAGAGTAATGATGAGACAAATTTTGTTGATCTATTGCTAAATCAACATAATATCCAATGTGTTATGACGGATAAAGTTTTTGTGTCCTCCGAATCATCAATGAGTATCCGATGACCGGAGGATAACTACTTTGTAGTGTGTTGAACCTAAAGCTCTAATACCTTGTAAAATAGCAAAGAGAAATTATTATTGATCGAATGACATATCAATTATATAAGATAGCATGTTTATTTATAATAGATTAAACCTTTGAGAATAAGTTAACATAAACCCTAAACCTAATGGACCTCAAACCCACAATCAAGTTTGGGCTAATAATCCTATCATATAACATTATAAATCTTTAAAAAGTTTACGCATAGTGAAGAAATGATGACTAGACACTATTATAAACCTTTATAAAAGTTCACGTTACTAGATCCCTTATCTATAGAGGGGGCTAAAATAGGTGGGTTGGGTAATAGGTCAATATTAACAACTGTAATTGTTAGGTATAAATGAATCGATTGTGGTTGACCCACAAAGAAAATTATGTGTGAGAGGCTATATTGCTATTGTGCATATTTAGGGGGTGTTTGGGACTGGTTACTATAAATGTTTATTTACTCGATAAGCATTTTAAAATAACTACTAGGTAGTTTTAATTCTTGGCATTAAGAATGTGGAATTTTATTTGCACGCATAAACTTTTGATTAATACGCATCAATTTATGCATTATACAATTACATTGAACATACATTATATTTTGTTGGCTTGTACATTAGTATGTGCAAATCATCTCCCATTAAGAATAGCTTATTTTACTTTGAATGAGCTGATAAGTTGGTACCATCCAAACACTCCAAACTTTAATATGTATTTAAAAAACGAAATAAAACCTTAAATAACAATCCAAAACACTCTTTTGAGCCATTTCATTTATCTAATCTCAGTAGTAGCATGGTGTAGAAAATGATGAAGTTAATTAACTTATCATTAGTTTGATGTAATGAGAACAAGATTGCTCATATGAGAAATGATTAAATATGAACCATAGCCTCCAAGAATCTTATAATACTTTTGGTATTTTTTCCAAATTTATGAGGTCTTCAATCAACAATTGATACAAGAAACTAGAGTTAAGTCCATTAAATATAAACATACTTTTTATAAATTTTACAAGTTAGTAAACGAACTTTTTTATTTGTCATTCTAGTATACACAAGTTAAAAATGTATTATGTTATCAGAAATATGGTAACCGGTTATAGGTTAAACGTGTAAAACTCGCTTATTTGGTATTTTTATTTTACTTTTAAGCTTATGTGTAATATGACGATGTGAAATGGGTAAAAGGGAACTTCCACCTGGTAAAATATATTACTCCAAAAAGCAGTTAAGTATAATGGAATGTGGCTAAAATATCACATTAACCTCAAACAACCACTTGAACAACCACTAGATCATTTATGACATGCCATAAATGAGCAAGTAGTTACCAACAACTAGAATAAGCACTAAAAACATAAAAAGACATGCAAAACAAATAATCAAATCCACATAAAAGATTAGTTCCTCGAGCGGCCTTGAAGCTGGAAATCAAACTGATTGTTAAATTCCTCAAATTGCCAAGGTAAGTCATAGACCTGGGCCGCATTGTCACACCCCAAAAATGGCGCAGCGGAAAGACATTTACGGGGAATGACTTCATGATCAAGAACACAAGGTGTCTAAATTGAGAAATACTAAAATGCATAACATACGATGGATCATAGTCGCAAATTCCCACAACCGGGAGAGTACAAAATCTAGAATCCAAACATAAGTCTCAAAGTCAAACTACTTCATAAGGAACAGTCAAACTGCAACTCCTCAGGATACATCTCGGGAGGGTCTTGTCTAGGTCTTGCTAAGTCATACCAATACTCAACCTTCTCGGCAACTTCAATAACACCTGAAAATGGATAATCGAAAACGTCAACATAAAGTTGGTGAGCTCGTAAGTTTAAGAGTTAAACCACGAAGCTGTGAGTAGTTTAGAGTAGGACAATAGTGAGCATGATATACAAATATAAGCACTAACTGAAACCATGATGCATGCAACAACTGAACCTCACAAATTCCATGTGTACACGATTTCCAATAATCCCGATAGTACTATCAATGCTTGCTCCAACGGAGTTAAGCAGTTAGCACAAATGAACACACAACAAGATCACACAGAAGCACATATTGCAATCAAACGCATAATTGTCCAAAACACAAAAGTAGTAGATCTGACATAAAAAGCAGTTTAAAATATAATTTGAGTACCATTTTCCCCAAGGAAAAATATTAGAAAAAAGAGACTCTGAAAACTCACCTCAGAAGATAGCAATGAATTGTGACTTAGGCAATGTAAACAGTGTCAAGAAACGAGGCACAACGGTACACGAATGGCACAACCTAGTAATCATTGTTTGTCTCAGAATATATCTCAAAAATAGTATAATGTACAATAGTTTCAAAAACTAACGTAATTTAGTTTTTGTGGATGACCCGAATTATTATTTGTAAAAAGTTTAGTATCGGAGCTCGTGTGGTTTTGAGAAAATATATAGACTCAACGTAACTCACGCCAAAATAACGAAGTCAAAGGAGTAACGAAAGGACGACAAGAAGGAATAACGAAAAGAAAAGAATGAATAAAGGACAACGAAAAAGACACGTCGATAACATGTTTCGGTGTTTTATCCCATAACCCAAATAGTTTGTAAAACGTTGAGGTTTTGGAAAGAATTATTCGTTTGATGAGAAATGTGTCATGTTAATAATTTAGAGACTAGAAGAGTTTTATAACGTTTGCAAATCGTAATGTGTTAAGTTTTAAAATTGGTTTTTGTAAAAATTTGGACATAATGTGTCCGTTTATAAAACGTTTCCAAGCCATTACGACTTTTGACTTAACAAGTTTTATTTATTATGTTTCACCAATTTTATACAATTATTACAAGTTTTAATTATTTATTTTTTTTTGTCGTTATCATTACGTATATATTGAGTGTCGGATTTATCGACTATTTTGTGTCAAAATCGTCCATAAATCCTTAAATACCGTAAATCCAATAACGAACATCCATATTATCCAAGCATAGGTTTTTGTTACAATATCCGTATCCAGGACCATATCATATCCCAAGTACCCGAATAGCATCCGAAACATCATCGACAAAACCAAGAATATAAATTAAGTTAGTATACGAACGATAACTGAAATAGTTAACATAATGAAAATGAAAGCTATACCGAAATCATTGGGCTTAGGCCCAATGTTGACACTTAACATATTTATTTGGACTCATGAGCCCATTCTACAACACATGGCCCAACTCCAAAATCCATAATGCAAACACAACACAAGACACGCATAACAGACGATTAGCTTTTGTTTCAAATTGAAATGACAAGTTTTTGACAAAACGAGTTTGGTGTGGCTCAACTTCGAGGCCATACGTAACCAACGAGACATTATATGGCGGCAAGACTCACCCAATATGGGTGTGGCCTAACCATGACTTGACCACAACAATGAAAAAGGCAAGGCGAAAGCTTTTCTAACCAGACCTTACCAGTGACAACCAACTTTACCCAAGCTCGACTTAATTTATTCCGACTTCCCTAACAAATTCGTCGTGCTCCCTTGAGTCAAGGCTCATACCCATTGATACCATGACCTCGGCTCTATGCCTTGGTTACCAAACTCGTGGCCGTGACTCCCCGTGAGTCACGACTCACACCAACGACCACAACCTTTGTACAAGGTTTTAATTACATTAGCCGTGTCTCCCGCGAGTCACGACTTAATCTTATCCGCAACACATACCAATTTGTTAACCAAAAGACTTGAGCAAATCAATAACAACATCACAATAATTAGGCAACTCAAACAACCCTTACGAGGGTAATACCCAATCCTACGCACTAAGTTCAAAAGCCGGAAACCAGCGTCTAACAATAAGCGACAACGATATTTTTAACCAATCAAAACTAACTTGACCACATTACCAAGCATTTGCACCTGAAACTAAGGTTGCAGGACTCTATTGAGTCACGACTCACACCATTCAACACCAACAAGACCGACTTCGAATCCAAATAGAATGTCAAGTCTATGACTCCATGAGTCCGACTCGAATTCCCTCGACACTGATAACATTTGGCCATGACCGGAAAATAAAGAATCAAGTGTCAAAATAGCCATGATAATAACACAAAGATGAGGATATGTACAGAATACTAAAAATAACCACGAAAATAATAAGCATAGCCACGAGTCGAGTGACTCGGTGGCGAGTCAATGACTTTCGAAACGAGTCACACGAGTTTCGAGTCAAAAGGTTTAGATCCACACGAGTTTAGTTATAAAACGGCTGTTTTACGTTTAGGTTTTATAATAAAAATCATTTTTATTAATTAAGTCCGTTAGGGTTTAAAAATGAATAAATAAAGAAGATGGAGCCTGGGGCTTACCAAGCGAGAGAGGAAGGAGAGGAGAAGGTGGAGATGGGTGGCGGCGATGTGGTGTCACGGTGGTGAGCGGCGGTGGAGCTCCAAAACACGACAAAACGAGCTCCTCTCGTTCTAATCTCTTCCAGAAATTATGTACTCGCCTTGATCTACGCGCTGGCTTGTGTTTGTAGGTCGCCGAAATTTGATCGGAAAAAGTGACGGCGCCGGAAATAGTATTTTCCGGTGAGTGTGTGTAATAAGTGAAGGGGAAACCCTAAAAAGTTCTTTTATACCCCACGAGGAGCTATTTCTGCCAACAAGGGAAAGAGAGGGGTGGATGGATAAAATAAATAGTAGTGTATATTTTGAAAAGTTAATAATCTTTTATAATATTATAGAGTGGGACCCATTCGGGCTCGATCATGACCGATCTCGGACTCGGAATTAGAACCATTACATTTAAAATAGTTTTTCTACGAAAAATGACTGTAAACTCGACTAGTATTCCATGAAATTTTAAAGAAGGCTTAATAAAACGTTTATTAGATTTTGGTTGTACCGGAACGTGACGTGTCGGTTTTTCTCGTTTTCAAATCCGATAAGTTTAGAAAGTTTGAAAATGGAAGAATAGGTATAATTTATTGTAAAATCAAGTCTGAAAAATTACGGGTTCTTATAGTCTACCCCCGTTAAAAAGAATTTTGTCCTCAAAATTCAATTGACTACAGACCTGAGCTAGATCGGATAGTATTCACCCTTCGTTTATGATGCGCACAAGAAGCTACGTGTGTGGGTGTCAACCCAAATAGTACCGGGTGCTACTTCCCAAGTGGTACTATCAATACCTCCTAACCTCTTACAATCACACAAATGAAGCCACATAATAAACATACAGTAAGGCAAGCTTCCCGTCCTTGAGTGAAGCCATCAAAAACCTTAAGCAAATTATTAGGTAGCTTAAGTTGAGCCTCAACTTGAATTTTTTTGCTTAAACCCACAACTCATCAAAAAAGAACTATCATGAGGTTAAGCTATGCAGCAAGTTGAGCACGCCTGAGCCTAACGTAATAACTTAAATTCCAACTTAACCCATTGCCCAATCAAACAAGAACAGCCTTGAAATTAAGTTAAGAAACTCAATGCTTTCGATGAATTGGCTCAATTTTGGGGTCACTTTACAAATAAACAAATCAGTAAGTATCTAAAGCTTAGATTCGCATAAGTTGAGGAAATTCAACTAGGGGGATCGTATTCTGATTTCCTTCAAATCAATAGTGTAATAAACCCTAAGTACATCTCTAAAGTAGGATAGCATGCCTACTCCAATCATCTGCCTAGAAATGGTAAGTCGTGCTCAAACCTAATTGTGCTCAATAAATCCTACAAGGCCTGCCAAAAATCGCGGTGTGAACCGACTATCACGATCCGTTGTAATAGATACGGGTGCTCCTCTTATGTGTCACTATTATTTGGATATCCTTGAATACTACGAAAGTGTTGATTAAACCAAAGGACTTAACAGGTAAACTCGATCTGCTCGCATATAGTTCTGAACGCGGTTATAGGGTTGTCGATCTCGTACACTCTTAACTGAGGATATTCGGATCAGGAATCTTTCTTCGAGAAGCATTGCACATTATGTAATTGGTGCCGATTCGAGAATTTAGTCTATGTGAAGTTCAATTCATTAGGGAGGGGTAAATCGTCTTAGGTCTTGGCAATCGCAGGGAAGTCTTAAGCACGCGAGGTATCTTTGGGTTTCATTTCGATCTATTAAAGCAATGAAATAGGCAATTCAACGGTAACTATCGAGCGATTAGGGTTTATGAAATGCCTCGCCCATTTTGAGCCAAAAAAATTTTTTTTTTCAAAATTTTAAGCTAAATAGCAACTTTAAACTTGATTTTCACATCTCATCAAACAAGAACTGACATGAAAATTAAGTTAAAGGTTGCCAAGAATTCGTTTTTTTTTTTTTTTTTTTTTTTTTAAGAAAATTTTAGCTAAAGTTTGAGTTTGCTCGAGAACGAACGAATGGCATCTCAGCAACCAAGAGTTTTGCTACCAGATGATGGAAATCCAAGGCATCTTATTGATCTCTATTCTTTGGTCATACACTATATCTATTCCATGGCTAAGGTATCGGACACTAGGTCTCAAACTTAATATATGCATGAATTCGGTAGGAACAAATATATAATCAACGCCAGATTCAAATAGTATGGTAGCTTAATGATCATTTAAAGAGGACATACCCGGTACAGTATTCGGGTCACGTGTCCTTCGTCAGCTTTCATCACAAATGCTTGACCACGTATTTGGGTTGCCATTGCTTCCACGGTTTGAGTTTGTTCCATTAGTCATTAAGGCTTGAGTTACTGCTTTTGCCCATGCCTATTCAGCTTAGGACGCGTGTTTGAAATAATCCGGGCTCCGCACTTTTCATAAAGTCCTTGGGTAAATGGCGTTGATTAGAGTCACTGCATAGCCACTGCCTTTGCGACAATCTTCGCAATATGACTAGGGCGGTTGTAGTTAAAACACACACGGCGTGGTCTGGCCCGGATGATGGTAGTCACATTTGGCCGCAGTGGGTGAGGTCCTGCGTATCCCCTTCTACCGAGTTTGTTGCCACAAATCCTTTACACCATTTTGCCTTCTTAGTGTTACCGTTTTCACCTTCTTGCTCACTTGGCTCATTCACGGCCTTCCCTTGTAATCGCCACTCTCGGATAATGACCCCTAACCATCTCATCATTAAGGTTGCTTGATTTGATGTCGCACTTTGAATAGTAGCGAGGCTCATCGCTTTCACCATCCCGAATCTAGGGACCAAACCATAGATGTATCTTTCAATTCTCTTAGATTGAGGGTGACCATGTGAGGTACTAGTTTAGCAAGCTCATGAAATCGATTCGTTATATGCGCGTGACCGACCCTAACATAGTATGATTGTAGAACTCACGCTCGATCTTGCATTTCATTGTTTGGCGGTATTCCTCCTTCGGCAAGCGCCTTAAAATCATCCCAAGTCATGCCCATGGCATCTTCTCTTCCTCGGCTTGGATATGTGTTAACCGGTCAACGCCTTTCCAGCAAACGAACATGCGAGCATACTTTACCTTTTGGTGATTCGCACACTCACTTATGTCAATCAATCGACTCCATCTTCGACCCATCGAGTATAAGATAACACTCCTCTGTTACCATCGAAGTCCATTGGTTTGCAAGCCGTGAATTCCTTGTACGAGCATCCTCTGATAGTGTTGTTGTTATTTCCATTTCCATTGTTGTCGTTGGTGTTATCATTCTCCACATTTTCGTTCCTACTACCGTTATTCCCGGGGTTGCTAATGTGGTCACCTACCTGAGCAATGATGGTGGGAAGTAAGTTCTGCAGCTGCTGAGCGATGATCGTGGAAAGGTCGGGATTTACGTCGTTGTTGTCGTCGTCGTTCCCAGATCCACGACCTCCTCCCCTACCTCCTCGTCCACCAGTCCTTCCACCCCTCTTGGCTGGAACACCTCGGAAGGACATTGATGAACGTTAGATAGGAGATAGGTGGGCTTGGTCGGAAAACACGTCGTAACCCTAGGCTCAACTACCTATTTGACAATCCGTGAATTGGATAAGTCCATGTCGCATCCTGTTATTGTAAAAACGTTGGCCAGGCGTTTTTAGAATAGCACCATGCCACATTTTCCTATCATCATCACTTCACGCCATCTAGCCTATATTCCATCCTTGAGCCAATCCCCCAATTCCATTAAGTTAATTAACAACTTGCACCCATATAAATTTTGCAACCCAATCAAACAAGAACAGTCTTGAAATTTAGGTGCAAGTTGTTTAAGAAACTTAAGGGGTTTGAAAACAAATTGACTCAATTCAGGAGGAAAGGTTTCCTAAGGTCTAATTCTAGGCACTAATACATATAAGGCAATTAAACACATAATCACACACGTAGGTCCTATTATGCCAACTATATAAAGGTTCCTAGGTTATAGTCTAGGTTAAACCACCTAATTCTCTATAACCAAGGCTTTGATACCAATCTGTCACACCCCAAAAATGGCGCAGCGGAAAGGCATTTACGGGGAATGACTTCATGATCAAGAACACAAGGTGTCTAAATAGAGAAATACTAAAATGCATAACATACGATGGATCATAGTCGCAAATTCCCACAACCGGGAGAGTACAAAATCTAGAATCCCAACATAAGTCTCAAAGTCAAACTACTTCATAAGGAACAGTCAAACTGCAACTCCTCAGGATACATCTCGGGAGGGTCTTGTCTAGGTCTTGCTAAGTCATACCAATACTCAAACTTCTAGGCAACTTCAATAACACCTGAAAATGGATACTCGAAAACGTCAACATAAAGTTGGTGAGCTCGTAGGTTTAAGAGTTAAACCACAAAGCTGTGAGTAGTTTAGAGTAGGACAATAGTGAGCATGATATACAAATATAAGCACTAACTGAAACCACGATGCATGCAACAACTGAACCTCACAAATGCCACGTGTACACGATTTCCAATAATTCGATAGTACTATCGTATGCTTCGGTCCAAGCGGAGTTAAGCGATTTACAAATGAACACACAACAAGATCACACAGAAAGCACATATTGCAATCAAACGCACATAATTGTCCAAAACACAAAAGTAGTAGATCACATCATAAAAACAGTTTAAAATATAATTTGAGTACCATTTTCCCCCAAGGAAAAATATTAGAAAAAGGGGCTACGAAAACTCACCTCAGAAGATAGCAATGAATTGTGACTTAGGCAATGTAAACAGTGTCAAGAAACGAGGCACAACCTAGTAATCATTGTTTGTCTCAGAATATATCTCAAAAATAGTATAATGTACAATAGTTTCAAAAACTAACGTAATTTAGTTTTTGTGGATGACCCGAATTATTATTTGTAAAAAGTTTAGTATTGGAGCTCGTGTGGTTTTGAGAAAATATATAGACTCAACGTAACTCACGCCAAAATAACGAAGTCAAAGGAGTAACGAAAGGACGACAAGAAGGAATAACGAAAAGAAAAGAATGAATAAAGGACAACGAAAAAGACACGTCGATAACATGTTTCGGTGTTTTATCCCATAACCCAAATAGTTTGTAAAACGTTGAGGTTTTGGAAAGAATTATTCGTTTGATGAGAAATGTGTCATGTTAATAATTTAGAGATTAGAAGAGTTTTATAACGTTTTCAAATCGTAATGTGTTAAGTTTTAAAATTGGTTTTCGTAAAAATTTGGACATAATGTGTCCGTTTATAAAACGTTTCCAAGCCATTACGACTTTTGAGTTAACAAGTTTTATTTATTATGTTTCACCAATTTTATACAATTATTACAAGTTTTAATTATTTATTTGTCGTTATCATTCGCGTATATATTAGTGTCGGATTTATCGACTATTTTGTGTCCAAAATCGTCCATAAGTCCTTCTATTATCACGTAAATCCAATAACGAACATCCATATTATCCAAGCATAGGTTTTTGTTACAATATCCGTATCCAGGACCATATCAAATCCCAAGTACCCGAATAGCATCCGAAACATCATCAACAAAACCAAGAATATAAATTAAGTTAGTATACGAACGATAACTGAAATAGTTAACATAATGAAAATGAAAGCTATACCGAAATCATTGGGCTTAGGCCCAATGTTGACACTTAACATATTTATTTGGACTCATGAGCCCAATCTACAACACATGGCCCAACTCCAAAATCCATAATGCAAACACAACACAAGACACGCATATGAAGACGATTAGCTTTTGTTTCAAATTGAAATGACAAGTTTTGACAAACCGAGTTTGGTGTGGCTCAACTTCGAGGCCATACGTAACAAACGAGACATTATATGGCGGCAAGACTCACCCAATATGGGTGTGGCCTAACCATGACTTGACCACAACAATGAAAAAGGCAAGACGAAGCTTTTCTAACCCCGTACCTTACCGAGTGACAACCAACTTTACCCAAGCTCGACTTAATTTACCCGACTCACCCTAACTCGAGTCCGTGCTCCCTTGAGTCAAGGCTCGTACCCATTGACACCACGACCTCGGCTCTATGCCTTGGTTACCAAACTCGTGGCCATGACTCCCCGTGAGTCACGACTCACACCAACGACCACAACTTTTGTACAAGGTTTTAATTACATTAGCCGTGTCTCCCCTTGAGTCACGACTTAATCTTATACGCAACACATACCAACTGTTAACCAAAAAGACTTGAGCAAATCAATAACAACATCACAATAATTAGGCAACTCAAACAACCCTTACGAGGGTAATACCCAATCCTACGCACTAAGTTCAAGCTGGAAACCAACGTCTAACAATAACGACAACGATATTTTTTAACCAATCAAAACTATAAACCCAGCACATTACCAAGCATTTGCAACCTGAAACTAAGCTGTTCGTGACTCTATTGAGTCACGACTCACACCATTCAACACCAACAAGACCCGCGACTCGAATCAAAATAGAATGTCAAGTCTATGACTCCCATGAGTCACGACTCAAATTCCCTCGACACCAATAACATTTGGCCGACCCAGAAAATAAAGAACAAGTGTCAAAATGGCCAAGATAATAACACAAAGGCGAGGATATGTACAGAATACTAAAAATAACCACGAAAATAATAAGCATAGCCACGAGTCGAGTGACTCGGTGGCGAGTCAAGTGACTCAGAAACGAGTCACACGAGTTACGAGTCAAAAGGTTTAGATCCACACGAGTTTAGTTATATAACGGTTGTTTTACGTTTAGGTTTTATAATAAAAATCATTTTTTATTAATTAAGTCCGTTTAGGGTTTTAAAAATGAAGAAATAAAGAAGATGGAGGTGCGGGGCTTACCAAACGAGAGAGGAAGGAGAGGAGAAGGTGGAGATGGGTGGCGGCGATGTGGTGTCACGGTGGTGAGCGGCGGTGGAGCTCCAAAACACGACAAAACGAGCTCCTCTCGTTCTAATCTCTTCCAGAAATTATGTACTCGCCTTGATCTACGCGCTGGCTTGTGTTTGTAGGTCGCCGAAATTTGATCGGAAAAAGTGACGGCGCCGGAAATAGTATTTTCCGGTGAGTGTGTGTAATAAGTGAGGGGGAAACCCTAAAAAGTTCTTTTATACCCCACGAGGGGCTATTTCTGCCAACAAGGGAAAGAGAGGGGTGGATGGATGAAATAAATAGTAGGGTATATTTTGAAAAGTTAATAATCTTTTATAATATTATAGTGTGGGACCCATTCGGGCTCGATCATGACCGATCTCGGACTCGGAATTAGAACCATTACGTTTAAAATAGTTTTCTCTGAAAAATGACTGTAAACTCGACTAGTATTCCATGAAATTTTAAAGAAGGCTTAATAAAACGTTTATTAGATTTTGGTTGTACCGGAACGTGACGTGTCGGTTTTTCTCGTTTTCAAATCCGATAAGTTTAGAAAGTTTGAAAATGGAAGAATAGGTATAATTTATTGTAAAACCAAGTCTGAAAAATTACGGGTTGTTATACGCATAATCATCAGAAAGATAGCCTTCAAGCTCGTTATGTTCTCATGCTAATGAAAAGTAACTGCCGGTAGGATCATTTTGCTCAAACACCTCATCATCACTATCTGAATCAACCACTTCACCCACCTTAGAGAATGGGTTGCCCTTCCTTTCACCATCAGCCATCGAAATAGGTTTACCATTATCATCCACAAAGGTAACTTTCCCATCTATAACAAGCTTTTCAAGCTTCCAAATTTTGTCAGCAATAGGAGTGTTCTCCATTGGCGATAGAGGCGTAGTTTTGGAAGAACTAGAGATAACTTCAGGAGTACACGTAATGCCAGTCATAGGTTCCAAAACCGAATCTTGTTCCATAAGCTTATCAAAACTGTTCATCAAATCAACAAGGTTGATATCATCCACCCAATTATTATTCTTACATTGGTCATCCCGGGATGGAGCCGTAATACTAGTAAGATCAGTAGTAGGTTCGTTACAAGAAGTAGAACCTACATTAACCATTGGAGAACCTGCATTCGATTGGACAGAAGGCTTAGACGTCGATGCTCCTCATTCTTTGGCTTAGTAACCGGCCTATAGTAATACGAAACTTTAGGCTTTTGAAAACGAATCCCATCAACCTGACCATTAATGTAGGTTGGTAGGTAGCATTTATTTTTATTTATTATTTTTAATCTTTTATCCAATGAGGATTTTTTTTTTCCTTTCAAATCTGGGTTTGATTGTTGTGTGTGTGTTAGAAAAACTGCTTCAAGAGCAATCGTCTATGCATTGATTGTAACTATTTGATGAACAAGTGTCCATAAATAGAAATAGCATTATGATAAGATACTTTTGGTACTAAATATTAAGGTATAAAATGTTTCTTGAAAAACTGTTTCTTGAGCATATGTTCATTAACTGTTTCTGGGTTTGATGTAAATTTGGTGTATGTGTTAAAGGGAAGATGATGTTTATCTATGTACAAGGGAAGATGTCGGTTGTGTGTACTTTCATGTTTGTATATTGTGTTGAAGATGATGAACTATGGTTAGAATATGGGTAAAATAAAGATGAGAGTATTTGAAGATTGGAAAGCATTTTTAATTATTCACAAAGATGGTATTTGTTAACCAAATTCATACATGAACACACTTGATACAAAAAATTTTGATGTTCTTGAAGACTGTGAATTTTTATATTAGGAAAAGTGAAAATTCAAGTGGGAAATTAAAGGTAGAAGAAAGACGGGGTATTAAAGGTTTTAATTTGGGGGAGAACGTGGAATTTATCAAAATGACGTGTGACTATAAATTAATACTTGGAATATTAACCGGTCATATTTACTATATGTTTACACATAAACAAGTTCCAATTACGAGATCGGTAATAAAAAAATTCGTTTAACAACTCGGAAAATTTGTAAAAGTATACTTCTATTTAATGGACTTAACCCTAAAGAAAACCATATTTTAATCCATCATTTGTTTTGTACACTCAAAATGTTTGTGTGATGGACCATTATACCCTTAATATTTGTTTTTTGATTTGAACACTCCACTAAATAATGTAGGGGTACAAATGTCATAATACAAACATTTTGAGTGTGCAAATCAAATAATTGAGTGTACAAATCACTTCCCATAAAACATAAAAGAGAGATAATAAGTTACATGACCACCATAAATTAACCTTAATAATAACAATTTAACACACAACTAGACAAGAATAATTACAGTATATCAGTTAATGATGTAGGAAATTAGTAGCAGCATGCCCGAATTTTGCTTGCTTCTGCTTAAACAACTCGATGTTCTCATCTCTTTTTTTAATCAATAAAGCTTTCCTTTTGTTTTCAGAAACCTCGTCTTGGTAAATAAGACGATTGCTGCTCTTTTTCTTATTCTTCTCATAGCTCCTTTCATCAAAAGCTCTACAAAAACCCGACGATGACAATGATGATGTTTTTCCACTAGCATGAGCAGGAGCAAAAGCAGGAGCAAAAGCCCATGCAGCTTTTGGGTTCTTCTTTTTCTCGTGAATCGTTGCGAATAAGCGATCATAAAGTTGGAAGATTATTATGTTATTTGATCATGTAAATATCTGAATACTAATTTACTATAAGTATATGCAAAATAACAAATCAATCTATTAATCTCATAGTTGATTATAACTACATAATCATATAGCTACAACTTATTAAAGTTTCATTAACAAGGAGAGTGTAATTCAGTGACTCATATATAATAGATTCAATATATATGACTCTTAATTAGTTTTGTAGAAATGTCAAATTAAACAAAATGGTGGTGATCATGTTTAGACTCGTGCAATCGTACTAGATACTAATATATGGCTTCGGGTGGTAAAATGCAGATGCAAAAGAACCATAGTGTTGAACGTATTGCACTTGGGAAAGACAGATTTGATGTGACGGTGTATCCTAATGTCGACTATATTTTCATTGTTGCCCTTGTTGTCATTCTCAACCAATCAAAAACAAGAGTAAGAGTGAATGGCAAATCTAGTTCTAGGAAATGGAAATAGGGTATGCACTATTCATTTCGGTTGATATAGATCAGCAGTGTGACGTTGTTCCACAAAAGAAAAGTCATTTGTAGGTGACACAACTCTTTAAGTGTTATATGACAAATTTTGATCAGGTATGGCGGTATGCATGTAGATGCCCTATGATATGAGTAGACCCGTTCCTATTTAATTCACTCTAAACGCTTGTTTGTGTACTACTTTTATGATATTCTACGAAATAGTTTTAGTGGTGTGTAATTTACCTTTCGTATATATAAAAATGAAAAAAAGAAAAATGAAAAAAAGAAGCAAGTTTGTACAAAAGAGCATACTAAAAAAATTATATATTACTAAAAAACATATTACAAACAAGTTAATGGAAATACAACTGAATTGGACACTCTCAATCAGTAAGAACTACACAAAACGACGTTATTCAAGCTTATCTCATATCGGACAACACTCAAATACTATCTCTGATACAACATTATTCACCCTTTGCAACAAAAAAAAAGAATAATTAAATAAAAATTGTATATTAAGGACAAATATAGTAATATGAAAGGCTTAATCGGCCTTACGATAATGAATGGCTTAAAGGTATAGGGATTAACCATGTTTTCTACTCTACTTGTTCGAGACTAATTTGTACTCTCTCCGTCTCATTTTTATTGTCCATCTTTCTTTTTTTGGTTGTCCCAAAAAGTTGTCCACTACTAAAAATAGAAGTTGAAATTGTTTAAGTTTACCGTATTACCCCTAATCAAAATTCTTAGTTACAAATTACTAAATGAAAGCATTAATCAATTGTCAAAGGGTAAAACTGTCTTTTTGGTTCTTGTAAAAATCAAAGCAGTAATAAAATGGATTTTTCTTAAATTGTTTGTTTTTTATCGGATAATAATTTTGGGACGGAAGGAGTATACGTAAGTGGTTACATTCACATTTATTTATTGGGCTTTAGTGGGCTGGGTTTTCAATTTTCCAAACGTTTTGTATGGTTTCTATGGGCAATTTCATATCTCAGTCTATATATAGGGATGATAAGCTTACTTTTTTATTGTTTCATTGTTTCTTTCCTGTGCTCGAAACCGATCAAAGGCACCATACATAACGAATGGCTGTTGATCGGATAAGTGAGTTACCAGATCCTATTCTACACTTGATTCTTTCAGGTCTTCATTCAACCGAAGAGGCTGTTCGAATGAGCGTTTTATCGCCACGATGGAGGTATTTGTGGACTTCAATTCCATCTCTAGACATAGATATTCCTCGCTGTTTAAAACACGACCCCTTTAATAAACATTATCAATTCAAAGAGTTTGTGTATTGGGTTTTAGCAAACAGAAGACTAGATTTAGATAGTTTCACTTTAAAAAATTGTGGGGATCAGTGGGTATATAGTATTGATATCTCGACTATACAGAGGTGGATTCGTATCGCTGTTATGCGAAACATAAAACAACTTGTGTTGCCGCCTTGTTTAGCAAATCACGATTCAATCCAGGGGTTTTTAAAACACCAAAACATGAAGAAATCAAACCAATCGAAAGCACCAATAACTGATCATAACAATGCCGATCGTATCAGTAGCTTGCCAGATCGAATACTACTCAGGATTCTTTCACGTCTTCCTTATACTAAACAAGTAATTCGAACCAGTGTTTTATCGAAACGATGGAAGTATTTGTGGACTTCAATTCCATCTCTAGACATTAATTCTGACGGCGTTATGAATAATTTCAAAGATTTTGTGTATTGGGTTTTAGCCAACAGAATAATAGATTTGGATAGTTTTCGTTTAAAATGTTCGGGTTCTGTTAAGATGCCGACCCTAGGGCGGTGGATTCATCTCGCTGTTATGCGAAAAATTAAACAATTGGACTTGACATTTTTTTTGGCCGAACGGGGTTGTAGTGTTGCCACACTGTTTGGTAAATTGTGATTCATTGGAGATATTAAAGTTGGACTTTGGTTGGAGTTCTTTAAGTTTGTCTAGCTTCACAGGGTCTCGGACACTTAAGGTTCTTAAGTTGGACAAGGTTGAGTTATTAGACCACGAATTAATACGAAACTTTCTCGTAAACTGTCCATTGCTTGAGGAATTGAGTTTGATACACTGCTTGGCACACAACCTTGATTATCTTTCAATTTCATGTCCGAATCTCAAGACTTTGAGAATTAAAAAACTTGACCTTTTTATTTGGGAGGCAAACAACGGTTATTACCCTGGTAAACATAAAAAACTTGACTTATGTAAAGGGCTATTATTGGTTTTATGCCCAAAACTTGTGTATTTGGAGTATGAAGGTTATAGGGCTAATAATTTATTATTTGACGTAAAATCCCTGAAGAAAGCTGTGATTAAACTATATCGTGAGCAGGAAGATGAAATTGCCATATGTAAGTTGTGTGCTCAAGTTTCTCATGTGGAATATCTGTCGGTTAACTATTTTTTCGTTAAGGTAGATGGTTACTCTCATACTTAACTATTCATCATATATCTCATCTATGTTCATTAATAGATGAAAGTTGTTGCCTTCATATTCTATTATTGTGTCTTTAAGTTATGTTATATTATGCTTACCAATTATTGGTTTTACCATTAATCGTTATTCTAAAACTTAACTTGCTGTTATTTCGGTAGTCAATGTCCTCCAGATGTAAGCGTTTCAATTTTCTGGAAGAAGGTTTACCTGAATCTTTTCCAAATTTAAAGACATTGGAGCTAACAATTGATTGCTACAACATGGAAGTAATCATCTCCATTCTAAGATGCGGTCGGAATATCGAGTCTCTCCATTTGACGTTTTATAAGGTAGTCTTTCTCATCTCAGATTGTAATTTATTGTCTGTACCATATTCTTGAAGTTTAATGGATTTACCTTTTTAGTATATATTTTTTGAAAGCCGCATATAATAGTTAGGATACACAGATTTATGTGTATGAAATAAACTTGCACATACAAGTATACAACATCTTAGACAAGCTAAAGATATAAATTACTAGAGCTATTGATGAACGACTGTTAGTTAATGGATTCAAGTAAAAGCGAGTAAAATTTTTATGTGCCAAATTGGTGGTTATAAATCCAGACTGAAGTTCTTTGTTTTAACCAGCCCGTCTCTTCCCATAGAAAATAATTAACCGTTTGACCCACCCTTATTGCCACCATCTTGACCTTTCTATATAATCATACATTCATACATGGATCGTATTGAAGAAATCATCTTTTTTCAGTGAAAAGGATGTGAACTAGAGACCCTTAAGTAATCATCTGCAACCTTCGACCAACTTTATTAAGCATGATTGGATGAATATGATTAGGCTTTTCAAAAGTTTGAAACATTAGTTAAGCATTCATATGAAGCTCAAACAACTTATCATTTGGTTTGATGATCTAGGATATTGCACCCGAAGAATATGAAGCATTCGTTGAGAAGTTTAATGAAGTTGAAGCAAAGAGAATCTTCCGACACCTGAAAAAGGTCAAATTTCATGATTTCAATGGAGAAAAGGAGAGCCTAGCTATTGCTCGATTCTTGCTTGAGCATGGAAATGCATTGGAAGAAATGGTTTTCAATTGGACAGACAAAGAGAAATACAGCAAGCAGTCAAGGGAGGAGGTTATGAATGAAGTGTCGAAATTCTACAAGGCATCTTTATCTGTAAAAGTGATTACTCTTTTTACAAGCTTCTGGTTAAACTGCAAGTATGTTTAAGGTAACTGGATTTCTTATTATGTTCTAGGTGGTTCTTGGATCTTGATTTTTAATAGCAAACTTGATGATACCTTTAGTTTTGATAAATACTTTCTTCTAAAATTGATTGGTTGGCTTGTTTTGTTATTAGAGCGTCCAGTTTGGTGGTTTATAAAAAGGTATAAGATAATATTAGAGGTCTATCATTTTATTAATCATGGAATGAAAATGTCTAATATTTTGAATCTCTTTTAACTATAATGTTTTTTTTGTTTAATGGGGTTTTATAAAGCTTTAAAAGTTTATTCATAGTAAAGAAAATATAATAAAAAAGATTAATGAATTTCTGATTTAAGATGACCAGGCACTATTATAAATCTTCATAAAAGTTTACGATAATAGATGCACTTATCAATAGGGGATAAATTAAATAGGTGGTTTGAATAACATGTCAATATTAACAAATGTAACTGTTTGGTATATATGGATCGGTTCTGGCTGACCCATAAAGAAAATTTTGTTTGAAGGGCTATAATGCTACTGTGCATATTTAGAAGGTGTTTGGGATTGATTAGTATAAAGGTTTATTTACTCAATAAGCATTTTAGAATAACTATTAATCTTGGTGTTAAGAATATGTAATTTGATTTGCACACATAAACTTTTGATTAATACATATCAGTTTATTTATTAAATAGTTACATTGTACATACATTATATTTTACCTGCTTGTACATTAGTTTGTGCAAATCATCTCCAATTAAGAATAGTTTTTTTGAATAAGCTGATAAGTTGGTACCATCCAAACACTCCAAACTTGTATTTGTGTTTAAAAAACTCAATAAAAACTTAAATAACAATCCAAAACACTCTTTTGAGCCATTTTTCTTCTAAACTCAATAGTCTCATGGAATAGAAAATGATAAAGTAAATTAACTTATCATTAGTTTGATGTAATGAGAACCACATTGCTCATACGAGCAATGCTAAAATATGAATCATAGCCTCCAAGAATCTTATAATACTTTTGGTATTTTTTCCAAGTTTATGAGGTCTTCAATCAACAATTGATACAAGAAACTAGAGTTTAGTCTATTAAATATAAACATACTTTTTATTAATTTTACAAGTTAGTAAACAAACTTTTTGTTTGTCATTCTAGTATACACAGCATGGACAGATTTTTAGAAAGCAAGGGCAAAAAAAAATTTTTGATAAAATTTGTGATTTAACTTTAACAAAAAGATCATAAAAAATACACTAAAAACGGGCAATGTGATTTTGAATGGGGTGAATTTAATAAAATGGTCTTAAAAAATTTTACACTAAAATTTATATTTTGGCGAACCATGGAGAAAGCACCTAACTACAATGTAGTTCCTACGAGAATACACAAGTTAAAATGTATTATGTTATGAAATATGGTAACTAGTTATAGGTTAAGCGTAAAAATTGGCCATGACGGTGGGAAATGGGTAAAGGGAACTTCCACTTTGGTATAATATATTAACAAAAACCGTTCTTGGAATGTGAAAGAAATGCCACATTAACCTCAAGCAACCACTAGATCATTTATGGCATGCCATAAATGAACAACTAGTTACCAACAACTAGAATAACCACTAAAAACATAAAAGGACATGCAAAACAAATAATCAAATCCACATAAAAGATTACTTCCTCGAACGGCCAAGTTCGAAATCAAACCGATTGTTAAATTCCTCAAATGCCCGGGTAAGTCATAGACACGGGCGCATAATCATCGAAAGATAGCCTTCAAGCTCGTTATGTTCTCCTGTTGATGAAAAGTAACTTCCCGTAGGATCATTTGGCTCAAACTCCAATTCTTGAAATCGTTCTACCAAGAGTTGATGAGCCAAACCGAAACACAACATTTCAAGAAGAAACTACTCAAACCCAAAAAGATGTTGTGTTAGAAGAAGAAGTGTTTGAGAACCCTTTTGCAATAAACTTCAATAATCATCTTCAAGGTTACATGAACCATCAAACACGATATGTTCAATCAGCGGTATTCTTCTACATTAAAGTGGACTAAAGACCATCCATTTGAACAAGTTATTGGTGAACTTTCCATGCCAATTCAGATGAGAAAACAATTAGCCACATATTCGACTTGTGCATTTATACGCTCTATTTGCATCAAAGAACCCGAGAACATTAGGGAAGAAATGGGTGAATATGCATGGGTTCAAGCGGTGCAGAGGAACTTCTTCAATATGAACTTCATGACTCTTTGGAATTAGTTACTGAGACCAATTGACAAACATGTCATTGATCTCATATGGTTATGGAAAAACAAGTTGGATGAAGAAATAAGTGTTATTCACAATAAGGCTCGTCTAGTGGCTAAAGGATACAGACAGGAAGAAGGGATAGATTTCGAAGAATCATTTGCCAAGAAGCAAAACTTCAGCCAGATATTCTTAGCCTATGCACTACAATAACATCACCGTTTATCATATGGACATCAAGACAACGTTCTTAAATGGTACTTTTAAAGAAGAAATGTATGTGAGTCGACCGGATGGCTTTAACATGGAATATCCATATACGTCTATAAGCTCAAAGACCAAACACATTAAAGTCCGTCACCACTTTATCAAAGAACATGTTGAACAAGGTACAATTGAATTATTCTTCGTGAAGACGGATTATCAACTCGCCGATATATTTACCAAAGCCCTTCCAAAAGATAGGTTTGATGATTTAGTTCGATGAATTGGCATGCGGCCTAACTCCCGAGGAGCTAGAACGTTTTCTCGAATCTTCTTGAAAAATATCTTTCAAACGCTTCTCACTGTAAATATTTTGAAAAACAAAATACAAAATTTGAAAAACCAATAAAAACAAAATACAAAATTTAAGAAACCAACAAAAACATAAAATCAAAATTTGAAAAATCAACAAAAACAAAATACAAAAATAGAAAATTTCAAAAATACAAAAACAATATAAAATCAAAAAGCCAAAAATATTCTTCTCACGACATGTCTCTCAGAAAATTGATATTATGTACGTTTCTAAAAAAATGTCATTCAACAATGATAGTAAATGTACATATGCTTGAGCGAGATTTTTTACCATTTTTCAAATAATTTTTTTTTAAAACAAGTCGTTCCTTAAAATTTTCTTCAAATATGGCTTTTTATACTTGATTTAAACCGAAATAAAATGTTGACTCATTATTTCATGTTAGGACTCGTATTTTCAAATGAAGAAATCAATTTCAAATTGTTCGAGTATAAATAAACGAAAAAGATTTCAAACAAAAAATCATTTTCAAAATGACTTACAATTAAATGACAGATTGTGACTCGTACTTCAAAAGAAGTAAAGTTGTACATTTCTGGTACATCTTTACTAAAACCATCTTTTTGAGAATATTTAATCAAGATTTTTCAATCAAAATTCAAAATCTTTCAAAAAATTTCTCAAAATCTATGACTTCTAAGTATTTCGCCTTAGAACTCGTACTTTCTAATTAAAAGTGTACGCTTCCGTGCACAACTCCCCACAAACCCTTATCAATTTAAAACTCTATGTTTAAAAATGTGCTTTATTTAAGGGGGATTATATAAAAACTTTAAAATGTTTCATTTTCATGCTAAAATCAATCCGTCTTTTCTCCAAAAAGCCTTTTAACACGTTGGTATCAAAAATACCATAAATGCTATTTTTGAGGGGGAGAAGACGTGATTAAAATGTGATCAAAATTGTTTAAGATTGTTATTGAATCTCAAAAGAACTCGACTCAGATATTACCAACGAATTCCACTGCTTAAATGTCAGAAATCGAAAAGACTTGTTTTGAGTGGAGTGTACCGATTCGAGAAAGTCTTGTTAGACATGAACTATGACGGGCCTAACCTTCTTTTCAAGAAGTGTTAACAACTTCAAGGTAGTTATTAGAGCTAGTTGTGACCTAAATTGATCTCTTTAACTATATAACGTAAACGTGTCCCTCGGTTGATTGTCTATTCAAGAGTGGATCAATTCGAAAAGTAGGCGAACTCCACCCACATTGCAAATTTAAGTCAAAAACTGCACGAGCACATGCGAAGGGGGAGTATTTCTGAAAATACAAAAATCTCAAGGTGTTAACAAAATGTGTTTACTCATAAAACACTTTGAGAAATTTTCAATAAAATATTTTATGGCAACATGGGATAATCACAGAGTTATAGGGTGATTAAGGTTAGGGAAAACCGTCCTATGATCCGCCAGAGCCGGAAGGATCTACCCAAGGACATCACCAACAGTTAGATCTAGAAAGTCCTTAGGCATGATTGAAAAAAGGATAAGTGTGAGAAAAGAGAAAGAAGGAGTTGAAGAATTACAAAGAAAAGTAAAGAAAAGTGTGAAAAGAAATGAGCCCACCAAAATTCAACTTAGGGTGGAAACCGGGTTCAACTCATATGCTACTGATTGTTACCAAGGTAGTATCGGTGTTGAAGACAAGACGTCATGGACCCAGTGACGCACTGCACTTAAACTTCCAGCCACTCAATTTTTATCAAAAGGATTTGTTTCATTCTCACGGGAACCGTAATCTATCGATTTCTCTTAGAGATGGTTGATATTGAAATAGCACCCTCCCTAGTCTCCGCGATAAAATATTTTAAAACTCACTATTCGAGTCTAGAGCTATGAGATTCATCAAAATATCTCTTAGGAATACTATTACACTTGTTATTCAACATCAAGAGCACAAAATGTATATTTTATTGAGTCCTGAGATCTTAATAACTGTGCAGAACATTTATGAGAGGATAAAATCCGCAATGATTGAATGGAAATCCTGCCAGGGTCAACATCAAACAAAATTCACGGCTAAAGATGTCACGGTAATTCTTCATGGGTTACGCTTAGTGGTTACTAGGGTCTCAAACGGTCTATAGTCTTGGAGTGATACTCGGTATACTTCAAATACTCACACAATTTTGGTTTACTTAGGTATTCCTTCATTAGCCTAATTGAGGGCATCAATTCCGTGAGCGTCCTTTGTATGGATTAGAGGCGTTTTACACTAGGTCATAACAAATTTGAAGTCCAACTCGTGAAGAGCTAGGAAACTCGATAAGGAGGTTCCTTTCAAGAATTGAACCTATGATGTGGGTCAATACCAGGATTCAATCCAAAAGGTATTGCAAACTGTCCCTTTTTGGGATTAGGACTGCTGATTCGCCCGAACAAGAGAAACTGTAACCACTCGTAAATTTTCCCATCGATTTTCGCGGCTATATTTTTTTCTTTCGTTCCGAACTTTAAACACGACAAGTCACGGAATATTTTTTTTTACCTCGACCTCAATAATAAAAATTATATAAAATAAATATATAAATAAACTTTTATATTTTTGTCTTGTACCGGGCCTCTAAGTCCAACCCAACCCAATGTTTATTTTCCCTTGGGCCTAGCCTGTTACCCATCCTAGTCCAGCGAAAACCCATCATCCCTTATTTATCTTTGTAACTCAATAAATTATCATAAGTTAAATTTGAAACGTGTGTTCCATGTGGTTGTAACCCCAATGAGCAAGTATCAAAACAAACACAAAGTGAATTCTTACATTGAGTCTATTATATCATGCATAGGACCTAAAACACAAACCAAGCTCATCTTGTAATACATATAATTGTCAAGTATATTTTAGTGCCACATGGTTCCTGACCTTCGGTGAACGAGCGCAAGACAAATGCAAAAACATAAAATAAATACTACCCTTGGTCAAAATATTGCATGCATGTGTCTTTTTCTTTCCGTCATGCAAATACGATTATGTTAGTACTTGTTACTACTTTCCTTTCTTTGTTTCTGTGAACACAAAGCAAAAGCAAACCTCACCACTTTTGGTCATTAAAATAAAGCATGCATATGTATACTCAAAACCATAAACACATATCAAACATTTAGTCAAACAATAGTATGTGATGTCCTTTTTGAGCTTGTGATCCCACGTGAATACCAGAAAACCAACGCCCCACCTGCAACTCATCTCCTCCAAATTCGTCTCCCTCTCTTCCTCCCTCCTCTACACACGCTTCTCCATATTTCCCAAAAAGAGAAACCTTCCAAACTACTTCTCCCACCTGCAAGGACAACCTTAGCTAAATATTGATCTCACTTTTGGATTTTGCCATGGGAGAGAATCGACAAAAAAACAAACAAGGTCCCCATCCATTCTTGTCTCTATGGTTCGTGGTTGAAGACAAAGCAAGAGAAAGCCACGTGAAGACCATGCCCATCTCCTTCTATATAAACTCTTAAGACCCTTTTGTTGAACCCACAAGCTCTCACACTTAAACTCACTCAAAACATTCTTCCATCTAAACATAAATCGCTCACTTTGGAGACGGGTCAAGGAAGAAAAGGAAAAAGAAAGGTTTCGGGTTTCATTTTCATAAACTAAGCGTTCACTTCGGGGTTAGTTTCTAGTCCGTATAAGCTTTTGAAAGCTAGTTGCCGGTTTTCTTCCACGCATGAGCTCTTCTCACTCATTCACTCGACATCTCATTTGAAACCCACTGTGAGTCTCGACATCTCTCAATCTCATTTACCACCTTGTTTCTTTTCATGCACGTACACATTTACAATTTTTACCTTTGCAAGTTTGGTTGTTGTGGTCTAAAACTTGTGTGGCTAATATCTGAACTCATGAGCTTGTAGAAACGAAAACAAACCCTTTCGAACATTTCAAAAATCGAGTTGAAGACTTGGTCTCGTTTTGTGTTGAGTCGCGAAAACCCCAAGATAAGCCGAGCTTATCTTGGTGCTTATTTTGGTCTCATGCTTGTAAACATTAAGCCAACTTTTCAAGCTTAATAGCATTGTGTTTAACGATGAAGAAATAATAAGAACTCAACATATGCATGGAATACATACACGTTACATACTGAGAAGGAATTAATCAAAAACTAAAACAATTAGAGCGAGGTTAAAATTTATAATACTGGAATGTAAAACACGAAGTAATACCTAGCTCAGTTGGTTTGGTTGTTGGGCCTTCAAACGAATGGCCACAGGTTCGATTCCCATCAATGGCTGTTTTTTCCTTTTTTTTTTTTTTTTTTTTTATTATAGTTTCACCTTTTGACAGCTTTAGCCCCTCCATTTCATGTCTTTTAGAAACTTTCTTAAAACTTCTAATAAGTTTTCAAAAACTATTATATAAACTATATTTTCACATGGCATATTTTCGTGACAATTGATTTATAAAGAGAAACTAATATTTACGACCGGGTCCTGCCCGATTATTATCAAATTCTTATACTTAGTCTATTTTCACAAACTAGGCCAAACTACGAGAACTAAATAATATAATTTATGGAAAATAAATTATAGACTTTTTCAACTTATCATCCACTAAATAAAAAAATATATATAAACACATTTTTATATATTTATCGCAACATGTAACGTTGTTTATATAAATACTTAACCTAAAGTATTAATTAACATTTTACTGACAATATATAATTTTCACAAACACTTTGAAACGAATTAAACGTAAACTCTTCCACACAAGCAACATTAAACACAACCACTTGTAAACACTTAAATTTATTTACACACTTCGAGTTGTGAGTACACAAAAACTGAAAACTTAGTTTTGCCATCTCATTCTTAGGTTCCGGGTAGGAGCCACTGCTTCATCACACTTGATCTCTTTGTGCTTTATTCACCGAGCTGCTAAGGTGAGTTTATAGCCCCACTTTTACTCTTATTTACTTGCTTTATAAAACTATGGTGTGAGAAACATGCAAAACTCTTTTGGACTAAAATGAAACACTATTACGTGAAACAACCTTGAATCCCAACTATGCTACCGTTAGTCTCTTTTGAGGCGCCATTGTTATGAATAGATCTATTGGGGATGACACCCCGTTCGAGTTTGACCGGATAGGCAAACGTCGGGCGTATATCATATCGTATTGATTGAGTGTACTAGAAATACACTTGCTGGGCTTTTATTTATCATGCTTCTAGATGCATGCACACTGTCGTAGTTTCGGTCGCATGAACTTGATACTAGCGTAATAGCCTTTTGCATATAGTGTCATTCACGGAGATGCTATATGTGCAACTGTGGTCCAACTTGATTTCTTAAACTTAAACCTATGAACTCACCAACCTTTGTGTTGACATTTTAGCATGTTTTTCTCAGTTTTACTTATTGGCGTGGGCAATGGCAAAGGCATTCAAGAAGAGCGCACCGTGTTTCCAAACATTTTTATACAACTTTTAATGGGACAACATATATTTTTATGGGCTTTACTTCCGCACTTTGAAACAATGTTGTAAAACTATCTCTTAAATCAATCTAAATTTTGAAAATGGAATAGAATTTCCATTCTTTATTACCTTGTGTTGTGTATATTGATTTAGTAGCACCCCATGACCCGAACGCTTCCGTTGTGAAATTTTGGGGGTGTTACAGAAACGAAATCAAGACATTCGCCAGTAAAACAATCGTAGTGAACAATTCTCTAAGAAAGGTTCACAATGATCAATTGGGAATTATTGCTAACTATTTTATTTTAGAAAATGACTAATGCATCTTGGCGGGAGACCATTATGATGACCATATATATCTCAACATCTTCACCTCCACATACTCATACTTATAAAGTTCATCCTCAACAAGCTGAAACAAAGAATGTTCAAGACTTAGAGAATCAAGCTAAATTCAAAGAGTTATGTCAAGTAAAAGTACCAATCAAGAAGTCAAGAATAAAATACATATATCAAGCGAGGAAGACATAAGTATGAAGTACACGTTCAAGATGTATGAGTATGGTGGAGAGGAGAAAACGTCACATCAAATCATTGAAGATGTCAATCAAAGGAAAGATTGTTAAAAGGTCTACGTTGAAAGATCACAAAGCATAAAGGAACAATGAATCATGAAGTATTAAAGACATTTCTAACGGTTGATCAAGACATGTATAGACATCATCACAATGATGCATCTAAAGAATGGCGTCCTTATGGGAGATTGTTAGCAGAAAGAAGTGATCGTCATTCTTAGTTTAGGAACTCATGACTTGTATTTATCTAGAATGTATGTAAATGGTTTAAGTTTGTTGTAAAAACCATAACTTAGTAAGTTATTATGTTAAAACATAACCTATCCCACATCGCCTATAGAAGAAACCATGTAAGGCTTCCTTCACTATAAAAGGAAGCCACTACCCTTACATTTGGTGTGTGTGTCATTTGTAGCGTGGTAAGGTTACTATATACAAGGTTCTATAAATAATTTGTTTAATCAATTTGTTTTATTTAACTTATTAGGCTATTATTTCGTCCATATTCTAAAAAATTCAGATTTTTCCCTAGTTAATTATATATATACATGAACAAAAAACAAAATTAAAACATAAACGCGGATTCATCTTTTCGAGAACAATGTTTTAACTTTAAAACGATTGAAATTTATAGATTTTGATCTAATAAAACCCTAATAAGATCCCCAAATATAGAGAGAGAATTTAGAGGTTGTGTGAGTTTTTTGAAATAATGAAATGTGAAGTGGTGAGAAGAAAGGTTGATTAGATGGGTTTTTTTTGTTCAATTACTATCTTGTTCCTTTTATGTATAAAAGATGCATCTTTTTCTTCTTATTTTAGATCCCGATCGTGGAATTGATCTGACGGTTAAAAATACTTTTTAAACTTTTTAATTTTTTATTGCTTTGTAGAGAATCCCAACTCATATAACACAAGGGCGGTTCTATGTTCTATATGGGTTAATTCCATATATCCCCAATTTAAACCACTAAATGTCATATTTACCCAACCAAAAATCATAATACCATATATACCCAATTTAAACTCAAAATTTGTCACATCTACCCATTTTACAAATTTATGCATTTTAAATTTTATTGAAAAACTTAAAAATATCAATTTGAAATGTATAGACTATTTTACCCCTCTTAATAACCAATAAAGTAAATTGCATGCAGAAAATATGAACGCTGACATTACTGCTTTCTTGTAGTTGGATAGCATGCCTTTCCATGTGGAATTTAAATAGAAAACCAAAATGATATCTTCAAACGATCCTAACTTATTTTTTCTATTGTGTCATAAGTCAACATGAATCAATATATGTTCGTTTCACACCATTACTGCTATAAAAATAGGTTGATAGAATGTGTAAATTTCATAAAACATTTTTCAACTATATAAGCAATCAATTTTTTTGTAAAAGTTGAGAGATGTCTCAGTTAGAAAAATTAATCAATTGATGAAGGAATCATGTCTTGTCTCATATGTGCGTCTTTTGCTAATAATAATCTCGAAAGTATTTAAGTAATTCAATTGTACAGACTACAGAGATGGTCGCTATGAACATGTATGATCGGGTCAGTCCAGTGAATTTTGGGGCCCCTGTTTTTTTTAAAAGAGGCCCCTCTAAACCCAAAATTTTCGATAAGTAAATTCATTAACTTTCTAAGGAAATGCTATAAGTATCCATGTATGTTAATTTATCGATAACAAAGTACTTTCGATAATAGGTACACATTACACTGTAAAGGCATTACTGCATAAAGAAAACTACATTACTGCTTGATTACTAATTGATGTTACGAGTTGCGTTTTATTAGAATTACAAATTCAATTATATAGTATTGTATCATTGTATCAAGTTTCAAATCCATCAATTGATTCTAATTTTCTAACATCAGGTAGCATAGACGCACAACTCACACAAGAACTTAAATTTGGCTAATTCTCAATCCCAAGTTCCCAACAGTTGTAAATTGTAGTTCAAAAGCTAGTAAAGTAATAAGGAAATTAAACTAGAGGAAAATGGACTAATAAAAAATAGAAATGGAACCTGTTTGTGAGAAATTGAGAAATCGTATGAATGATGATGCCGAATGTCGAATCTCAGATGCGTAACACTTTAGAGTTTAGACGAATTGGTAACTTAAATTCTGCGTTTCAAAAGCTAATGGACTATGGATTGCAATTGGGCCTTTTATACACTATGCAAGTATTGGACAATTATGGGGCCCCTCTTAGATTTTGGGCCTTGTGCAGTTGGTCACTTTGCACAGGCCCAAATCCGGCCATGTGTATGATGTGTTTGGCTTGCATCCTTAATTATCATGTATCCGAAAGATAATATCGTTATAATAATTTAGGTTATTCCTTTCTTTCTCCTTGTTTGTGTATCTTAAACGATATTGAACCATGACCACTTTCACTCATCGTACATGTTTGTTATCAGCTAAAGATGCATGTGTTTATATGAAGGGTATAACGGGTATTTAATAATGTGAATTGAGTTTTGATTGGTTTAATAATAAAATGGGTAGATATGACAATTTTTGTGTTTAAATTGGGTATATATGGTATTATGGGTTTTGGTTGGGTAAATATGACTTTTAGAAGTTTTAATTGAGGATATATGGAGTTAACCCAACATGTTTTAGAGAGACATAATGGTATCCAATAGACTTATTTATGAATTGCATACTATGTGTGTATGAATTGGATATTTATGCTAGGGTTTTGTATATTAAACTTTAATCATAAGTGGGCTCGACCCAATTATATAGATTCATATAAACCTCAATAAACCCTAGTGACTAATAACTAGTCTACTACCATCGCTAAATAAGTCTCAATTCTACAAATCACAAATGGTGATGAATCCAATCACCATAGTCAGCTCTCGCTTCCTTTCTTCTGATCAGTTAGACCTAACAATCGAAAGAAAACCGTTCAGTTTTGGTCACGGAGACTTCACCGTTACTAACACCGATGGTAGGGTTATCTTTGATATTAAAGAAAACTTTTTCAGCCTTTTTGGTCGACGAGTTATGTTTGATGCTGCTGGCACTCCGGTGTTGTCCTTCCACAAAAAGGTTTTGATATATTCATACATATGAATTCTTTAGTTATTTGTTCCCAAAAATAAAAAATAAAAAAATAAAAAAAATCTTTAGTTATTTGATTTGATTTAAATTATACTAATTTGTGTTATCATGCAACATGGATACTAATATAGATGATAATCATTACAATCAAAGTGATAAATGTATCAATCTCATATACGATTACCACCTCGTGATCATGACGTAGCTACTATACTGCTTACAAGGAAAGTGTAATTTGGAGACACGTTTGAAAGTTTTACTATATCTGAATTTGTATAATTATAATTCTAGGTTTTACTAACACTGTAATGGAAGGGTTTTTACCATACACATAGTTACTAACACGTGGATCGGAGATTAGGAGAATATACTAAAACTTATGTGAAATAGATGAAAGTATATCCTCCTGTGTTTTCTATTTCATTGCATTAGCATATATGTGTAGAAATATATGAAGAGTTAAAAATAAGGGTTATACCTGTTGGTAAAAGAGTTGTGACTTGTGACTATGATCACTAATGTGACACGTATCTAGTTCATTTTCGCTTGGTGCAAAATAGATTGGCTAAGCCAACCTTTTGAAAAAGCGATGGCTTTAGCCGGCCATAACGCTGAAAACCATGTTTACCCATAAAAACATTTAAGAGTTTTGTGACTGAATATTAACTTGTTTGTACTGTAATTAACTTTTTTACTGACTTTAATAACGCTTTTAGTCTATATATTTTGTCGATTAATTCTTTAGCACTTGTGTCTAAGCAATTTTGTTATCATTGATTTATAACCAGCTGTTTCTCCCGGGATGGAATGTATTCAGCGGAGATTCCAACAAAAATCTTCTGCGCGATCTCCTTTCTTTCCAATTATAACATCACTGAATGTGTTTTTGGGGTGTAATACAAAAGAAATTGTTTGTGACTTCAAAGTTAAAAACAGATTTTACGACGAATCATGCACTATCTATGCTGGAGATGATACCACCATTGTTGCTAAGGTAAATACTGGAGGTGCTTGTTTTAGCTTATTTTATGGAAATATAAGCTTATTTGTTTATTTTGAAAAAACTAGTTAACTGAAATTTTTGGATAAGCTTAGATTTATGGTTTTATTTAGGGGTTTAATAAACTGTTTTTATCTGCCTTTATTTTGTAGTGCTTAAGTTTATATTCTTTGGAAAAATTCTTTTTGATCATTATACCAGCATAAAATAAACCAAACGTCTATGGATCTTTGCATATAATTACACTTTTAAACGAGCCTAATGGGATCCTCACCGCTTTTAGGACAGTATGTCTGATTCTAAGAAGCAAATTGACAGTTGTGTAAAAGTTCAAAACGTGTGTTGCTATAAACATAAGCGTACACTTTAGATGAATTTCTAACCATTTGACCTACTGCATTTTTTCCAAAGTTAGTAAATATAACCATTTACTTAATTTCAAATAAATACGTTAAACATGTTGTTTCCGTATTGAATTATAAAGCCTGTTCTAAGCAGACGATATCCTAAAGGTGAGTGGTAGTCATGGCTTTCTTAGGATCAAAATTTCGGATATAGTGGTATAAGGTACAGGTCTTGTCGCTTAAGCGATTTTAAATCGAGACCATTACTTGTGTGAATGTATGATAGTAATTGTTTGGACTTTAAATAGATAGTAACATACTAACACATCTGGTTACGAATGGTATTACGCAGATGCTAAGAAGCAAACATTTCAAAGCATTGCACTTGGAAAAGACAGATATGATGTGACGGTGTATCCCAACGTGGACTATGCTTTCATTGTGGTACTTGTTGTGATCCTCCATGAATTAAATGAAGAGAAAAAGAATGATGGGAAAAAATCTGCTTAATAATGTTTGTTGTCTAAACCAGCAAACTATGCATGCATCTTGACATAACACAAATGGCCGGTGATATCTAGTTTGATAAACCATATTGCGCGTCATACTCCTCAAGAAAATTATATCAATGGAGTCAATAATACATGCATCTATTTGTTATACTTTTAGGACTATGCTTGTAATTATGGTAGCTTAAATTCAAAAGATATGATGTCATCTTGGGGTATACTATAGAAGATAATATTTATGATTTCAATATTAAAGCAGCTGTTTTAAGAGATCGTCACCGTCGTTTATGCTGGATATGAAGCCACCATCATCGCTGAGGTAAATAAGACGGGCTGCGTAAGGGTGAAAAATAAATGTTCTGTTTTTTTATACCGTTTCAATGGGCTGGGTTGGCTTATTTAATTGAACTGAACCTTAAACCTGAAAGAACACAAACTAGTATGTGCTGTGAATGGTTAATTGCATATGCACATCAAGAACACGCTTACGAGTATTGCACTTGCAGAAGACACGGACTTTTGGTGTAATGGTGTGTGTTAGCTCTTTCTCACAGGTTCTAAACCAAGCCATCTTCGACATAATATAGCTTTGTAATTAACCATGACTTAATACGCAATAGACTTTGAGACAAAAGTGATATATGTATATCGAAAATAGTGATAACACAAAAATGAACAAAAGATAAATAAAAGACTTGATAAATGTAATTGTTGTTGTATCAAATCCTAACATGACTCGATCTATTTAAACTAAGTGAAAAGGTACCATTAGTTACCATTTGAAACGCACTCACAACGTCTCAAAACTGTTCTTAACATGTTTATCCAAACCCACCAAAGAACAAACCAACTACCCCCAATGTAAAATGTACCTTCACCACATGTTCTCTTGCTTCCCCATGTCCATCCCAACCTTATCCCAACCACTGTCACCCGTAATCACTCCAATGCATCTATCCTCATGTACTCATAATAGAACTATCCCAAATAAATCAATAAACTTTTTCTCCATGATTTCCTGCTTTATTAACACTAACCCTATCGTGGATTTTAACTAGATCTAAAACTATAATAAACGCGGGAATGTGTTTACCTTAAGATGATAGAGCCCCCATTGAGACTAAGCAAGGTACTCTTCTCACGTATATATAATCATGGCCTCGTCTTTGTTCATCTCTAGATCCTCCATTCCTTTTACTAATGAGCACTCGTCACTAGGATCAAGCGACTTGTAGTATCCTTCCATAAAATCTTGGTGTTCTTTGATTGCTTCCTCATCACCCTTGTCCACGGCTTCCTCTTCTTTGTCAAACATATATTTGATTTGACACATACCGTCTTTACAAGTCACACCGAAACCTTGATCCTCGAGTTGCTTCATACTCAATACATTCATTGTGATTTCAAGATATATAATGTTAGGAATCACAATTTCTTCTTCCTTATTATAATAATTGCCTCACCACTTTCCTCAATTTTTCATCTCTTCCCACCACTTTGAATTGGTTTAGCATGTGCTTGAACAAATATCTTGAGGGAGTCATATGTTTAGTATGAGATTTACTAACATACCAGATATTGTTCAAGTTTCCTTTGTCTGTTCCTCTTATCATGTTATCGGTATCAACATGTATTTGTTCGATGGCTTGAAAACTTCTTCCATGTTTCCCTTGTTCTCCATAGGTTTTTCGAGTCGATGTGTTTTGTTGTTGCAACTCCAATAGCCCTCGACTTTATACGGATAACATCGAGACCTTTTCTTTTTGGAAGTTGTACAAATCTTCCCTTGAAAAGTGGAGAGCGGTTGAGATTGGTTTGGGACGGTTGGTTTTTGAGGTATTAAAGGATATAACTTCATTAAGTTTATCCTTTAATAATCGCTTCCCAAAATTTGATAACCGCCGCTTTTCTTCCTTTTGTAACCGTTAATGGTTTCTAGCGTTGTAAGAACTTCTTGTTTAACGTGACCCTAGTGCCTTCCCTAGATGACTTGTTCCATGAATCAAGCGTGGGCTCTGTACCAATGTTGGCTCTTTCTCACAGGTTCTAAACCAAGCCATCTTCGACACATAACGGCTTTGTAATTAACCATGACTTAATATGCAATAGACTTTGAGACCAAAGTGAAATATGTATATCGAAAATAGTGATAACACAAAAATGAACAAAAGATAAATAAAAGACTTGATAAATGTAATTTTTGTTGCATCAAATCCTAACATGACTCGATCTATTTAAACTAAGTGAAACGGTACCATTGTTACCATTGGTGAAACGTTGCATCGTTTCACTCTTGTAACCGTTTCTTAAGCGCCTTTACAGGGCCCATAACTAACTTAACCATATTGTTTAAGGGGTGTTTGGATACAAGGATCCAACCACTTGTTTACGCCGTTTTGACCCATACAAATAAACAAGTAAATAAAATGTTTTCAAACTTAACTTAACAAAACATTACAAAGGGATTACATCTCCCCCTTAATTTTTGTAAGTTAAATGTCTTCCATGGTTCTCTTCCTTCATGCAACGATGATGAAATTGTCTTCACTTGATGCGTTTCCCTTGCCATATCCGCTTGTAGAGCACTCCATATCTTCTTCCTTCTTGACTTTGTCATGGACATACTTGATCCTCTTCTTTGGCTTCTCCTCTTGTGCTTCCTCCATGTACACGCTAGTCTTTGCATCACCACATGGTACATCTCCGACCATATTTAACCGTGGTTCTCCATGCCCTACCCTACGTGCTTCCTCATAGTACACTTTAACCAATGCTATATACTCTCGATAGCATTCCTTTACATTATGTCCATCTTACCGAGTCAATCCCAAAGGAAGTGCAATATCCCACAAATCATTAAATGACACATTCATATAGCCACCCATGTCGTCTACGAATTTATACAATGCAAGCAAATCTATCCTAACCACCCCCCTATTACCGGTGGTAAATCACCCAATGCATCTATCCTCATGTACTCATAATAGAACCATCCCAACAAATCAATAAACTTTTTCTCCATGATTTCCCAGTTTTTGAACACTAACTTATCGATTTTAACTAGATCTAAAAACGATAAGAAACGTGGGAATGTGTTTACCTTAAGATGATAGAGCGTCCCATTGAGACTAAGGTACTCTTCATCGATATAATCATGGCTCTCGTCTTTGTTCATCTCTAGATCCTCCATTCCTTTTACTAATGAGCACTCGTCACTAGGATCAAGCGACTTGTAGTATCCTTCCATAAAATCTTGGTGTTCTTTGATTGCTTCCTCATCACCCTTGTCCACGGCTTCCTCTTATTTGTCAAACATATATTTGATTTGACACGCACTGTCTTTACAAGTCACAACGAAACCTTAATCCTCGAGTTGCTTCATACTCAATACATTCATTGTGATTTAAGCGATATAATACGTTAGGAATCACAATTTCTTCTTCCTTATTATCAATAATTGCCTCACCGACTTTCCTCAATTTTTCATCTCTTCCCACCACTTTGAATTGGTTTAGCATGTGCTTGAACAAATATCTTGAGGGAGTCATATGTTTAGTATGAGATTTACTAACATACGGATATTGTTCAGTTTCCTTTGTCCTGTTCCTCTTATCATGTTATCGGTATCAACATGTATACGTTACGATGGCGGTTGAAAACTTCTTCCATGTTTCCCTTGTTCTCCATAGGTTTTTATGAGTCGATGTGTTTTTGTTGTTGCGGTTCAATAGCCCTCGACTTTACAGGATAACATCGAGACCTTTTTCTTTTTGGAGTTGTACAAATCTTCCCTTGAAAAGTGGAGAGCGGTTGAGATTGGTTTGGGACGGTTGGGTTCTTTGAGGTATTAAAGGATATAACTTCATTAAGTTTATCCTTTAAACTGCTTCCAAAATTTGATAACCGCTTACGCTTTTCTTCCTTTTGTAACGTTGGTGGTTTCACAACGTTGTAAGAACTTCTTGTTTAACGTGACCCTAGTGCCTTCCCTAGATGACTTGTTCCATGAATCGAAACATGGGCTCTGGTACCAATGTTGGCTCTGTCTCACAGGTTCTAAACCAAGCCATCTTCAACACATAATGGCTTTGTAATTAACCATGACTTAATACGCAATAGACTTTGAGACAAAAGTGAAATATGTATATCGAAAATAGTGATAACACAAAAACGAACAAAAGATAAATAAAAGACTTGATAAATGTAATTGTTGTTGTATCAAATCCTAACATGACTCGATCTATTTAAACTAAGTGAAACGGTACCATTGTTACCATTGGTGAAACGTTGCATCGTTTCACTCTTGTAACGTTTAACCGCCTTAACAGCCCATAACTAACTTAACCATATTGTTTAACAGGGTGTTTGGATACAAGGATCCAACCCACTTGTATCGCCCGTTTGACCCAAACAAATAAACAGTAAATAAAATGTTTTCAAACTTAACTTAACAAAACAATACAAAGGGATTACCGTGTGTGTCCTAATTTCATTGTTTTACTTCGGTCATCCTCTACCAAATCAATCAAAGGGACATGAAGAGGACTAGACCGGGCGCCGAGAAATCATAATATATAATCAACCATACTGTAGATCACTTAATTTAAATGTTTTAATATGTTTGCATTTTGACGTTGTAGTAATGGTAAAATTTATTTTAGTAAACCATCTTGTACAAGAAGTTCGTCTTATCTACATCATTCAAATTTTAAATTAGTAAAGCATAAGGATAAACAATGTGTAGTTACTTGTTATGCACGGTAGTTTATATTTGACAACTTTTCTAATAGTCTACATATAATCCATATAAATTAATATAAACCCGCCTAATTTGTATCCCTCAGTAAACTTTATTCTACAAGTAAAAAAATGGTGAATCCCATCACCATCATCAGTTCTCGATTCCTTGCTTCGAATCCAATAGATCTAAGTATCATCGGGAATCCTTTACTCACTAGAGGAAACTACACTGGCCACGTGATGGTAGGGTTATGTTGAAGTTCAAGGAAGCCTTTTCAGCCTTGTAAGTGACGAGTTTTGCTTGATGCTGCTGGCACTCCTATCTTATTCCGAGACAGTTTCGATATAGTTCTACATATATATAAATTCTTTCAATATTTGAATCGATGTAAGTTATTGTGCGAATGTATCAAGAACAATAAATAAACAAGAGAACTTTTATTCAATCCTAAGCCTCAATAGTCGGCTTAGATTGTATCAACAATAGTATCCAAATTGTTACAAGGTCAGATTAATGTCAATGAGACAATAACCATACAAATACAAATAAGAGACAAGATCAGTGAAATGATCTGAAAGAAGAGAGAAGCGTGAGACAATGACTGCACACACAATTGTTTCTAACCCTAGATTAAGGGACTTATTAAATAGGAGATAAGATACACTAAGACCCCTCTAACGGCTATAAATGACTCATCAGCAGAAATGAGAAAGGCTTCAGCAGAAATGAACTTCTTGGAACTTTAAACCATTTATGCTTTGTCCATGATTAACCCCTGTAATAAGCCTGCACTGATCATAACTTGAAAGCCATTAGCAATTGATAGAATGACATGTTTGCCATAGATTAATACCCCAAATTTTAACATTCCCCTTAACGATGGGCAAACATATCAAACAATATCAATTTTTCACACAATGATTTTGCTGATAAAGGGGAGGTTTTTGTAAGTATGTCTCAGTAGGTTTGGTTTGAAGAGCCAATCTTTTTGGCACTTATAACACCTCTTGCAATTTTTCCCTGATGAAGTGGACATCAATTTCAAAGTGTTTTGATCTTTCATGGAAAACGGGTTGATGACAAGTTGTAAGGCAGATTTGTTATCACAAAAAAGATTAACAGGAAGATTGATATCAACTTTTAGATCTTTTAAGATTTTTGAATCCAAATGATTTCAGTAGTGAGACATGGATCTATACTCGCTTCGTGGAAGATTTTGAAAGAGTGTTTTGTTTTTACTTTTCCATGAGATCAAACAATCATTAAAGAAAACACAATAACCTGTGACAGATTTTATGGTTTTCTTGCATTTGGCCCAATCTGCATCGCTATATTCTTCAAGATGATTTTCAGTTCTTTGAAGTTGTACCTTAGACCTTTTCTGGAGCTCCTTTTAGATATCTCTGAACATTGAGGGCACATTCGGATGAGAATTTCAAAGGAGAATGCATATATTGTGCCGGAACAATGAACTGAGTATGAGATGTCGGGTCTTGTATGGGTGAGGTAGATAAGTTTCCCAAGTAACCCGATAACCAGTGATGTTGACAAGTAAGGGATCATGCGGTGGGAATGTATGGAAGAACAGTTGGGTTCCATAGGAGTGGACACAGTTTGCACCAAGAAGACCAAATTCTTTGAGGAGTTCAAGACAGTATTTTCTTTTGGAGAGACAAATGTCATTCACAGTTTTTAAAACCTCAATGCCAAGAAAATATTTTAAGTTTCCCAAGTCTTTGATATGAAATTTAGATTTTAGAAATTCTTTAAATAGGTTTATCTCATCAATACAGTTTCCAAGAAGGACAATATCATCCACATAAACAAGAAGAGCAACAAACTTGTTATTCTGCTTTTGGGAACAAAGAATGATCATTGATGATTGAACAAAATTATTTTCCTTTAAAACAACGACACGTTTTCATTCCATTTCACGGGAGCTTGTTTTAGGCCATATAGAGACTTGACAAGTTTGCAGACTTTGTTCTTATTGTTCTCATTACAGAACCCCTTAGGGATGGTCATATAGATATCCTCATCAAGATCTCCATACAAGAAAGCATTGTTAACATCAAGTTGAAAAAGAGGCCATTTGTTTTTCACAACTAAGGCAATAAGACATCTAATGATGAGACATTTTCACAAAGGAGAAAAAGTTTCATCATAGTCTATTCCTTCCCTTTGGTTATAACCTTTAACAACTAATCTAGCCTTGTATCTATCAACTTCACCATTGGCTTTATATTTGATTTTATAGATCCATTTGTAACCAATGGGAGTTCTATTAGGTGGGAGATCAGTTATATCCCAAGCATGATTTTCATTTAAGGCCTCAATTTTAGAGTTCATAGCATCAACCCAATTACTATCAAGGATAGCTTCTTCATAACAGGTAGGTTCAATACTTTTATTAAGACTAGAGGCAAAGCAGTAATTATCTTTGTTTAGGTTAGAATAATTAACAACCTTTTCAACACCATATTTGACTTTCCCTTCTATAATAAAGTCATTAAGATTACCGGGCTACTTAGAAACTCTGGTTGACCTTCTAGCGATGATGGTGGCAAGCCTCTTTCTTGTTCGAGTTTCGATTTGAATTAGATGATGTATCAGAGAATCGGAGGATGCATCGCAGGATGTGATTCATGTGATATGGTGCCCTCAGGGTGTGTATTATCATCTATAGACGTTGCCACAGGTTTATCATCCCTAGAAGGATGACTCAACACTGTGCCATCATCATAGTATGTCACTCTCCCTTCATCATTGGGACTTGTTTGTGAGTCAAAGAAATTTTTATGATTTAAATCTTTAGGCACATATGTTTCAACAAAAGGTTTTGACAAAGTATTTTTCATTTTGAAGGGAAAAACAGTTTCATAAAATTTGACATCTCTGGAATAAAAGATATTTTTTGTTTCTAAGCTCAAAAGTTTGTAACCTTTTTTCTCATTTGAATAACCAATAAAGACACTTTTCTCAGACCTACTACCAAATTTATCAGAGATGTTGAGAATGGTGGCATAGCATAAGCAGCCAAAGACTCTAAGAGGAGAGAGTGAAGGGTCATGCCCATACACAAGGGAGAAAGGAGACTTGCCAGACAGAACTGAAAAGGGTAACCTGTTTATGACATAGGCAGCAGTTAGAACACATTCAGGCCAAAGATATAAAGGTAATTCCCCCTAAAACATAAGGGATCTAGCCACATTAAGGAGATGCCTATGTTTCCTTTCTGCAATACCATTTTGTTGTGGTGTATAAACACAAGAGGTTTGATGTAGAATTCCTTTTTCATGAAAGAAGTGTTGAAGTTTATTATTGACAAATTATGTCCCATTATCACTTCTGAAAATCTTAACATTGTGTTCAAATTGATTTGATAGCATATGAGTAAAGTTAACAATGGAAATATAAACATCATCCTTTCCTTAAGCATATAAACCCACACTGCCCTAGAATAGTCATCAACAATAGTTAAAAAATATTTGTAACCATCTCTGCGAGTGACTTTATATGGTCCCCATACATCTAGATGAACAAGTTGACCAATTTTAGTTGATTTATGTTCACTTAGAGAAAATGGTTCCCTGGTTTGTTTAGCTTTGTTGCAAGTATCACAAAGATGATCAGATTCAGATGAGCTATCAAGTTTAAGAGTGGTTTTAAGTATATGTAGGACTTGGTCGAGGGATGACCAAGTCTTTGATGCCGAGATTTCTAGAAACATGACAAAAGAAATGTTATTAGAAGTAATCTTACATGTAGAATCAATATCAAACATATATAACCCATTGCATTGTTTACCAATCCCCACAATCCTTTTTGATGTAAATCATGTATATAGCAATTAGATTCATTAAACCCAACAAACATCTTATTGTCTCTAGCAATCTTATGAATAGACAAATACCGACATTGTACTCGGGAACAACCGGAACATCAAAAGAGTTAGATCATTATTAACTTTTAAGTCACCAATTTTAGTGATTAGGGCTCGAGTACCATTGGGATGTCCAACAGTTAGACCAAGATTTGTAATGTCAACAACATTAATTAAAAATTTGGCAGATAATCGTGTGTCTGATTTGCACGAGTCAACAATCCAACCAAGACTAATGTTTCGGATAAGGTTTTTGTGTTGTTGTTGAAAATTTTGTTGAAGTTTATGTTAAACTTAACACTGCCATTAAAGAAGGTTCCTAAAATTTTTACCGCCATGTTGGCATTAGCGAAGACACATTGTTGTCATTAAGAAGACTCATAAGTGCGGATAGGCTGTTCATTAGACAAGGAGAGGAGAGTTGCTAGCATTATTACTGATAACGATTAATATCAAGGAAAGGTTAATACTGAAAGGTTTAGCATTAAAGTTCTTTTAACATATCCGAGGGATAACCAACAAGATCATAACATCTATCAACGGTGTGACCGTGTTTTTGCGGTTAGTACATTTGAGATTCATGTTTGGTCCTTCAGAATTTGAACTGCTACGAGATAGAACCGCACCTTTGTTGAAATTGTTGTTGAATGATCCTTTTTGTCATCAAAAATTTTCACTGTCAAAAGTTTTTTAAAGAAAAGCAAGGGCATCAGTTTAGTAGAGCTATTCCCAGATGACACATTTCTGTGAGATTCTTCTCCAGAGACAACAGAGAAAGCAGTTTTAACATTGTTGTTGAAATTGTTGTTGAATGATCCTTTTTTGTCATCAAAAATTTTCACGCAAAAGTTTTTGCGGCAAAGAAAGTGGCATTGGGTTTAGTAGAGCTATTCCGGATGACACATTTCTCGTGAATTCTTCCGAGACAATGAGAAAGCAGTTTTAACATTAGGCAAAGGGTCTCTAGTTAAAATATTACTTCTGATAGGAACATAAGTGTCATCAAGACCCATAAGAAATTTCATTAATTTGATTAGTGATTGTGTTTTCGAATGTTTTGCTCACAAGTGCATGGAGGTAAGCTAATCATACAATCAAATTGTTTCCATAAAGAATTAAGGTTGTTGTAATAATCAACAAGAGAAGACCCACTTTGACTAAGAGAGTTTATATTTTTATGCAAATTAAAAATAGTTGAACCATCAACCTTATCATAAGTATCTTTAAGAGCATTCCACATTTCATAGCGGTTTTAGCATAGATAGCACCAAAGAAATAATTGAGGACTTAGAGAGTTAAGAATCCTGGTAACCACAACAGAGTTACAAGTATCCCATTGATTAGCAAGACTAGGGTTTGAGTCATCTCTTATGCAAGTACCATCAATAAACCCTAACTTATTATGGTTCCTTAAAGCAAAGGTCATGGCCATATTCCATATTTTATAATTTCAGCCCAAAGTGAGTTTGATAGAAATAATGGGAGTACCATTGGTATTATGTGTAAATACAAAGCATCACCAAAGGATAAGCTTTTCTCAGTGGAAGAACCACCACCACCACCAATGTTATCATCACCAACAGCCATAATGCAAACAGTAAGACACATAAGACACAAAACGGATATAATAGCAAGCGTAGATAGACAAATAAATGAGACTTTGTAATTAAGAAACAACAAGCACCAAGCACGTGGACTAGGATAAACCAGAGCAGGTATTAGTTCCACTCAAAGGTGGTGATCAAGATGTTAGTCTACCCGTTTGCACCCACAAAGACTTAAGTACTGTTTGTTTGAAGAAGAGATTAGACTTAGACTTACAGAGCAATATGCAGCGGAAAGAACAAATCACAATAAGAAATAACTAGTGATTATGCCAATAGCAATAACCCCAGACCACCAACTTGTTGCTGAAGAAATGTCCCCAAGTTTCTATGAAGAAACCATTGGATGGTGAATCAATAGTGATAATGAGCCGAAGCTCGATAGCATGTAATGTATGCAGAAACAATAAATAAATGAGAACTTGTATTCAATCCTAAGCCTCAATAGTCGGCTTAGATTGTATCAACAATAGTATCCAAATTGTTACAAGGTCAGATTAATGTCAATGAGACAATAACCATACAAATACAGAGAAGAGACAAGATCGGTGAAATGATCCAAAGAAGAGAGGTGTGAGACAATGATGCACACACCATTGTTTCTAACCCTAGATTAAGGGACTTATTAAATAGGAGATAAGATACACTAAGACCCCTCTAACGGCTATAAATGACTCATCAGCAGAAATGAGAAATGCTTCAACAGAAATGAACTTCTTGGAACTTTAAACCATTTATGCTTTGTCCATGATTAACCCTCGTAATAAGCCCAAGACCGATCATAACTTGAAAGCCATTAGCAATTGATAAAATGACATGTTTGCCACAGATTAATACCCCAAATTTTAACAGTTATACTTTTGAATCATAATTTAGTGACTCATATATAAAAGTTTCACTATATATGATAATGTAAGCTTATAATTCATGGATTTTACTAACACTATTTTTAAAGGAAGTGTAATAGGTCAAAAGTGTATCCTTGCTCTTTGTATCACTATACATAGGATTTTTTTCCCACATTTTAATTAACACTATTATTTGTAGAAACATTTGAAAACTTTTGTGACTAGATATTTTCTCTCCGTTTAATGCTTTATTTATTTAAAAGCAAATTGCACAAAACAAAATATATTATACTTTAAGCCATTTTTTTTAAGTAATCAATCTTTTCTTTAATCCAAGGTTATGAAATTTAGTTTGTGGTAGCAAGGTATTTTCGACTTTTTGAAAGATTTTATTGGTCATTCTTTTAGTTGAAATGATTAGCTAATGTAAATTATCATTATAGTTTGGAATTTAAAAGTTATTTACACTAAAAAAAAGTGGGTTTAGGGACGACAATCTCGTCCCTACTTTACATGTATTCCCCAAAGTAAAGCACGACGAGATATTCCTACTTTGTCGTCATTTTTGTATCACAAAAATCAGACGACATATACGTAAACTCTTTCAAGAGTTAAAAACCTTGCATAAAACTCACTTCTTGACAAACCAATAAACAACTTTCACATCATTTAATCATAATATTAGTTATACATATAGACTTTTCAATCATTTTTCAAAAAATATCCTAAATTTAAATTAATAAGAAGTATAATACATTTCTATGGGATCAAGCCTTTCCTAAAATGACACTTCTTTTTAATGTAAACTAAGTTTAATCAAATTAACAAAAGTCAATGATCTCCAATTAATTACTTAGCACTTGTGTGATTATTAATAAGCAAAAATTAATGTTTTTTCTTTGATTTGTGACCAGCCTTTGGAGTCTTCCATCTAGATGGGAATGGGATGTGTATAAGGGAGATCCAAAGAAAAAATCTTCAGTGCCATTAGATCTCCTTACATTCCATACAAGGCATCACTTAATGTGTTTTTGGGATTAAATACAAAACAAAATGTTTGTGACTTCAAAGTCAAAGGCAGTTGGTTTAACCAATCTTGCACCATTTATGCTCAAGATGGCACCACCTCTCAGTTGCTAGGTAAATATAGAAGTTAATTCTTCTAGCTTATTTTAAGAGCTTATTAATTTTCTTAAGGGTTTAATAAACATATAAGCTTAGGCTTATTGGTTTATCTGAGGGTCTTATAAATTTTCTTTTGGGTGACTTATTTTGGAGTGCTTAAGCTTCTATTTTTGATAAATTTCTTTTGTACCTTTATTTAAAAATAAACTAATCCAAATGTCTTAGCTTATTATGATAAGCTAACCCAACACTAAGCAAGAGTTTTGGACCTATTAAATAAGCTTACAATAAGACCCCCTGGATAGATGATTTTGTAATAATTCCGAAATATTTACATTCTTTTATATGAGTCTAAATAGGTCGTCAATTCGACCACATATATTTGTTGTCAACTATTTAAGTATCAACTAATGTATATAACATGTTCAAGTTATTTTTTTAATGGTATGATAGAACAGTTTAAAAAGATTGATCATTTTAATCTAATTTGTCATGGGATCTCTTAATTAGTTTTGTAGAAAGGTTTGTCGGGATTTAATACTCATAACAATTATATAAATCAAATACATCATCAAAGCATGCAGCGGAAGCAAATAGGAATAATATATGTAAGTAATTAACCAAACAAGAAAACGCGTACCTTTTAGCAATTCAAGAATCAAACGATGATTAAACAAGAACAAAACCCAAAACCCTAATTATAGGGTTTATGTAATTCGACCTAAACAAAAGAATCGACCACCAAGATTACAAGCTCAAGTGTGCTTGTTCTTCGTTCTTGTACACACGCACTAATAGCGATTTGATGTGGAAAAGCTAGTTCCTTGAATCACAAATAAAACCCAATACTTGTTTCTTTAGCTTGGAAAATCAAACCCTTATGGTGGTGGAACCGATCGGCCAAGCAAAGAAGGAGGAGAGGAGAGGAGAAATTAGGTTATTGGTAATCCAAGATTAGTTTAAGAATGAATACAAGGGTTTGTATATATACATTCTCAAAACTTGGTGACCAAGAAAAGCCTCCCTTGGGCTTTTGAGAAGCCACGACCGGCCACCCAATCCCAAAGGGATTCCGGATCCTTCTTGTCTACTAATTTCATCTCTAGTCCTTGTAGTTTACATTTAACGACCGTTAGTCAAAACCCCGTTAAATATTAACTATCGATATGTTTTATTTCGTGACTAATAATTAATAATAACATTTTATATATTAATTATTAAACATCAACTCTCATAATGTGTGCAACCAGTCTCGAAGTTCAATCCTAATACTAATAATTATCCATAAACCTTTCACCCCACTGGATATTACTTAATATAGTAATGACATTAGTTAGTCTAGCTTTCACACGCCAATGCCCCCAGATCAAATCGAGTATGGTCTCCTGGAAAACCATTTAATGATTCATCATTTTACTTATCCTTTTGTTACTAATACTACATTAACTATGAATATGGATCAAGTCATTTCATATGTTAATATTCTGTTTCGTTGTATTCGATTGAACAAGATTACCAAATCATCTGAACGTATTCCGGATAGATCTTGGGTATGGCCATACAAACATCTTGTCAACCCTACGAGGGCCCAAATATAGTATTATGCTTTGAAACAAATTCAAGGAACAAATTCTCTTGACTACAAACATAACTCATGAACTTTGCAACACTTCCGAAAATAGCCCTTATAACTACCCGTTACGGATAGCGTTAGACTATCTTACACAAATGCACTACATTCATATCGGTTATCTGGTATCTCAAGTCTGAGGATAAACACTTCATGATATACTTAATGACAGAGATCCATAAAGTATCATCATGTAAAGTTGGGATGAGTCATATATTTAATTCATTGAATATCATGTAATCTATGATGTCCTACATCAATATACTTTAAAAGTATATTCTACAAAAACTCATATTTGTCTTAATTCAATGACATTCCCACATCATTGATCGACAACGGACTATTTAGAATAACATAAGTTATTCATGGATTAAACATGCAAATATAGGATATAATATTTAGAAAATGAAAAATAAACATAACCAATATTTTATTTCATTTAAACAATATTTGTTCAAAACATCCCTTATCCAAATACTAAATAGATCAATGCATGATAATACCGGTTAATGAATTATGTCTCAAGTAATGACAATCATACTTGTTGACAAGGCATAATTTCAACTAACTTTGATCTATCGGAATTTTGAGAATACTTATCTTAAGAATTCAACTAGTGAAGTTCTTGTATGTGTGCTTTGAAAATATCTTGATATTGCCACATAATATTTCATAAGGTGTGTGACATCCTCAAGCACCAATTTATGACAATCAAACTTTCAAATATTTTTAAAGTTTAAAGTATTCCTTATTCTTTTATTGTATAATGCAACTCATGCTCTTATTTTGAGCACAACTAGTTCACATGGCCATTTACAAAGATGAAATCCTCCCATGAC
>OU343225.1:73097597-73262769 GCA_910596185.1 Chrysanthemum makinoi | reverse complement strand
CAATAATACCAATGGTACTCCCATTATTTCTATCAAACTCACTGGAACTGAAAATTATAAAATATGGAATATGGCCATGACCTTTGCTTTAAGGAACCATAATAAGTTAGGGTTTATTGATGGTACTTGCATAAGAGATGACTCAAACCCTAGTCTTGCTAATCAATGGGATACTTGTAACTCTGTTGTGGTTACCTGGATTCTTAACTCTCTAAGTCCTGAATTATTTGCTGGTGCTATCTATGCTAAAACTGCTTATGAAATGTGGAATGATCTTAAAGATACTTATGATAAGGTTGATGGTTCAACTATTTTTAATTTGCATAAAAATATAAACTCTCTTAGTCAAAGTGGGTCTTCTCTTGCTGATTATTACAACAACCTTAATTCTTTATGGAAACAATTTGATTGTATGATTAGCTTACCTCCATGCACTTGTGAGGCTGCAAAACATTCTGAAAAACACAATCAGCTAATCAAATTAATGCAATTTCTTATGGGTCTTGATGACACTTATGTTCCTATCAGAAGTAATATTTTAACTAGAGACCCTTTGCCTAATGTTAAAACTGCTTTCTCTGTTGTCTCTGGAGAAGAATCTCACAGAAATGTGTCATCTGGGAATAGCTCTACTAAACCCAATGCCACTGCTTTTGCTGCAAAAACTTTTGACAGTGAAAATTTTTTTGATGACAAAAAAGGATCATTCAACAACAATTTCAACAAAGGGTCTGGTTCTAATACTGGTAACAGTTCAAATTACAGAGGCACAAACATGAATCTCAAATGTACTAACTGCAAAAAACCTGGTCACACTGTTGATAGATGTTATGATCTTGTTGGTTATCCTACTGGATATGTTAAAAAGAACTTTAATGCTAAACCTTTCAGCAGTAACAATGTTTCCACTGATATTAATCGTATCACTGATAATAGTGCTAGCAACTCTCCTGTCTCCTTGTCTAATGAACAGCTATCCAGACTTATGAGTCTTCTTAATGACAACAATGTGTCTTCTGCTAATGCCAACATGGCAGGTAAAAATTTTTCAGGAACCTTCTTCAACAAAATTTTCAACATGGCAGTGTTAAGTTTAACATAAACTTCAACAAAATTTTCAACAACAACACAAAAACCTTATCTGGAAACATTAGTCTTGGTTGGATTGTTGACTCTGGTGCAAATCAGCACACGACAGTATCTGCCAAATTTTTAATTAATGTTGTTGACATTACAAATCTTGGTCTAACTGTTGGACATCCCAATGGTACTCAGGCCCTAATCACTAAAATTGGTGACTTAAAAGTTAATAATGATCTAACTCTTTTTGATGTTCGGTTGTTCCTCGAGTACAATGTCAGCCCGCTGTCTGTTCATAAGATTGCTAGAGACAATAAGATGTTTGTTGGTTTTAATGAATCTAATTGCTATATACAGGATTTACATCAAAAAAGGATTGTGGGGATTAGTAAACAATGCAATGGGTTATATATGTTTGATATTGATTCTACATGTAAGATTACTTCTAATAACCGCATTTCTGTTTGTCATGTTTCTAGAAATCTCTGGCATCAAAGACTTGGTCATCCCTCTGACCAAGTCCTACATATACTTAAAACCACTCTTAAACTTGATAGCTCATCTGAATCTGATCATCTTTGTGATACTTGCAACAAAGCTAAACAAACCAGGGAACCATTTTCTCTAAGTGAACATAAATCAACTAAAATTGGTCAACTTGTTCATCTAGATGTATGGGGACCATATAAAGTCACTAGCAGAGATGGTTACAAATATTTTTTTAACTATTGTTGATGACTATTCTAGGGCAGTGTGGGTTTATATGCTTAAGGGAAAGGATGATGTTTATATTTCCATTGTTAACTTTACTCATATGCTATCAAATCAATTTGAACACAATGTTAAGATTTTCAGAAGTGATAATGGGACATAATTTGTCAATAATAAACTTCAACACTTCTTTCATGAAAAAGGAATTCTACATCAAACCTCTTGTGTTTATACACCACAACAAAATGGTATTGCAGAAAGGAAACATAGGCATCTCCTTAATGTGGCTAGATCCCTTATGTTTTAGGGGGAATTACCTTTATATCTTTGGCCTGAATGTGTTCTAACTGCTGCCTATGTCATAAACAGTTACCCTTTTCAGTTCACCTGGCAAGTCTCCCTTCTCCCTTGTGTATGGGCATGACCCTTCACTCTCTCCTCTTAGAGTCTTTGGCTGCTTATGCTATGCCACCATTCTCAACATCTCTGATAAATTTGGTAGTAGGTCTGAGAAAAGTGTCTTTATTGGTTATTCAAATGAGAAAAAAGGTTACAAACTTTTGAGCTTAGAAACAAAAAATATCTTTTATTCCAGAGATGTCAAATTTTATGAAACTGTTTTTCCTTTCAAAATGAAAAATACTTTGTCAAAACCTTTTGTTGAAACATATGTGCCTAAAGATTTAAATCATAAAAATTTCTTTGACTCACAAACAAGTCCCAATGATGAAGGGAGAGTGACATACTATGATGATGGCACAGTGTTGAGTCATCCTTCTAGGGATGATAAACCTGTGGCAACGTCTATAGATGATAATACACACCCTGAGGGCACCATATCACATGAATCACATCCTGCTGATGCATCCTCTGATTCTGCTGATACATCATCTAATTCAAATCAGAACTCTGAACAAGAAAGAGGCTTGCCAGCCATCACTGCTAGAAGGTCAACCAGAGTTTCTAAGTAGCCCGGTAATCTTAATGACTTTATTATAGAAGGGAAAGTCAAATATGGTGTTGAAAAGGTTGTTAATTATTCTAACCTAAACAAAGATAATTACTGCTTTGCCTCTAGTCTTAATAAAAGTATTGAACCTACCTGTTATGAAGAAGCTATCCTTGATAGTAATTGGGTTGATGCTATGAACTCTGAAATTGAGGCCTTAAATGAAAATCATGCTTGGGATATAACTGATCTCCCACCTAATAGAACTCCCATTGGTTACAAATGGATCTATAAAATCAAATATAAAGCCAATGGTGAAGTTGATAGATACAAGGCTAGATTAGTTGTTAAAGGTTATAACCAAAGGGAAGGAATAGACTATGATGAAACTTTTTCTCCTGTTGTGAAAATGTCTACTGTTAGATGTCTTATTGCCTTAGCTGTGAAAAACAAATGGCCTCTTTTTCAACTTGATGTTAACAATGCTTTCTTGTATGGAGATCTTGATGAGGATATCTATATGACCATCCCTAAGGGGTTCTGTAATGAGAACAATAAGAACAAAGTCTGCAAACTTGTCAAGTCTCTATATGGCCTAAAACAAGCTCCCAGGAAATGGAATGAAAAACGTGTCAGTGTTTTAAAGGAAAATAATTTTGTTCAATCTGTCAATGATCATTCTTTGTTCACCAAAACAGAGAATAACAAGTTTGTTGCTCTTCTTGTTTATGTGGATGATATTGTCCTTACTGGAAACTGTATTGATGAGATAAACCTATTTAAAGAATTTCTAAAATCTAAATTTCATATCAAAGACTTGGGAAACTTAAAATATTTTCTTGGTATTGAGGTTTTAAAAACTGTGAATGACATTTGTCTCTCCAAAAGAAAATACTGTCTTGAACTCCTCAAAGAATTTGGTCTTCTTGGGTGCAAACCTGTGTCCACTCCTATGGAACCCAACTCTGTTCTTCCATACATTCCCACTGCTGATGATCCCTTACTTATCAACATCACTGGTTATCGGTTACTTGGGAAACTTATCTACCTCACCGATACAAGACCTGACATCTCATACTCAGTTCATTGTCTGGCACAATATATGCATTCTCCTTTGAAATCTCATCCGAATGTGCCCTCAATGTTCTGAGATATCTAAAAGGAGCTCCAGGAAAAGGTCTAAGGTACAACTTCAGCAACTCTGAAAATCATCTTGAAGAATATAGCGATGCAGATTGGGCCAAATGCAAGAAAACCATAAAATCTGTCACAGGTTATTGTGTTTTCTTTAATGATTGTTTGATCTCATGGAAAAGTAAAAAACAAAACACTCTTTCAAAATCTTCCACAGAAGCAGAGTATAGATCCATGTCTACTGCTACCCGTGAAATCATTTGGATTCAAAAAATCTTAAAAGATCTAAAAGTTGATATCAATCTCCCTGTTAATCTTTTTTGTGATAACAAATCTGCCTTACAACTTGCTGTCAATCCTGTTTTCCATGAAAGATCAAAACACTTTGAAATTGATGTCCACTTCATCAGGGAAAAAATTGCAAGAGGTGTTATAAGTGCCAAAAAGATTGGCTCTTCAAACCAAACTGCAGACATACTTACAAAAAACCTCCCTGTTTATCAGCATAAATTCTTGTGTGAAAAATTGATATTGTTTGATATGTTTGCCCATCAGATTAAGGAGGAATGTTAAAATTTGGGGTATTAATCTGTGGCAAACATGTCATTCTATCAATTGCTAATGGCTTTCAAGTTATGATCAGTGCAGGCTTATTACAGGGGTTAATCATAGACAAAGCATAAATGGTTTAAAGTTCCAAGAAGTTCATTTCTGCGGAAGCCTTTCTCATTTCTGCTGATGAGTCATTTATAGCCGTTAGAGGGGTCTTAGTGTATCTTATCTCCTATTTAATAAGTCCCTTAATCTAGGGTTAGAAACAATGGTGTGTGCAGTCATTGTCTCACGCTTCTCTCTTCTTTCAGATCATTTCACTGATCTTGTCTTTTATTTGTATTTGTATGGTTATTGTCTCATTGACATTAATCTGACCTTGTAACAATTTGGATACTATTGTTGATACAATCTAAGCCGACTATTGAGGCTTAGGATTGAATAAAAGTTCTACTGTTTATTTATTGTTGCTGATACATTCGCACAATAACTTACATCGATTCAAATATTGAAAGAATTTATATATATGTAGAACTATATCGAAACCTGTCTCTGGAATGATAAGATAGGAGTGCCAGCAGCATCAAGCAAAACTCGTCTGCTTACAAGGCTGAAAAGGCTTCCTTGAACTTCGAACATAACCCTACCATCGGCGTCAGTGACTGTGTAGTTTCCTCTAGTAAGAGTAAACGGATTCCTGATGATACTTAGATCTATTGGATTCGAAGCAAGGAATCGAGAACTGATGATGGTGATGGGATTCACCATTTTTTACTTGTAGAATAAAGTTTACTGAGGGATACAAATTAGGCGGGTTTATATTAATTTATATGGATTATATGTAGACTATTAGAAAAGTTGTCAAATATAAACTACCGTGCATAACAAGTAACTACACATTGTTTATCCTTATGCTTTACTAATTTAAAATTTGAATGATGTAGATAAGACGAACTTCTTGTACAAGATGGTTTACTAAAATAAATTTTACCATTACTACAACGTCAAAATGCAAACATATTAAAACATTTAAATTAAGTGATCTACAGTATGGTTGATTATATATTATGATTTCTCGAGCGGCCCGGGTCTAGTCCTCTTCATGTCCCTTTGATTGATTTGGTAGAGGATGACGACGAGTAAAACAATGAAATTAGGACACACACGGTAATCCCTTTGTATTGTTTTGTTAAGTTAAGTTTGAAAACATTTTATTTACTGTTTATTTGTTTGGGTCAAAACGGGCAGTACAAGTGGGTTGGATCCTTGTATCCAAACACCCCGTTAAACAATATGGTTAAGTTAGTTATGGGCCTGTTAAGGCAGTTAAGAAACGGTTACAAGAGTGAAACGATGTAACGTTTCACCAATGGTAACAATGGTACCGTTTCACTTAGTTTAAATAGATCGAGTCATGTTAGGATTTGATACAACAACAATTACATTTATCAAGTCTTTTATTTATCTTTTGTTCGTTTTTGTGTTATCACTATTTTCGATATACATATTTCACTTTTGTCTCAAAGTCTATTGCGTATTAAGTCATGGTTAATTACAAAGCCATTATGTGTTGAAGATGGCTTGGTTTAGAACCTGTGAGACAGAGCCAACATTGGTACCAGAGCCCATGTTTCGATTCATGGAACAAGTCATCTAGGGAAGGCACTAGGGTCACGTTAAACATGAAGTTCTTACAACGTTGTGAAACTACCAACCGTTACAAAAAGGATGGAAAGCAGAAGCGGTTATCGAATTTTGGGAAGCAGTTATTAAAGGATAAACTTAATGAAGTTATATCCTTTAATACCTCAAAGAACCCAACCGTCCCAAACCAATCTCAACCGCTCTCCACTTTTCAAGGGAAGATTTGTACAACTCCCAGAAAAGAAAAAAGGTCTCGATGTTATCTGTGTAAAGTCAGAGGGCTATTGGAACTGCAACAACAAAAAACACATCGACTCAGAAAAACCTATGGAGAACAAGGGAAACATGGAAGAAGTTTTCAACTGGCCATCAGAACAGATACATGTTGATACCGATAACATGATAAGAGGAACAGACAAAGGAAACTTGAACAATATCTGGTATGTTAGTAAATCTCATACTAAACATATGACTCCCTCAAGATATTTGTTCAAGCACATGCTAAACCAATTCAAAGTGGTGGGAAGAGATGAAAAATTGAGGAAAGTCGGTGAGGCAATTATTGATAATAAGGAAGAAGAAATTGTGATTGCTAACGTATTATATACGCCAGAAATCACAATGAATGTATTGAGTATGAAGCAACTCGAGGATCAAGGTTTCGTTGTGACTTGTAAAGACGGTACGTGTCAAATCAAATATATGTTTGACAAAGAAGAGGAAGCCGTGGACAAGGGTGATGAGGAAGCAATCAAAGAACACCAAGATTTTATGGAAGGATACTACAAGTCGCTTGATCCTAGTGACGAGTGCTCATTAGTAAAAGGAATGGAGGATCTAGAGATGAACAAAGACGAGAGCCATTATTATATCGATGAAGAGTACCTTAGTCTCAATGGGACGCTCTATCATCTTAAGGTAAACACATTCCCACGTTTCTTATCGTTTTTAGATCTAGTTAAAATCGATAAGTTAGTGTTCAAAAACTGGGAAATCATGGAGAAAAAGTTTATTGATTTGTTGGGATGGTTCTATTATGAGTACATGAGGATAGATGCGTTGGGTGATTTACCACCGGTAATAGGGGGGTGGTTAGGATAGATTTGCTTGCATTGTATAAATTCGTAGACGACATGGGTGGCTATATGAATGTGTCATTTAATGATTTGTGGGCGATATTGCACTTCCTTTGGGGTTGACTCGGGAAGATGGACATAATGTAAAGGAATGCTATCGAGAGTATATAGCATTGGTTAAAGTGTACTATGAGGAAGCACGTAGGGTAGGGCATGGAGAATCACGGTTAAATATGGTCGGAAATGTATCATGTGGTGATGCAAAGACTAGCGTGTACATGGAGGAAGCACAAGAGGAGAAGCCAAAGAAGAGGATCAAGTATGTCCATGACAAAGTCAAGAAGGAAGAAGATATGGAGTGCTCTACAAGCGGATATGGCAAGGGAAACGCATCAAGTGAAGACAATTTCATCATCGTTGCATGAAGGAAGAGAACCATGGAAGACATTTAACTTACAAAAATTAAGGGGGAGATGTAATCCCTTTGTAATGTTTTGTTAAGTTAAGTTTGAAAACATTTTATTTACTTGTTTATTTGTATGGGTCAAAACGGGCAGAACAAGTGGGTTGGATCCTTGTATCCAAACACCCTGTTAAACAATATGGTTAAGTTAGTTATGGGCCTGTTAAGGCAGTTAAGAAACGGTTACAAGAGTGAAACGATGCAACGTTTCACCAATGGTAACAATGGTACCGTTTCACTTAGTTTAAATAGATCGAGTCATGTTAGGATTTGATGCAACAAAAATTACATTTATCAAGTCTTTTATTTATCTTTTGTTCATTTTTGTGTTATCACTATTTTCGATATACATATTTCACTTTGGTCTCAAAGTCTATTGCATATTAAGTCATGGTTAATTACAAAGCCGTTATGTGTCGAAGATGGCTTGGTTTAGAACCTGTGAGAAAGAGCCAACATTGGTACCAGAGCCCACGTTTCGATTCATGGAACAAGTCATCTAGGGAAGGCACTAGGGTCACGTTAAACAAGAAGTTCTTACAACGTTGTGAAACCATTAACGGTTACAAAAAGGAAGAAAAGCAGAAGCGGTTATCAAATTTTGGGAAGCAGTTATTAAAGGATAAACTTAATGAAGTTATATCCTTTAATACCTCAAAGAACCCAACCGTCCCAAACCAATCTCAACCGCTCTCCACTTTTCAAGGGAAGATTTGTACAACTTCCAGAAAAGAAAAAAGGTCTCGATGTTATCTGTATAAAGTCAGAGGGCTATTGGAGTTGCAACAACAAAAAACACATCGACTCAGAAAAACCTATGGAGAACAAGGGAAACATGGAAGAAGTTTTCAACTGGCCATCAGAACAAATACATGTTGATACCGATAACATGATAAGAGGAACGGACAAAGGAAACTGGAACAATATCTGGTATGTTAGTAAATCTCATACTAAACATATGACTCCCTCAAGATATTTGTTCAAGCACATGCTAAACCAATTCAAAGTGGTGGGAAGAGATGAAAAATTGAGGAAAGTCGGTGAGGCAATTATTGATAATAAGGAAGAAGAAATTGTGATTCCTAACGTATTATATACGCCAGAAATCACAATGAATGTATTGAGTATGAAGCAACTCGAGGATCAAGGTTTCGGTGTGACTTGTAAAGACGGTATGTGTCAAATCAAATATATGTTTGACAAAGAAGAGGAAGCCGTGGACAAGGGTGATGAGGAAGCAATCAAAGAACACCAAGATTTTATGGAAGGATACTACAAGTCGCTTGATCCTAGTGACGAGTGCTCATTAGTAAAAGGAATGGAGGATCTAGAGATGAACAAAGACGAGAGCCATTATTATATCGATGAAGAGTACCTTAGTCTCAATGGGACGCTCTATCATCTTAAGGTAAACACATTCCCACGTTTCTTATCGTTTTTAGATCTAGTTAAAATCGATAAGTTAGTGTTCAAAAACTGGGAAATCATGGAGAAAAAGTTTATTGATTTGTTGGGATGGTTCTATTATGAGTACATGAGGATAGATGCGTTGGGTGATTTACCACCGGTAATAGGGGGGTGGTTAGGATAGATTTGCTTGCATTGTATAAATTCGTAGACGACATGGGTGGCTATATGAATGTGTCATTTAATGATTTGTGGGGCGATATTGCACTTCCTTTGGGATTGACTCGGTAAGATGGACATAATGTAAAGGAATGCTATCGAGAGTATATAGCATTGGTTAAAGTGTACTATGAGGAAGCACGTAGGGTAGGGCATGTAGAGCCACGGTTAAATATGGTCGGAGATGTACCATGTGGTGATGTAAAGACTAGCGTGTACATGGAGGAAACACAAGAGGAGAAGCCAAAGAAGAGGATCAAGTATGTCCATGACAAAGTCAAGAAGGAAGAAGATATGGAGTGCTCTACAAGCGGATATGGCAAGGGAAACGCATCAAGTGAAGACGATTTCATCATCGTTGCATGAAGAAAGAGAACCATGGAAGACATTTAACTTACAAAAATTAAGGGGGAGCTGTAATCCCTTTGTAATGTTTTGTTAAGTTAAGTTTGAAAACATTTTATTTACTATTTATTTGTATGGGTCAAAACGGGCAGAACAAGTGGGTTGGATCCTTGTATCCAAACACCCCGTTAAACAATATGGTTAAGTTAGTTATGGGCCTGTTAAGGCAGTTAAGAAACGGTTACAAGAGTGAAACGATGCAACGTTTCACCAATGGTAACAATGGTACCTTTTCACTTAGTTTAAATAGATCGAGTCATGTTAGGATTTGATACAACAACAATTACATTTATCAAGTCTTTTATTTATCTTTTGTTCATTTTTGTGTTATCACTATTTTCGATATACATATTTCACTTTTGTGTCAAAGTCTATTGCGTATTAAGTCATGGTTAATTACAAAGCCGTTATGTGTCGAAGATGGCTTGGTTTAGAACCTGTGAGAAAGAGCTAACACACACCATTACACCAAAAGTCCGTGTCTTCTGCAAGTGCAATACTCGTAAGCGTGTTCTTGATGTGCATATGCAATTAACCATTCACAGCACATACTAGTTTGTGTTCTTTCAGGTTTAAGGTTCAGTTCAATTAAATAAGCCAACCCAGCCCATTGAAACGGTATAAAAAAACAGAACATTTATTTTTCACCCTTACGCAGCCCGTCTTATTTACCTCAGCGATGATGGTGGCTTCATATCCAGCATAAACGACGGTGACGATCTCTTAAACCAGCTGCTTTAATATTGAAATCATAAATATTATCTTCTATAGTATACCCCAAGATGACATCATATCTTTTGAATTTAAGCTACCATAATTACAAGCATAGTCCTAAAAGTATAACAAATAGATGCATGTATTATTGACTCCATTGATATAATTTTCTTGAGGAGTATGACGCGCAATATGGTTTATCAAACTAGATATCACCGGCCATTTGTGTTATGTCAAGATGCATGCATAGTTTGCTGGTTTAGACAACAAACATTATTAAGCAGATTTTTTCCCATCATTCTTTTTCTCTTCATTTAATTCATGGAGGATCACAACAAGTACCACAATGAAAGCATAGTCCACGTTGGGATACACCGTCACATCATATCTGTCTTTTCCAAGTGCAATGCTTTGAAATGTTTGCTTCTTGCGCATCTGCGTAATACCATTCGTAACCAGATGTGTTAGTATGTTACTATCTGTTAAAAGTCCAAACAATTACTATCATACATTCACACATGTAATGGTCTCGATTTAAAATCGCTTAAGCGACAAGACCTATACCTTATACCACTATATCCGAAATTTTGATCCTAAGAAAGCCATGACTACCACTCACCTTTAGGATATCGTCTGCTTAGAACAGGCTTTATAATTCAATACGGAAACAACATGTTTAACGTATTTATTTGAAATTAAGTAAATGGTTATATTTACTAACTTTGGAAAAAATGCAGTAGGTCAAATGGTTAGAAATTCATCTAAAGTGTACGCTTATGTTTATAGCAACACACGTTTTGAACTGTTACACAACTGTCAATTTGCTTCTTAGAATCAGACATGCTGTCCTAAAAGCGGTGAGGATCCCATTAGGCTCATTTAAAAGTGTGATTATATGCAAAGATCCATAGACGTTTGGTTTATTTTATGCTGGTATAATGATCAAAAAGAATTTTTCCAAAGAATATAAACTTAAGCACTACAAAATAAAGGCAGATAAAAACAGTTTATTAAACCCCTAAAGCCCTAAATAAAACCATAAATCTAAGCTTATTCAAAACTTTCAGTTAACTAGTTTTTTCAAAATAAATAAATAAGCTTATTTGTCCATAAAATAAGCTAAAACAAGCACCTCCAGTATTTACCTTAGCAACAATGGTGGTATCATCTCCAGCATAGATAGTGCACGATTCGTCGTACAATCTGTTTTTAACTTTGAAGTCACAAACATTTTCTTTTGTATTACACCCCAAAAACACATTCAGTGATGTTATAATTGGAAAGAAAGGAGATCGCATGGCACCGAAGATTTTTTCGTTGGAATCTCCGCAGAATACATTTCATCCCGGGAGAAAAAGCTGGTTATAAATCAATGATAACAAAATTGCTTAGACACAAGTGCTAAAGAATTAATCGACAAAATATATAGACTAAAAAGCGTTATTGAAGTCGTTAAAAAAAAGTTAATTACACAAACAAGTTAATATTCAGTCACAAAACTCTTAAATGTTTTTATGTGTAAACATGGTTTTTAGCGTTATGTCCGGCTAAAGCCATCGCTTTTTCAAAAGGTTGGCTTAGCCACGTTATGGCTTTGCACCAAGCAGAAACTGAACTAGATACGTGTCACATTAGTGATCATAGTCACAAGTCACAACTCTTTTACCAACAGGTATAACCCTTATTTTTAACTCTTCATATATTTCTACACATATATGCTAATGCAATGAAATAGAAAACACAGGAGGATATACTTTCATCTATTTCACATAAGTTTTAGTATATTCTCCTAATCTCCGATCCACGTGTTAGTAACTATGTGTATGGTAAAAACCCTTCCATTACAGTGTTAGTAAAACCTAGAATTATAATTATTCAAATTCAGATATAGTAAAACTTTCAAACGTGTCTCCAAATTACACTTTCCTTGTAAGCAGTATAGTAGCTACGTCATGATCACGAGGTGGTAATCGTATATGAGATTGATACATTTATCACTTTGATTGTAATGATTATCATATATATTAGTATCCATGTTGCATGATAACACAAATTAGTACTACTATAATTTAAATCAAATCAAATAACTAAAGATTTTTTTTATTTTTTATTTTTGGGAACAAATAACTAAAGAATTCATATGTATGAATATATCAAAACCTTTTTGTGGAAGGACAACACCGGAGTGCCAGCAGCATCAAACATAACTCGTCGACCAAAAAGGCTGAAAAAGTTTTCTTTAATATCAAAGATAACCCTACCATCGGTGTTAGTAACGGTGAAGTCTCCGTGACCAAAACTGAACGGTTTTCTTTCGATTGTTAGGTCTAACTGATCAGAAGAAAGGAAGCGAGAGCTGACTATGGTGATTGGATTCATCACCATTTGTGATTTGTAGAATTGAGACTTATTTAGCGATGGTAGTAGACTAGTTATTAGTCACTAGGGTTTATTGAGGTTTATATGAATCTATATAATTGGGTCGAGCCCACTTATGATTAAAGTTTAATATACAAAACCCTAGCATAAATATCCAATTCATACACACATAGTATGCAATTCATAAATAAGTCTATTGGATACCATTATGTCTCTCTAAAACATGTTGGGTTAACTCCATATATCCTCAATTAAAACCTCTAAAAGTCATATTTACCCAACCAAAACCCATAATACCATATATACCCAATTTAAACACACACATTTTCATATCTACTCATTTTATTATTAAACCAATCAAAACTCAATTCACATTATTAAATACCCGTTATACCCTTCATATAAACACATGCATCTTTAGCTGATAACAAACATGTACGATGAGTGAAAGTGGTCATGGTTCAATATCATTTAAGATACACAAACAAGGAGAAAGAAAGGAATAACCTAAATTATTATAACAATATTATCTTTCGGATACATGATAATTAAGGATGCAAGCCAAAAATATCACATCATACACATGGCCGGATTTGGGCCTGTGCAAAGTGACCCACTGCACAGGGCCCAAAATCCAAGAGGGGCCCCATAATTGTCCAATACTTGCATAGTGTATAAAAGGCCCAATTGCAATCCATAGTCCATTAGCTTTTGAAACGCAGAATTTAAGTTACCAATTCGTCTAAACTCTAAAGTGTTACGCATCTGAGATTCGACATTCGGCATCATCATTCATACGATTTCTCAATTTCTCACAAACAGGTTCCATTTCTATTTTTTATTAGTCCATTTTCCTCTAGTTTAATTTCCTTATTACTTTACTAGCTTTTGAACTACAATTTACAACTGTTGGGAACTTGGGATTGAGAATTAGCCAAATTTAAGTTCTTGTGTGAGTTGTGCGTCTATGCTACCTGATGTTAGAAAATTAGAATCAATTGATGGATTTGAAATTTGATACAATGATACAATACTATATAATTGAATTTGTAATTCTAATAAAACGCAACTCGTAACATCAATTAGTAATCAAGCAGTAATGTAGTTTTCTTTATGCAGTAATGCCTTTACAGTGTAATGTGTACCTATTATCGAAAGTACTTTGTTATCGATAAATTAACATACATGGATACTTATAGCATTTCCTTAGAAAGTTAATGAATTTACTTATCAGCTTAAAATTTTGGGTTTAGAGGGGCCTCTTTTATGAAAACGGAACAGGGCCCCAAAAATTCACGGGACGGCCCTGATCATACATGTTCATAGCGACCATCTCTGGTAGTCTGTTACAATTGAATTACTTAAATACTTTCGAGATTATTATTAACAAAAGACGCACATCTGTGACAAGACATGATTCCTTCATCAATTGATTAATGTTTCTAACTGAGACATCTCTCAACTTTTAGAATAAATTGATTGCTTATATAGTTCAAAAATGCTTTATGAAATTTACACATTCAATCAACCTATTCTTATAGCAGTAATGGTGTGAAATGAAACATACTGGTTCATGTTCTTATGGCATAATAGGAAAAAAGGTTGGGATCGTTTGAAGATATCATTTTGATTTTCTAGTTAAATTCCACATGGAAAGGCATGCTATCCAACTACAAGAAAGCAGTGACGTCAGCGTTCATATTTTGTGCATGCAATTTACTGTATTGGTTATAAGAGGGGTAAAATAGTCTATACATTTCAAATTGATATTTTTAAGTTTTTCAAAAAAAAATTAAAATGCATAAATTTGTAAAATGGGTAGATGTGACAAATTTTGAGTTTAAGTTGGGTATATATGGTATTATGAGTTTTGGTTGGGCAAATATGACATTTAGTGGTTTAAATTGGGGATATATGGAATTAACCCAAACATGTTATAGGGCACCGGGCACCGCCCCTTGTGTTATATGAGTTGGGATTCTCTACAAAGCAATAAAAAATTAAAAAGTTTAAAAAGTATTTTTAACCGTCAGATCAATTCCACGATCGGGATCTAAAATAAGAAGAAAAAGATGCATCTTTTATACATAAAAGGAACAAGATAGTAATTGAACAAAAAAAACCCATCTAATCAACCTTTCTTCTCACCACTTCACATTTCATTATTTCACTGTCAAAAAACTCACACAACCTCTAAATTCTCTCTCTATATTTGGGGATCTTATTAGGGTTTTATTAGATCAAAATCTATAAATTTCAATCGTTTTAAAGTTAAAACATTGTTCTCGAAAAGATGAATCCGCGTTTATGTTTTTTGTTCATGTATATATATAATTAACTAGGGAAAAATCTGAATTTTTTAGAATATGGACGAAATAATAGCCTAATAAGTTAAATAAAACAAAATGATTAAACAAATTATTTATAGAACCTTGTATATAGTAACCTTACCACGCTACAAATGACACACACACCAAATGTAAGGGTAGTGGCTTCCTTTTATAGTGAAGGAAGCCTTACATGGTTTCTTCTATAGGCGATGTGGGATAGGTTATGTTTTAACATAATAACTTACTAAGTTATGGTTTTTACAACAAACTTAAACCGTTTACATACATTCTAGATAAATACAAGTCATGGGTTCCTAAACTAAGAATGACGATCACTTCTTTACGGCTAACAATCTCCCCATAAGGGACGTCATTCTTTAGATGCATCATTGTGATGATGTCTATACATGTCTTGATCTGAACTTCGTGAAATGTCTTTAATACTTCATGATTCATTGTTCCTTTATGCTTTGTGATCTTTCACCGTAGACCTTTTAACAATCTTTCCTTTGATTGACATCTTCAATGATTTGATGTGACATTTTCTCCTCTCCACCATACTCATACATCTTGAACGTGTACTTCATACTTATGTCTTCCTCGCTTGATATATGTATTTTATTCTTGACTTCTTGATTGGTACTTTTACTTGACATAACTCTTTGAATTTAGCTTGATTCTCTAAGTCTTGAACATTCTTTGTTTCAGCTTGTTGAGGATGAACTTTATAAGTATGAGTATGTGGAGGTGAAGATGTTGAGATATATATGGTCATCATAATGGTCTCCCGCCAAGATGCATTAGTCATTTTCTAAAATAAAATAGTTAGCAATAATTCCCAATCGATCATTGTGAACCTTTCTTAGAGAATTGTTCACTACGATTGTTTTACTGGTGAATGTCTTGATTTCGTTTCTCTTGTTCGGGCGAATCAGCAGTCCTAATCCCAAAAAGGGACAGTTTGCAATACCTTTTGGATTGAATCCTGGTATTGACCCACATCATAGGTTCGATTCTTGAAAGGAACCTCCTTATCAGGTTTCCGGCTCTTACAGGATTGGACTTCAAATTTGTTAACAGCCTAGTGTAAAAACGCCCTCTAATCCGCACAAAGGACGTTCCTGAAATTCGATGCCCTCAATTAGGCTAATGAAGGAATACCTAAGTAAACCAAAAATTCAGGTGAGTCGCTGAAGTATACCGAAGTATCACTCCAAGACTATAGACCGTTTGAGACCCTAGTAACCACTAAGCGTAACCCATGAAGAATTACCGAAGTGACATGCTGTCAGGGCTGTTTGATGTTGACCCTGGCAGGATTTCCATTCAATCATTGCGGATTTTATCCTCTCATAAATGTTCTGGCAGATTGTTAAGATCTGCGTAGGACTCAATAAAATATACATTTTGTGCTCTTGATGTTGAATAACAAGTGTAATAGTATTCCTAAGAGATATTTTGATGAATCTCATAGCTCTAGACTCGAATAGTGAGTTTTAAAATATTTTTTATGCGGAGACTAGGGAGGGGGTCTGCTGTTTCAATATCAACCATCTCTAAGAGAAAGGTCGATAGATTACACCGGTTCCCGTGAGAATGAAACAAATCCTTTTGATAAAAATTGAGTGGCTGGAAGTTTAAGTGCAGTGCGTCACTGGGTCCATGACGTCTTGTCTTCAACACCGATACTACCTTGGTAACAATCAGTAACATATGAGTTGAACCTGGTTTCCACCCTAAGTTGAATTTTGGTGGGCTCATTTCTTTTCACACTTTTCTTTACTTTTATTTGTAATTCTTCAACTCCTTCTTTCTCTTTTCTCACACTTATCCTTTTTTCAATCATGCCTAAGGACTTTCTAGATCTAACTGTTGGTGATGTCCTTGGGTAGATTCTTCCGGCTCTGGCGGATCATAGGACGATTTTCCCTAACCTTAATCACCTTATAACTCCGTGATTATCCCATGTTGCCATAAAATATTTTATTGAAAATTTCTCAAAGTGTTTTATGAGTAAACACATTTTGTTAACAGCTTGAGATTTTTGTATTTTCAGAAATACTCCCCCTTCACATGTGCTCGTGCAGTTTTTGACTTAAATTTGCAATGTGGGTGGAGTTCGCCTACTTTTCGAATTGATCCACTCTTGAATAGACAATCATCCGAGGGACACGTTTACGTTATATAGTTAAAGAGATCAATTGTCAGCTTTTAGGTCACAACTAGCTCTAATAACTACCTCGAAGTTGTTAACACTTCTTGAAAAGAATGTTAGGCCCGTCATAGTTCATGTCTAACAAGACTTTCTCGAATCGGTACACTCTACTCAAAACAAGTCTTTTCGATTTCTGACATTTAAGCTTCGTGAATTCGTTGGTAATATCTGAGTCGAGTTCTTTTGAGATTCAATAACAATCTTAAACAATTTTGATCACATTTTAATCACGTCTTCTCCCCCTGAAAAATAGCATTTATGGTATTTTTGATACCAACGTGTTAAAAGGAGCTTTTTGGAGAGAAAGACGGATTGGATTTTAGCATGAAAATGAAACATTTTAAAGTTTTTATATACTCCCCCTTAAATAAAGCACATTTTCAAACACAGAGTTTTAAATTGATAACGGTTTGTGGGGAGTTGTGCACGGAAGCGTACACTTTTAATTAGAAAGTACGAGTTTTAAGGCGAAATACTTCGAAGTCATAGATTTTGAGAATTTTTTTGAAAGATTTTGAATTTTGATTGAAAAATCTTGATTAAATATTCTCAAAAAGATGGTTTTATTAAAGATGTACCAGAAATGTGCAACTTTACTTCTTTTGAAGTACGAGTCACAATCTGTCATTTAATTGTAAGTCATTTTGAAAATGATTTTTTGTTTGAAATCTTTTTCGTTTATTTATACTCGAACAATTTGAAATTGATTTCGTCATTTGAAAATACGAGTCCTAACATGAAATAATCGGAAGTCAACATTTTATTTCGGGTTTCGTACTGAAGTATAAAAAAGCCATATTTGAAGAAAATTTTAAGGAACGACTTGTTTTAAAAAAAAATTATTTGAAAAATGGTAAAAAATCTCGCTCAAGCATATGTACATTTACTATCATTGTTGAATGACATTTTTTTAGAAACGTACATAATATCAATTTTTACGAGAGACATGTCGTGAGAAGAATATTTTTGGCTTTTTGATTTTATATTTTTTTTGTATTTTTGAAATTTTCTATTTTTGTATTTTGTTTTTGTTGATTTTTCAAATTTTGTTTTTATGTTTTTGTTGGTTTCTTAAATTTTGTTTTTTGTTTTTATTGGTTTTTCAAATTTTGTATTTTGTTTTTCAAAAATATTTACAGCGAAGCGTTTTGAAAGATATTTTTCATGAAGATTCGAGAAAACGTTCTAGCTCCTCAGGAGTTAGGCTTCGCATGCCAATTCATCGAACTAAATCATCAAACCTATCTTTTGGAAGGGCTTTGGTAAATATATCGGCGAGTTGATAATCCGTCTTCACGAAGAATAATTCAATTGTACCTTGTTCAACATGTTATTTGATAAAGTGGTGACGGACTTTAATGTGTTTGGTCTTTGAGCTTATAGACGTATATGGATATTCCATGTTAACGAAGCCATCTGGCTGACTCACATACATTTCTTCTTTAAAAGTACCATTTAAGAACGTTGTCTTGATGTCCATATGATAAACGGTGATGTTATTGTGAGCTGCATAGGCTAAGAATATCCTGACTGCTTCAAGTTTTGCTACCGGCGCAAATGATTCTTCGAAATCTATCCCTTCTTCCTGTCTGTATCCTTTAGCCACTAGACGAGCCTTATTGTGAATAACACTTATTTCTTCATCCAACTTGTTTTTCCATAACCATATGAGATCAATGACATGTTTGTCAATTGGTCTCGTAACTAATTCCCAAGAGTCATGAAGTTCATATTGAAGAAGTTCCTCTTGCACCGCTTGAACCCATGCATATTCAGCCATTTCTTCCCGAATGTTCTCAGGTTCTTTGATGCAAATAGAGCAGATGTAAATGCACAAGTCAGAATATGTGGCTAATTGTTTTCTCATCTGAATTGGCATGGAAAGTTCACCAATAACTTGTTCAAATGGATGGTCTTTAGTCCACTTTAATGTAGAAGAATACCGTTGATTGAACATATGCGTGTTTGATGGTTCATGTAACCTTGAAGATGATTCAGCAGAAGCTGTTGCAAAGGGGTTCTCAAACACTTCTTCTTCTAACACAACATCTTTTTGGGTTTGAGTAGTTTCTTCTTGAAATGTTGTGTTTCGGTTTGGCTCATCAACTCTTGGTAGAACGATTTCAAGAATTGGAGTTTGAGCCAAATGATCCTACGGGAAGTTACTTTTCATCAACAGGAGAACATAACGAGCTTGAAGGCTATCTTTCTGATGATTATGCGGCCCAGGTCTATGACTTACCTGGGCAATTTGAGGAATTTAACAATCAGTTTGATTTCGAGCTTCAAGGCCGTTCGAGGAAGTAATCTTTTATGTGGATTTGATTATTTGTTTTGCATGTCCTTTTATGTTTTTAGTGGTTATTCTAGTTGTTGGTAACTAGTTGTTCATTTATGGCATGCCATAAATGATCTAGTGGTTGCTTGAGGTTAATGTGGCATTTCAACCACATTCCATTGTACTTTGAACGGTTTTTTGGTTAATATATTATACCAAAGTGGAAGTTCCCTTTTACCCATTTCCCACCGTCATAAGCGAATTTTACACGTTTAACCTATAACCAGTTACCATATTTCTGATAACATAATACATTTTTAACTTGTGTATTCTCAGGGGCGGAACTACATTGTAGTTAGTTAGGTGCTCTCCATGGTTCGCCAAAAAATATCAATTTTTAGTGTAATTTTTTTTTAAGACCATTTTATTAAATTGCACCCCATTACAAAATCACATTGCCCCGTTTTTAGTGTATTTTTTTATGATCTTTTTGTTAAAGTTCGTCACAAATTTTATCAAAAATTTTTTTTTTTTTGCCCCTTGCTTTCTAAAATCCTGTCCGCCACTGTGTATACTAGAATGACAAACAAAAAGTTTGTTTACTAACTTGTAAAATTAATAAAAAGTATGTTTATATTTAATAGACTTAACTCTAGTTTCTTGTATCAATTGTTGATTGAAGACCTCATAAATTTGGAAAAAATACCAAAAGTATTATAAGATTCTTGGAGGCTATGGTTCATATTTTAGCATTTCGTATGAGCAATGGTTCTCATTACATCAAACTAATGATAAGTTAATTTACTTTATCATTTTCTATTCCATGAGACTATTGAGTTTAGAAGAAAAATGGCTCAAAAGAGTGTTTTGGATTGTTATTTAAGTTTTTATTGAGTTTTTTAAACACAAATACAAGTTTGGAGTGTTTGGAATTTGGATGGTACCAACTTATCAGCTTATTCAAAAAAAAAAAAAAAAAAGCTATTCTTAATTGGAGATGATTTGCACAAACTAATGTACAAGCAGGTAAAATATAATGTATGTACAATGTAACTATTTAATAAATAAACTGATATGTATTAATCAAAAGTTTATGTGTGCAAATCAAATTACATATTCTTAACACCAAGATTAATAGTTATTCTAAAATGCTTATTGAGTAAATAAACCTTTATACTAATCAATCCCAAACACCTTCTAAATATGCACAGTAGCATTATAGCCCTTCAAACAAAATTTTCTTTATGGGTCAGCCAGAACCGATCCATATATACCAAACAGTTACATTTGTTAATATTGACATGTTATTCAAACCACCTATTTAATTTATCCCCTATTGATAAGTGCATCTATTATCGTAAACTTTTATGAAGATTTATAATAGTGCCTGGTCATCTTAAATCGTAAATTCATTAATCTTTTTTTTGTTATAAACCTTTCTTTACTATGAATAAACTTTTTAAAGCTTTATAAAACCCCATTAAACAAAAAAAACATTAAAGTTAAAAGAGATTCAAAACATTAGACATTTTCATTCCATGATTAATAAAATGATAGACCTCTAATATTATCTTATACCTTTTTATAAACCACCAAACTGGACGCTCTAATAACAAAACAAGCCAACCAATCAATTTTAGAAGAAAGTATTTATCAAAACTAAAGGTATCATCAAGTTTGCTATTAAAAATCAAGATCCAAGAACCACCTAGAATATAATAAGAAATCCAGTTACCTTAAACATACTTGCAGTTTAACCAGAAGCTTGTAAAAAGAGTAATCACTTTTACAGATAAAGATGCCTTGTAGAATTTCGACACTTCATTCATAACCTCCTCCCTTGACTGCTTGCTGTATTTCTCTCTGTCTGTCCAATTGAAAACCATTTCTTCCAATGCATTTCCATGCTCAAGCAAGAATCGAGCAATAGCTAGGCTATCCTTTTCTCCATTGAAATCATGAAATTTGACCTTTTTCAGGTGTCGGAAGATTCTCTTTTCTTCAACTTCATTAAACTTCTCAACGAATGCTTCATATTCTTCGGGTGCAATATCCTAGATCATCAAACCAAATGATAAGTTGTTTGAGCTTCATATGAATGCTTAACTAATGTTTCGAACTTTTGAAAAGCCTAATCATATTCATCCAATCATGCTTAATAAAGTTGGTCGAAGCTTGCAGATGATTACTTAAGGGTCTCTAGTTCACATCCTTTTCACTGAAAAAAGATGATTTCTTCAATACGATCCATGTATGAATGTATGATTATATAGAAGGGTCAAGATGGTGGCAATAAGGGTGGGTCAAACGGTTAATTATTTTCTATGGGAAGAGACGGGCTGGTTAAAACAAAGAACTTCAGTCTGGATTTATAACAAGACCAATTTGGCACATACGAAAATTTTACTCGCTTTTACTTGAATCCATTAACTAACAGTCGTTCATCAATAGCTCTAGTAATTTATATCTTTAGCTTGTCTAAGATGTTTTATACTTGTATGTGCAAGTTTATTTCATACACATAAATCTGTGTATCCTAACTATTATATGCGGCTTTCAAAAAATATATACTAAAAAGGTAAATCCATTAAACTTCAAGAATATGGTACAGACAATAAATTACAATCTGAGATGAGAAAGACTACCTTATAAAACGTCAAATGGAGAGACTCGATATTCCGACTGCATCTTAGAATAGAGATGATTACTTCCATGTTGTAGCAATCAATTGTTAGCTCCAATGTCTTTAAATTTGGAAAAGATTCAGGTAAACCTTCTTCCAGAAAATTGAAACGCTTACATCTGGAGGACATTGACTACAGAAATAACAGCAAGTTAAGTTTTAGAATAACGATTAATGGTAAAACCAATAATTGGTAAGCATAATACTCCGTATAACATAACTTAAAGACACAATAATAGAATATGAAGGCAACAACTTTCATCTATTAATGAACATAGATGAGATATATGAGGAATAGTTAAGTATGAGAGTAACCATCTACCTTAACGAAAAAATAGTTAACCGACAGATATTCCACATGAGAAACTTGAGCACACAACTTACATATGGCAATTTCATCTTCCTGCTCACGATATAGTTTAATCACAGCTTTCTTCACGGATTTTACGTCAAATAATAAATTATTTGTAGGGAAACGGTTACACTTTTATTAATAAAATCTAAATTACAATAAATAAAATTAACAGTAAATAAATAACAGAAAATTAAATACAAACAGAATGTAAGCAGATAAACGATAATTAAATAAAATAATAACATAGTCAAAAGACTTACTTGATCACCAATAGAGATCAACAAAGAAGCACTAAAAACCGAGGCACGTGTTTGACACGCTTCCCTTAAAACAGATTCGCCGTCTGATTCCCTGTGGTACAAAGCCAAAACAAGTAAGTTGTTGCTGTCGGACTTAAAAAAACTGCCGAATTTCATCTTAAGAGATGCGTATTCCATATGTTGGAAATCAATAATAACTATTGATTTGATGTGTGAAAAACTTGTGGAATTAGGGCCTCTATTTATACATAATAGACTCCCTCTAAGTTTACTCATCCCACCGATGTGGGATTGAAAATAAACCATTTTCCCTCTTTAGGCATGGTACCGAATGCCTAACTTTGAGACCCGATATCTCATTCACATCAAATCTATTTTGGACACATAAAGGCTTTGCGAAGCTCTCTTCGAGGAGAACGCGAACCTACAAACTATTATTCATATATGTGACACATACATATAGATAATTGTGTCCAAAGTTGGTCAAAAGTCACTTTTGCCAACCAATTTTCCAACATTATTAGCCCTATAACCTTCATACTCCAAATACACAAGTTTTGGGCATAAAACCAATAATAGCCCTTTACATAAGTCAAGTTTTTTATGTTTACCAGGGTAATAACCGTTGTTTGCCTCCCAAATAAAAAGGTCAAGTTTTTTAATTCTCAAAGTCTTGAGATTCGGACATGAAATTGAAAGATAATCAAGGTTGTGTGCCAAGCAGTGTATCAAACTCAATTCCTCAAGCAATGGACAGTTTACGAGAAACTTTCGTATTAATTCGTGGTCTAATAACTCAACCTTGTCCAACTTAAGAACCTTAAGTGTCCGAGACCCTATGAAGCTAGACAAACTTAAATAATTCCAGCCAAAGTCCAACTTTAATACCTCCAATGAATCACAATTTACCAAACAGTGTGGCAACCCTACAACCCCGTTCGGCCAAAAAGTAAATGTCAAGTCAAATTGTTTAATTTTTCGCTTAACAGCGAGATGAATCCACCGCCCTAGGGTCGGCATCTTAATAGAACCCGAACATTTTAAACGAAAACTATCCAAATCTATTATTCTGTTGGCTAAAACCCAATACACAAAATCTTTGAAATTATTCTTAACGCCGTCAGAATTAATGTCTAGAGATGGAATTGAAGTCCACAAATACTTCCATCGTTTCGATAAAACACTGGTTCGAATTACTTGTTTAGTATAAGGAAGACGTGAAAGAATCATGAGTAGTATTCGATCTGGCAAGCTACTGATACGATCCGCATTGTTATGATCAGTTATTGGTGCTTTCGATTGGTTTGATTTCTTCATGTTTTGGTGTTTTAAAAACCCCTGGATTGAATCGTGATTTACTAAACAAGGCGGCAACACAAGTTGTTTTATGTTTCGCATAACAGCGATATGAATCCACCTCTGTATAGTCGAGATATCAATACTATATACCCACTGATCCCCACAATTTTTTAAAGTGAAACTATCTAAATCTAGTCTTCTGTTTGCTAAAACCCAATACACAAACTCTTTGAATTGATAATGTTTATTAAAGGGGTCGTGTTTTAAACAGCGAGGAATATCTATGTCTAGAGATGGAATTGAAGTCCACAAATACCTCCATCGTGGCGATAAAACGCTCATTCGAACAGCCTCTTCGGTTGAATGCAGACCTGAAAGAATCAAGTGTAGAATAGGATCTGGTAACTCACTTATCCGATCAACAGCCATTCGTTATGTATGGTGCCTTTGATCGGTTTCGAGCATAGGAAAGAAACAATGAAACAATAAAAAAGTAAGCTTATCATCCCTATATATAGACTGAGATATGAAATTTCCCGTAGAAACCATACAAAACGTTTGGAAAATTGAAAACCAGGCCCACTAAAGCCCAATAAATAAATGTGAATGTAACCACTTACATATACTCCTTCCGTCCCAAAAATATTATCCGATAAAAAACAAACAATTTAAGAAAAATCCATTTTATTACTGCTTTGATTTTTACAAGAGCAACCAAAAAGACACTTTTACCCTTTGACAATTGATTAATGCTTTCATTTAGTAATTTGTAACTAAGAATTTTGATTAGGGGTAATACGGTAAACTTAAACAATTTCAACTTCTATTTTTAGTAGTTGACAACTTTTTGAGACAACCAAAAAAAGAAAGATGGACAATAAAAATGAGACGGAGAGAGTACAAATTCGTCTCGAACAAGTAGAGTTGAAAACATGGTTAATCCCTATACCTTTAAGCCATTCATTATCGTAAGGCCGATTAAGCCTTTCATATTACTATATTTGTCCATAATATACAATTTTTATTTATTTATTTATTTATTTATTTATTTATTTATTTATTTATTTATTTGTTGCAAAGGGTGAATAATGTTGTATCAGAGATAGTATTTGAGTGTTGTCCGATATGAGATAAGCTTGAATAATGTCGTTTTGTGTAGTTCTTACTGATTGAGAGTGTCCAATTCACTTGTATTTCCATTAACTTGTTTGTAATATGTTTTTTTGTAATATATAATTTTTTTAGTATGCTCTTTTGTACAAACTTGCTTCTTTTTTTCTTTTTTCTTTTTTTCATTTTTATATATACGAAAGGTAAATTACGCACCACTAAAACTATTTCGTAGAATATCATAAAAGTAGTACACAAACAAGCTTTTAGAGTGAATTAAATAGGAACGGGTCTACTCATATCATAGGGCATCTACATGCATACCGCCATACCTTATCAAAATTTGTCATATAACACTTAAAGAGTTGTGTCACCTACAAATGATTTTTCTTTTGTGGAACAACGTCACACTGCTGATCTATATCAACCGAAATGAATAGTGCATACCCTATTTCCATTTCCTAGAACTAGATTTGCCATTCACTCTTACTCTTGTTTTTGATTGGTTGAGAATGACAACAAGGGCAACAATGAAAACATAGTCGACATTAGGATACATCGTCACATCAAATCTGTCTTTCCCAAGTGCAATACGTTCAACACTATGGTTCTTTTGCATCTGCATTTTACCACCCGAAGCCATATATTAGTATCTAGTATGATTGCACGAGTCTATACATGATCACCACCATTTTGTTTAATTTGACATTTCTACAAAACTAATTAAGAGTCATATATATATTGAATCTATTATATATGAGTCACTGAATTACACTCTCCTTGTTAATGAAACTTTAATAAGTTGTAGCTAGATAATTATGTGGTTATAATCAACTATGAGATTAATAGATTGATTTGTTATTTTGCATATACTTATAGTAAATTAGTATTCAGATATTTACATGATCGAATAACTTAGTAATCTTCCAACTTTATGATTGCTTATTCGCAACTATTCATGAGAAAAAGAAGAACCCAAAAGCTGCATGGCCTTTTGCTCCTGCTTCTGTTCCTGCTCATGCTAGTGGAAAAACATCATCATTGTCATCTTCGGGATTTTGTAGAGCTTTTGATGAAAGGAGCTATGAGAAGAATAAGAAAAAGAGCAGCAATCGTCTTATTTACCAAGACGAGGTTTCTGAAAACAAAAGGAAAGCTTTATTGATTAAAAAAAGAGATGAGAACATCGAGTTGTTTAAGCAGAAGCGAGCAAAATTCGGGCATGCTGCTACTAATTTCCTACATCATTAACCGATATACTGTAATTATTCTTGTCTAGTTGTGTGTTAAATTGTTATTATTAAGGTTAATTTATGATGGTCATGTAACTTATTATCTCTCTTTTATGTTTTATGGATTAAAATATGGTTTTCTTTAGGGTTAAGTCCATTAAATAGAAGTATAATTTCACAAATTTTCCGAGTTGTTAAACGAATTTTTTTTTTAGTGATCTAGTAATTGGAACTTGTTTATGTGTAAACATATAGTAAATATGACCGGTTAACATTCCAAGTATTAATTTATAGTTACACGTTATTTTGATAATTCCACGTTCTCCCCCAAATTAAAACCTTTAATACCATGTCTTTCTTCTACCTATAATTTCCCACTTGAATTTACACTTTTTCTAATATAAAAATTCACCGTCTTCAAAAATATCAAATGTTTTTGTATCAAGTGTGTTCATGTATGAATTTGGTTAACAAATACCATCTTTGTGAATAATTAAAAATGCTTTCCAATCTTCAAATACTCTCATCTTTATTTTACCCATATTCTAACCATAGTTCATCATCTTCAACACCATTTACAAACATGAAAGTACACACAACCGACATCTTCCCTTGTACATAGATAAACATCATCTTCCCTTTAACACATACACCAAATTTACATCGAACCTAGAAACAGTTAATGAACATATGCTCAAGAAACCGTTTATACCTTAATATTTAGTACCAAAAGTATCTTATCATAATGCTATTTCTATTTATGGACAGTTGTTCATCAAACAATTACAATCAACGCATAGACGATTGCTTTTGAAGTAGTTTTTCTAACACACACACAACAATCAAACTCAGATTTGAAAGGAAAAAAAATCCTCATTGGATAAAAGAATAAAAATGATAAGTAAAAATAAATGCTACCTACCAACCTATATTAATCGTCAGGTTGATGGGATTCATTTTCAAAAGCCTAAAGTTTCGTATTACTATAGGTTGGTTACTAAGCCAAAGAATGGGGGAGCATCGACGTCTAAGCCTTCTGTCCAATCAAATAGAGGTTCTCCAATGGTTAATGTAGGTTCTACTTCTTGTAACAAACCTACTACTAATCCTAGTAGTAGTACGGCTCCATCCCGGGATGACCAAGGTAAGAATAATAATTGGGTGGATGATATCAACCTTGTTGATTTGAAGAACAGTTCTGATGTGCTTAGGGAACAAGATTCGGTTTTGGAACCTGTGATTGCATTAGGTGTACTCTTGAAGTTATCTCTAGTTCTTCAAAAACTACGCCTCCATCGCCGATGGAGAACATTCCTATTGCTGACAAAATTGGGAAGCTTGGAAAGCTTATTATTGATGGGAAAGCTACCCTTGTGGATGATAATGGTAAACATATCCCGATGGCTGATGGTAAAAGGTGGGTGAAGTGGTTGATTGAGATAGTGATGATGAGGTGTTCGAGTTAAACGATCCTACAGGCAATTACTTTTCATCACCAGGAGAACATAACGAGCTTGAAGGATATCTTTTTGATGATTATGCGGCCAAGTCTATGACTTACCTGGGCAATTTGAGGAATTTAACAATCAGTTTGATTTTCAGCTTCAAGGCCGTTCGAGCAAGTAATCTTGTATGTGGATTTGATTATTTGTTTTGCATGTCTTTTTATGTTTTTATTGGTTATTCTAGTTGTTGGTAACTAGTTGTTCATTTATATGGCATGCCATAAATGATCTAGTGATTGTTCAAGTGGTTGCTTGAGAAAGTTAAAGTGGCATTTCACCCACATTCCATTGTACTTTAAACGATTTTTTGTTAATATATTTACCAGGGTGGAAGTTCTCTTTCACCCATTTCACACCGTCATATTACACATAAGCTTAAAAGTAAAATAAAAATACCAAATAAGCGAATTTTACACGTTTAACCTATAACCGGTTACCATATTTCTGATAACATAATACATTTTTAACTTGAGTATACTAGAATGACAAATAAAAAAGTTCGTTTACTAACTTGTAAAATTTATAAAAAGTATGTTCATATTTAATGGACTTAACTCTAGTTTCTTGTATCAATTGTTGATTGAAAACCTCATAAATTTGGAAAAAATACCAAAAGTATTATAAGATTCTTGGAGGCTATGGTTCATATTTTAGCATTTCTGATATGAGCAATCTGGTTCTCATTACATCAAACTAATGATAAGTTAATTTACTTTATCATTTTCTATTCCATGAGACTATTGAGATTAGAAGAAAAATGGCTCAAAAGAGTGTTTTGGATTGTTATTTAAGTTTTTATTGCGTTTTTTAAACACAAATACAAGTTTGGAGTGTTTGGATGGTACCAACTTATCAGCTAATTCAAAACAAAATAAGCTATTCTTAATGGGAGATGATTTGCACAAACTAATGTACAAGCAGGTGGAGTAAAATATACTGTATGTACAATGTAACTTTTTAATAAATAAATTGATATGTATTAATCAAAAGTTTATGTTTGCAAATCAAATTACATATTCTTAACACCAAGATTAATAGTTACTCAAAAATGCTTATTGAGTAAATAATCATTTATAGTAATCAATCCCAAACACCTTCAAAATATGCACAGTAGTAATATAGCCCTTCAAATAAAATTTTCTTTGTGGGTCAGCGAGAACCGATCCATATATATACCAAACAGTTACATTTGTAAATATTGACATGTTATTCAAACCACCTATTTTATCCCCTATTGATAAGTGCATCTATTATTGTAAACTTTTATGAAGGTTTATAATAGTGTCTAGGCATCTTAAATCGTAAATTCATTAATCTTTTTCTTGTTATAAACCTTTCTTCACTATGAATAAACTTTTTAAAGCTTTATAAAACCCCATTAAACAAAAAACCATTAAAGTTAAAAGAGATTCAAAATATTAGACATTTTCATTCCATGATTAATAAAATGATAGACCTCTAAATATTATCTTATACCTTTTTATAAACCACCAAACTGGACGCTCTAATAACAAAACAAGCCAACCAATCAATTTTAGAAGAAAGTATTTATCAAAACTGAAGGTATCATCAAGTTTGCTATTAAAAATCAAGATCCAAGAACCACCTAGAACATAATAAGTAATCCAGTTACCTTAAACATACTTGCAGTTTAACCAAAAGCTTGTAAAAAGAGTAATCACTTTTACAGATAAAGATGCCTTGTAGAATTTCGACACTTCATTCATAACCTCCTCCCTTGACTGCTTGCTGTATTTCTCTCTGTCAGTCCAATTGAAAACCATTTCTTCCAATGCATTTCCATGCTCAAGCAAGAATCGAGCAATAGCTAGGCTCTCCTTTTCTCCATTGAAATCATGAAATTTGACCTTTTTCAGGTGTCGGAAGATTCTCTTTGCTTCAACTTCATTAAACTTCTCAACGAAAGCTTCATATTCTTCGGGCGCAATATCCTAGATCATCAAACCAAATGATAAGTTGTTTGAGCTTCATATGAATGCTTAACTAATGTTTCAAACTTTTGAAAAGCCTAATCATATTCGTCCAATCATGCTTAATAAAGTTGGTCGAAGCTTGCAGATGATTACTTAAGGGTCTCTAGTTCACATCCTTTTCACTGAAAAAAGATGATTTCTTCAATACGATCCATGTATGAATGTATGATTATATAAAAGGGTCAAGATGGTGGCAATAAGGGTGGGTCAAACGGTTAATTATTTTCTATGGGAAGGGACGGGCTGGTTGAAACAAAACATTTCAGTCTGGATTTATAACAAGGCCAATATTGGAACATAAGAAAATTTTACTCGCTTTTACTTGAATCCATTAACTAACAGTCGTTCATCAACAGCTCAAGTAATTTACATCTTTAGCTTATCTAAGATGTTGTATGCTTGTATGTGCAAGTTTTTTTCATACACATAAATCTGTGTATCCTGCCGATTATATGAGGCTTTCGAAAAATATATACTACGTACTAAAAAAGTCAATCTATGAAGCTTCAAGAATATGGTACAGACAATAAATTACAATCTGAGATGAGAAAGACTACCTTATAAAATGTCAAATGGAGAGACTCGATATTCCGAGAGCATCTAAGAATGGAGATGAGTACTTCCATGTTGTAGCAATCAATTGTTAGTTCCAATGTCTTTAAATTAGGAAAAGATTCAGGTAATCCTTCCTCCAGGAAATTGAAACGTTTACATCTGGATGACATTGACTACAGAAATAACAGCAAGCTAAGTTTTAGAAAAACGATTAATGGTAAAACCAATAATTGGTAAGCATAATATAACATAACTTAAAGCAACAATAATAGAATATGAAGGCAACAACTTTCATCTATTAATGAACATAGATGACATATATGATGAATAGTTAAGTATGAGAGTAAGCATCTACCTTAACGAAAGAATAGTTAACCGACAGATATTCCACATGAGAAACTTGAGCACACAGCTTACATATGGCAATTTCATCTTCCTGCTTGCGATATAGTTTAATCACAGCTTTCTTCAAGGATTTTACGTCAAATAATAAATTATTAGCCCTATAACCTTTATACTCCAAATACACAAGTTTTGGGCATAAAACCATTAGCCCTTTACTTAAGTCAAGTTTTATATATTTACCAGGCTGGTCAAAATTGTATTCCTAAATAAAAAATTCAAGTTTTTTAATTCTCAAAGTCTTGAGATTCGGACATGAAATAGAATGAAAATCAAGGTTGTGTACACGGCAGCGTATCAAACTCAATTCCTCAAGCAATGGACAGTTTACAAGAAACTTTCGTACTAATTCATGGTCTAATAAGCTAATATCCTCCAACTTAAGAACCTTAAGTGTCCGACACCCGGTGAAGCTAGACAAACTTAAAGAATTACAACCAAAGTCCAACTTTATTACCTCCAATGAATCACAATTTTCCAAACAGTGTGGCAACACTACAACCCCCTTGTCCCGAAAAATAAATGTCAATTCAAATTGTTTAATTTTCCGCATAACAGCGAGATGAATCCACCGCCCTAGGGTCGGCATCTTAATCGCCCTCATAACAATTATATAAATCAAATTACATCATCAAAGCATGCAGCGGAAGTAAATAGGAATAATATATGTAAGTAATTAACCGAATAAGAAAATGCGTACCTTTTAGAAATTCAAGAATCAAACGGTAATTGAACAAGAACCAAAACCCAAAACCCTAATTATAGGGTTTATGTAATTCGACCCAAACAAAGAATCGACCACCAAGATTACAAGCTCAAGTGTGCTTGTCCTTCGTTCTTGTACACACGTACTATTAGCGATTTGATGTGAAAAAGCTAGTTCCTTGAATCACAAATAAAACCAAACACTTGTGTCTTTGAGTTAAGCAAAATCGAAAACCCTTGTGGTGAGGGTATACGACCGGCCACACAAAGAGGGAGAGAGGAGAAGAGAAATTAGGTATATTGGTGATCCAAGATTAAGTTATGAATGAATACAAGGGTTTGTATTTATAGGTAACTTAACTTGGTGACCAAGTTTGTGTGTGATTGGGTTTGGAACCCAACCGATCGGCCAAACATAATCCCAAAGGGATTCTAGAACTTTCCCGACTTTGTAATTTCATCTCTAGTCCTTTTAGTTAATATTTAATGACCGTTAACCAAACTTCGTTAATTATTTAACTATCGTTATGTTTTATTTCGTGACTAATAATTAATAATAATAACGTTTTATTTATATTAATTATTTACATCAATTCTCATACGTAATGTGTGCAATTCCGAAGTCTCGAGTTCGAATCCGGACATACATATATTTAAATATCCATAAAACCTTTCAGCTCCCACTTGCATATTACTAAATATAGTAATGACATCAGTTAGTCTAGCTTTCACACGCCAATGCCCCAGATCAAATCGAGTATGGTCTCCTGGAAAAAACCATTTAATGATTCATCATTTTACTTATCCTTTTGTTACTAATACTACATTAACTATGAATATGGATCAAGTCATTTCATAAGTTAACATTCTGTTTCTCGTTGTATTCGATTGAACAAGATTACCAAATCATCTGAACGTATTCCAGATAGATCTTGGGTATGGCCATACAAACATCTTGTCAACCCTACGAGGGCCCAAATATAGTATTATGCTTTGAAACAAATTCAAAAGAACAAATTCTCTTGACTACAAACATAACTCATGAACTTTGCAACACTTCCGAAAATAGCCATCATAACTACCAGTTACGAATAGCGTTAGACTATCTTACACAAATGCACTACATTCATATCAGTTATCTGGTATCTCAAGTCTGAGGATAAACACTTCATGATATACTTAATGACAGAGATCCATAAAGTATCATCATGTAAAGTTGGGATAAGTCCTATATTCAATTCATTGAATATCATGTGAATCTGGTATGTCCCACGCATCAATATACTTTAAAAGTATATTCTACCAAAACCCAGATTTGTCTTAATTCAATGACATTCCCACATCATTGATCGACAACAGACTATTTATAATAACATAAGTTATTCACGGATTAAACATGCAAATATAGGATATAATATTAAGAAAATGAAAATAAACATAACCAATATTTTATTTCATTTAAATAATATTTGTTCAAAACATCCCTTATCCAAATACTAAATAGATCAATGCATGATAATACTTGTTAATGAATTATGCCTCAAGTAATGACACTCATACTTGTTGACAAGGCATAATTTCAACTAACTTTGATCTATTGGAATTTTAAGAATACTTATTTCAAGAATTTAACTAGTGAAGTTCTTGTATGTGTGCATTCAAAATATTTTGATATTGCCACATAATATTTCATAAAGTGTGTGACATCCTCAACCACCAATTTATGACAATCAAACTTTCAAACAATTTAAAGTTTAAAGCATTCTAATTCTTTTTTTTATAATGCAACTATGCTCTTGGTTGAGCACAACTAGTTCACATGGCCATTTACAAGGATGAAATCCTCCCATGACTAGTATTGAGTGTCATCTCAATTAAACCAGCATCATTGTATACAAACAACAATATGCTCTTTAAAATCTCCGTAAACTTCAATATCTATAGTGTAATGTTTGATGCCTTCCAAACTTTCAAGTTTGTTGGCTATGATAATTACGCAACAGTTGCTGTATTGCTCATCCATAGAATTTTGAGAGCAAATCCAGGCTGAGAAATGTAACTCTAAATTCAAACATATTCCATTTGAATATTCATTACACTAGTTATCTAATAACTTCATTAGATATCAATGTTGTCAAATCATCTTGCATTCAAGCATGATACAACAATAACATGATGTACATGAAAAATCCTTGTGTCAAACTAAGATTTCATTCATGTTCTACATATCTATTTTTCAAATGATATATCATGTTCTATTAGACTCATTTATTTAATACCACATATGTTTATTAATAATAAACATATATTCCAAGGTTGTATGTCTTATTTTCTAAATCTTTCATGTGAAGTTCCATTCCAAACTAAAACTTAACATTTAGTTTAGATGGAATGTTACTACCCACAACATATAAGATTTAAAGAAAATAAACATATACTCCCACTAGCTTTCAGGAATACTTAGAAATTATCTTATTTTAATTTAAAACCAAAACTTGGATTTAATAGTTAAACATAAGAATCATCTCCTAGATGCATGCATATATCCATTCATGGATTCTTGCCGTTTGTACATATCCAAAGATTATGTGAATTCATAAAACTCCTTTCGATTGCTTATCGTCCTCGCAAAAGCAATTACATAAGAAATAATTTTAATATTCCATTGTCATTTTTCATATCAATGAAAATAAGTATGACAATCATAATCATTATATATTTAATGTGTCTAGGAAAGAATATTCAATCACATTTAATTGCTTAAGTGTGATTAATAATCTTGTCACAAGTCATGCATTAAACACATGTACAATTTTGTCCATATGATTTCTACACAAAAAATTTAAACCGCTAGGGTTTTCCTTCCTTTGAAGAAACTCATCTTTATTAAGATAAACCAAGTTTACAAAGTTGATTATCTCTTCGGACAGCATCTTAACATTCATAGTATGAATAATTTACCACAATTCAATATTAGGTAATGTATCATTATGATTAACAGGTTTACAATGATCCTGTAATTCATATTTCTCGTCATATCAAATATCTGAGATATCCTTGCGGATCTATGAATGAGAATTCCATCATTTTGAGGTATATCATATTTGACCTCATCATGATATTCACTAGTGTATTTTAGAAGATTATGTGTTTTATAATTGTAATTTAATCTCTTCAAGATCTAAACAAAACTCCCACTTACTTTTGTAATTTAAAGACTATCTACAAATACTTCAGCAAGTAGAACAACACCAAATTGTTTTCTTTTGGGATATTACAAAACACATTGACAGTTCGTAAATCTTGTTCGTTAATAACCTACTCCATAAGTAGTTTTAACAATTCAAAACTTCAATATAAGACTCAATGTGATTCATCACATTCCATACTAAAATGGTGTCTTATTAATCTTCTAGGTTTGAGTTTATTAAGTATATCCAATCAATACTCAATTTTCTAACCTTGATAAATTTTGAAAGAAAAGAAGATATAGTTATCTTGAATCAAACAATGTAACAAATTTTTGATTCTTCTAACTGAATATTCCATATACATATAGTATTTCATTAGAATTAATATTGTAAGACAATCTAACAATATGTAAGATAAACATATTCCTTTTGGCTATTTACCAATTAAATCATCTTAATGGTAAAATAAAATTCCAAGCCAATTGCATGCTTTATAACTCAAGTACTTTTGATTAAGTCACTTCATGTCCATGTCTCAACTAGAAAACATAAACAGTTATAATCTCATTATACGTTATAAGTCATTTACCAATGACTTTATGTCTTAATAAGAAGACATAACAAGTGAACGTATTACTTTATATTATATGTCTTGTAATAATGAAAAGACTTCATGTTTGTGACTTTACAAAGAAACACATAAACATTTATAATTTAAAGTAATTATGAACACCATATCATGGTTTCAATTAATTTATTTTCAAGTTAATATACTACTCCATCTATTTATGTCATTCTAAAAATACATAAATATTTAAGATAGTATTACTTTATTTAATTATGTCATTCCATGAAGTGTCCAGCTTAAGAAACTTGTAAAAGCATCCACGCCCGATCCCACGACAAGTGGAGATTTACCTTGAGATTACAATCTAGCCAAGATCACAATTAAACTAAAATGTAACTTCAAGTGTTTCTATGATTTGAATGACATAAGACATAAAAGTAGTTTATGTTATAATCTTGACACATGTTCTTTAAGCAAGACAATCTTATTAGAATGTTAATCTCTTACCTTACGATCAAGAGAATCCATTAATCATATTGGTATGTGTTGTTCCTATGCACACAATAAATACTTCTCCCACTTGTGCATAGAACAACATCATATAATAGATAAACACCATGACATTCATTTGTTTATGTGAGCAATATGATAGTGTCGTAGAGATATAAGCATTACAAGTAGATGTAGGAGCACCTAATTATCAAGGAAACGTTCATGAATATCCTTGAGAATATGAATGTCTACATTTTTTAACGTAATATATTATTTCAAGAAAATCTAGAAATAATCTGAGTTATTACCAAGATAATAACTTGTAACTCCCACTGAATTAGACAACGTTACAATAATGTCTTATTCAGTAATACACCATACTCCCACTGGATTTGACAACATTGTAAGTGTTTCATTAACCAGTGAAAATAGCGTGCTATTACGTTGCTACGCCTTTGTAAGATCATTCGTAACAATTACTTAGGTAATAAAAGAGTGTATTCTACTTTGTAGATGATGAATCATCCATCATGCTATTAACTTGAAAAATTGAGCATGCAATTTCTTCCTTAATAGGTCTACTATCCCCACAATGGTGTGTAGCACCTTTAATTGGTCAAATCAAAAACCAACTACATAAAATATACTAGTTTGTCTTTTACCAATTTTGCGGTAATTAGTCTAGATTCTAATGTAATAACTCATATAATGTCAAACATGTTTTCTAGTTGACCAAAATGTCATATAAGAATTCAATCACCAACAGAGGGTAATGAAATCTCTTAAGGAAAACATGGTGTGCAATTTTCTTAACTATTAAAGTTGCTATGAGTTATATTAGAATTTAGACAATTCTAATGTTCCTAACATACCTTTCTCAATCATGAAAAGAAAAATAGGATTGAGTCTCACTCTTCTTCATGGAAAAGAGTTTATGTTTGTCTTTTAGTGAATTGTTCTTGATCAAACATTTGTTTGAAAACAGAACTAAATCAATTTACCAAAGCACAAACCACGTTTACGGTTTAATGTTGCATTAATACAATCAAAAGAATTAACAAAATTCAATTTTTAGTATTTTCGATAATTAAATCTTTCAAGAAAATAAAATACCCTTGGTCAATATTCATATTAACCATAGAATTTTCCTTGAATCTAGGACCCTCATTATCATAGTTTCACCACATCAGTTGATTTGCTAGTGATGAAAGTATAGAATAGGTAATTGTCGAAGAACAATAATTGACAAACAAGTTTGCAATTCCTAGAAAATATGGGATTTACAATTTTGCCAAACAATTATGCAAAATGTAAGCATGTTTTATCCCATCTTATGCCTTAAGTTATAGGTCTCACTAACTAACTTAATTAAGTTGTCTAATTTAGAAACTGCAAATAATTAAGCTGAGGTCTCACACAACAAAATAATTCACCTTGTTATTGTAATCTAGATCAAGGTCTCACATAACTAAATTACAACTTCAAGTGTTTCATATCATTAGATGGCATAAACTTAAATTTAAAGGGTACAATTTTTGACGTGTAATCAAAACTTATGTATAAAGAAGCATGCATACAACTTTATAGCATAATATTTACGAAAACCTTACATAAGATTTTAATTGCTAAGATTAAATTCTACAAAGTTTTAATCGATGCGTTGAGAAACTTACAACTTTGCACTAAGATGCTTCGTACATAGAATGGTTATACTAGGTAACTCCAATCGAACTCACAGGGGGCAGAGGACCAGGTAAGCGCAAAGCATAACCTTAGACATCCATTCAGTGCGACTGTGCGCACTTCTTAATTAACCCCTTTATAGTTTGTTCTAGTGGGTGAGCCGTTCTAACCATTTAGTACAGTCGCATCAATCGATTAAAAGTTCAAGAATAATTCTTAGATAACAAATCAGTTTCGCCATTATTTAGTCCATTTAATTTTCTATTCATAAAAACCCTTTTTGCTTACTAACATGTCAAAACAATATATAAACAAAAAGCATTTTAATAAAAATTAAACACACTCAAATAATATAAACATATAACTAAACAATTTAACATATGTAAAAACAATTAGCCACATGCATAATTATTTCGATAAACTCTAATAAACAATTCTAGGCGTAAATAAATGCATACATTAACTAGGGATTTCAACTACAAGGTAGATGAGCCACATACATCTACAAGTCGATTGCGTAAGCCAAAGTTAATAATATACCAATTAGCACGTAACGAATTTTTATTAGTTATAATTGAGGTCTTCCCCAATTCAATAATTATCAAATAAATAAAACATGTGTGTATCAACTAAACAATTTATAGCATAACAATACTCCATGGCAAAACATGCATGTTCCACCATGGATTCCGCATAACAATTATCACCCAAGAAACGCATATTACATGGCACATAACAATTATTCATTAATTATCCACATAAAATTAACATGCAATCCTAGCGTTTCTACAAGTTTTACAAAATTAAAACCTAATTAAATAAATAGAGGGTAATCGACCCTATATATAAAAAAATTAGGGTTTCGAATTCAAAACCCTAGAAACCATAAAAAGCATGCATATAATCATAAAGATTCAATTTTTATGTGTTTCGGTAATTAATTACATCATATTAACGGCTCGTGATGCCACTGTTGGGATTTAATACTCATAACAATTATATAAATCAAATAACATCATCAAAGCATGCAGCGGAAGTAAATAGGAATAATATATGTAAGTAATTAACCGAATAAGAAAATGCGTACCTTTTAGAAATTCAAGAATCAAACGGTAATTGAACAAGAACCAAAACCCAAAACCCTAATTATAGGGTTTATGTAATTCGACCCAAACAAAGAATCGACCACCAAGATTACAAGCTCAAGTGTGCTTGTCCTTCGTTCTTGTACACACGTACTATTAGCGATTTGATGTGAAAAAGCTAGTTCCTTGAATCACAAATAAAACCAAACACTTGTGTCTTTGAGTTAAGCAAAATCGAAAACCCTTGTGGTGAGGGTATACGACCGGCCACACAAAGAGGGAGAGAGGAGAAGAGAAATTAGGTATATTGGTGATCCAAGATTAAGTTATGAATGAATACAAGGGTTTGTATTTATAGGTAACTTAACTTGGTGACCAAGTTTGTGTGTGATTGGGTTTGGAACCCAACCGAACGGCCAAACATAATCCCAAAGGGATTCTAGAACTTTCCCGACTTTGTAATTTCATCTCTAGTCCTTTTAGTTAATATTTAACGACCGTTAACCAAACTTCGTTAATTATTTAACTATCGTTATGTTTTATTTCGTGACTAATAATTAATAATAATAACGTTTCATTTATATTAATTATTTACATCAATTCTCATACGTAATGTGTGCAATCCCGAAGTCTCGAGTTCGAATCCGGACATACATATATTTAAATATCCATAAAACCTTTCATACACAAAATCTATGAAATTCTTCTTAACGACGTGAGAATTAATGTCTAGAGATGGAATTGAAGTCCACAAATACTTCCATCGTTTCTATAAAACACTGGTTCGAATTACTTGTTTAGTATAAGGAAGACGTGAAAGAATCATGAGTAGTATTCGATCTGGCATGCTACCGATACGATCGGCATTGTTATGATAAGTTATTGGTGCTTTCGATTGGTTTGATTTCTTCATGTTTTGGTGTTTTAAAAACCCCTGGATTGAATCGTGATTTACTAAACAAGGCGGCAACACAAGTTGTTTTATGTTTCGCATAACAGCGATACGAATCCACCTCTGTATAGTCGAGATATCAATACTATATAACCTCTCATCCCCACAATTTAAAGTGAAACTATCTAAATCTAGTCTTCTGTTTGCTAAAACCCAATACACAAACTCTTTGAATTGATTACGTTTTGTAAAGGTCTCGTGTTTTAATCTGCAAGAAATATCTATGTCTAGAGATGGAATTGAAGTCCACAAATACCTCCATCGTGGCGATAAAGCTCGTTCGAACAGCCTATTCGGTTGAATGAAGACCTGAAAGAATCAAGTGTAGAATAGGATCTGGTAACTCACTTATCCGATCAACAGCCATTCGGTATGTATGGTGCCTTTGAGCACAGGAAAGAAACAATGATACGAATAAAAAATTAAACTTATCATCCGTATTTATAGACTGAGATATGAAATTGCCCATAGAAATCATACAAAACGTTTGGAAAACTGAAAACCCGGCCTACTAAAGCCCAATAAATAAATGTGAATGTAACCACTGTCTCAAAAGTATTATCCAACCAAAAACAAACAATTTAAGAAAAATGCATTTATTACTGTTTTGATTTTTACAAGAGCAACCAAAAAGACAGTTTTACCCTTTGACAATTAATTAATACTTTCATTTAATTTGTAACTAAGAAGTTTGATAATACGGTAAACTTAAACAATTTCAACTTCTATTTTTAGCAGTGGACAACTTTTTTGAGACAACCCAAAAAAGAAAGATGAATAATAAAAATGAGACGGATGAGTACAAATTAGTCTCTAACAAGTAGAGCTGAAAAAACGGTTAATCCCAAAACCGTTAATCCCCATACCTTTAAGCCAATCATTATCATAAGGCCGATTAAGCCTTTCATATTACTATATTTGTCCATAATATACAATTTTTTTTTATATATATTTTTTGATGCAAAGGGTGAATAATGTTGTATCAGAGATAGTGTTTGAGTGTTGTCCGATATGAGATAAGCTTGAATAATGTCATTTTGTGTAGTTCTTACTGATTGGGACTGTCCAATTCAGTTGTATTTCCATTAACTTGTTTGTAATATGTTTTTTTTGAGTAATATACAATTTTTTTAGTATGCTCTTTTGTATAAACTTGCTTTTTCTTCTTTTTTTCTTTTTTATATACGAAAGGTAAATTACGCACCACTAAAACTATTTCGTAGAATATCATAAAAGTAGTACACAAACAAGCTTATAGAGTGAGAATTAAATAGGAACGGATCTACTCATATCATAGGGTATGTACGTGCATACTGTCATACCTTATCAAAATTTGTCATATAACACTTAAAGAGCTGTGTCACCTACAAATGATTTTTCTTTTGTGGAACAACGTCACACTACTGATCTATATCTACCGAAATGAATAGTGCATACCCTATTTCCATTTCCTAGAACTAGATTTGCCATTCACTCTTACTCTTGTTTTTGATTGGTCAAGAATGACAACAAGGGCAACAATGAAAGCATAGTCGACATTTGGATATACCGTCACATCAAATCTGTCTTTCCCAAGTGCAATGCTTTCAACACTATGGTTCTTTTGCATCTGCATTTTACCACCCGAAGCCATATATTAGTATCTAGTACGATTGCACAAGTCTATATATGATCACCACCATTCAGTTTAATTTGACCTTTCTACAAAACTAATTAAGAGATCCAATGACAAATTAGATTCTAATGATCAAAGTTTTTAAACTGTTCTATCATATCTTAAAATAAAAAACTTAAACATGTTAATTAAATACATTAGTTGATACTTAAATAGATACAATAAATGTGTGGCTGGGTCGACTTGACCTATTTAGACCCACATAATCGAAAGTGAATATTTCGGAATCCTTACTCAAACATTTATTTAGGGGGTGTTATTTTAAGCTTATTTTCCATAATCATCTAATAATTTATCATGAATATATAAGTCCATAAATTCCTTTACTTACTGGTGGATTAGTTTATCATAATAAGCTAAAATGGTTGGATTAGTTTATTTTTTGTAAAATGTACAAAAAAGAAGTTTATCCGAAAATCGAAGCTTAATAACTCCAAAATAAGTCACCCAAAAAGAATTTATCAAACCCTCAGATAAACCAATAAGCCTAAGCTTATATGTTTATCAAACCCTTAAATAAATTAATAATCTCTTAAAAAAAGCTAGAAGAATTAACTCCTATATTTACCTTAGCAACAGTGGTGGTGCCATCTTGAGCATAAATGGTGCAAGATTGGTTAAACCAACTTCCTTCGACTTTGAAGTCACAAACATTTTGTTTTGCATTACATCCCAAAAACACATTAAGTGATGTCTTGTATGGAATGTAAGGAGATCTAATGGCACTGAAGATTTTTTCTTTGGAATCTCCCTTGTATACATCCCATTCCCATCTAGATGGAAGACTCCAAAGCTGGTCACAAATCAAAGAAAAAACATTTTTGCCTATTAATAATCACACAAGTGCTAATTAATTAATTGGAAATCATTGACTTTTGTTAATTTGATTAAACTTGGTTTACATTAAAAAGTGTTATTTTAGGAAAGGGTTGATCCCATAGAAATGTATTATACTTCTTATTAATTTAAATTTCAGATATTCTTTTAGAAAAATGATTGAAAGGTCTAAATGTATAACTAATATTATGATTAGATGATGTGAAAGTTGTTTATTGGCTTGTCAAAAAGTGAGTTCTGATATCACAAAAAAGATGTTGATACACATGATTAGGCATACATTCAGGCATACCGATTAAACATGTCAATTGATGCTCATTCTTTTTATCTCTATTTAGGGTATCATAGTGGTTTTTTATGCAAGTTTTTTTAACTCTTCGAAAGAGTTTACCCGTATGTCGTCCCTGATTTTTTGTGACGCAAAAATGTGACGACAAAGTAGGGACGATATATTGTGCCTACTTTACTTTGAGACTGCGCCCTATGTAAAGTAGGGACGAGATTGTCGTCCCTAAACCCACTTTTTTTTAGTGTAAATAACTTTTAAATTCCAAACTATAATGATAATTTACATTAGCTAATCATTTCAACTAAAAGAATGACCAACAAAATCTTTCAAAAAGTTGAAAATACCTTGCTACACACAAACTAAATTTCATAACCTTGGATTAAACAAAAAATAAATTACTTACAAAATAAATTGGCTTAAAGTATAATATATTTTGTTTTGTGCAATTTGCCCTTCGTAAATAAAGCATTAAACGGAGAGTAAATATCTAGTCACAAAATTTTTCAAATGTTTCTACAAATAATAGTGTTAATTAAAATGTGGCAGAAAAAAAATCCTATGTATAGTGATACAGAGAGCAAGGATACACTTTTGACCTATTACACTTCCTTTAAAAATAGTGTTAGTAAAACCCACGAATTATGAGCTTACATTATCATATATAGTGAAACTTTTATATATGAGTCACTAAATTATGGTTCAAAAGTATAACTATATCAAAACCTGTCTCTGGAATGATAAGATAGGAGTGCCAGCAGCATCAAGCAAAACTCGTCTGCTTACAAGGCTGAAAAGGCTACCTTGAACTTCGAACATAACCTTACCATCGGCGTCAGTGACAGTGTAGTTTCCTCTAGTAAGAGTAAACGGATTCCTGATGATACTTAGATCTATTGGATTCGAAGCAAGGAATCGAGAACTGATGATGGTGATGGGATTCACCATTTTTTTACTTGTAGAATAAAGTTTACTGAGGGATAGAAATTAGGCGGGTTTATATAAATTTATATGGATTATATGTAGACTATTAGATAAGTTGTCAAATATAAACTACCGTGCATAACAAGTAACTACACATTGTTTATCCATATGCTTTACTAGTTTAAAATTTGAATGATGTAGATAAGATGAACTTCTGGTACAAGATGGTTTACTAAAATAAATTTTACCATTAGTACAACGTCAAAATGCATACATATGAAAACATTTAAATTAAGTGATCTACAGTTTGGTTGATTATATATTATGATTTCTCGAGCAGCCGGGCTCTTCATGTCCCTTTGATTGATTTGGTAGAGGATGACGACGTGTAAAACAATGAAATTAGGATACACACCATCACACCAAATGTGTCTTTTGCAAGTGCAATACTCGTAAGCGTGTTCTTGATGTGCATATGAAATTAACCATTCACAGCCACATACTAGTTTGTGTTCTTTCAGGTCTAAGGTTCACTTCAGTTGAATAAGCCAACCCAGCCCATTGAAACGGTATAAAAAAACAGAACATTTATTTTTCACCCTTACGCAGCCCGTCTTATTTACCTCAGCGATGATGGTTGCTTCGTATCCAGCATAAACGACGGTGACGATCTCTTAAACCGACTGCTTTAATATGGAAATCACAAATATTATCTCCTATAGTATACCCCAAGATGACATCATATCTTTTGAATTTAAGCTACCATAATTACAAGCATAGTCCTAAAAGTATAGCAAATAGATGCATGTATTATTGACTCCATTGATATAATTTTCTTGAGGAGTATGACGCGCAATATGGTTTATCAAACTAGATATCACCGGCCATTTGTGTTATGTCAAGATGCATGCATAGTTTGGTGGTTTAGACAACAAACATTATTAAGCAGATTTTTTCCCATCATTCTTTTTCTCTTCATTTAATTCATGGAGGATCACAACAAGTGCCACAATGAAAGCATAGTCCACGTTGGGATACACCGTCACATCATATCTGTCTTTTCCAAGTGCAATGCTTTGAAATGTTTGCTTCTTGCGCATCTGCGTAATACCATTCGTAACCAGATGTGTTAGTATGTTACTATCTGTTAAAAGTCCAAACAATTACTATCATACATTCACACATGTAATGGTCTCGATTTAAAATCGCTTAAGCGACAAGACCTATACCTTATACCACTATATCCGAAATTTTGATCCTAAGAAAGCCATGACTACCACTCACCTTTAGGATATCGTCTGCTTAGAACAGGCTTTATAATTCAATACGGAAACAACATGTTTAACGTATTTATTTGAAATTAAGTAAACGGTTATATTTACTAACTTTGGAAAAAATGCAGTAGGTCAAATGGTTAGAAATTCATCTAAAGTGTACGCTTATGTTTATAGCAACACACGTTTTGAACTGTTACACAACTGTCAATTTGCTTCTTAGAATCAGACATACTGTCCTAATTAAAAGCGGTGAGGATCCCATTAGGCTCGTTTAAAAGTGTAATTATATGCAAAGATCCATAGACGTTTGGTTTATTTTATGCTGGTATAATGATCAAAAAGAATTTTTCCAAAGAATATAAAATTAAGCACTACAAAATAAAGGCAGATAAAAACAGTTTAATAAACCCCTAAATAAAACCATAAATCTAAGCTTATTCAAAAATTTCAGTTAACTAGTTTTTTTAAAATAAACAAATAAGCTTATATGTCCATAAAATAAGCTAAAACAAGCACCTCCAGTATTTACCTTAGCAAACGTACATGTACATACACATATATATATATATATAGGGTTCGAACCATTGTGGTGAACCATTGTGACTTTTCGAAAAGGTATAACTAACATAACTAACTTTGTAACCGCCACATAACTAACTTATTCGGTTACAAACTTTCTATCTAACACTATTGGTCCTTTGACTTTCAAAGACTTATGATTCTTGATTAAATTCGATGCCAACATTCACTCCCCTAATCAAGACATCATAATCTTCACTCTGTTCTTGTTCATCGTTGATTTGCAGTCTCGTTCCTCCTTTGCATCTTCTGTAATTGATCGCCTTGTTACTTGTTCTTTCTTTCATGTGTTTCCTTTCTTTGTTCCATGATAATCTTCTTGGTCATCATCCTTGTACATTTTCCGGTGCTTCTAAGTTCTTCCTCTATTTCAACACTTGTCTTTGCATCAGCCTGTGGTCCATGAATGTCTGCAGCACCTCTGCCATTCCCTGCCGCCACATCTGGCTTTCCTTGCCTTGATCTCTTGTGTTCCCTCATAGTAAACTTCACCATTCCTATGTACATCTTTTCACCGTGTCTTCTTCTTGCCATCTGCATAAGACATCTTTCTTTTGGAACTTCTCTTCTTGCAACATCCTTCTTTCTTTTCTGCCCAAAACTGTAACGTGTCCATGAATCATCTTCATGCTCTGTTTTCGGGTCTTCTTCTTCTTCAAAGCGATATCTTCCTTGGACTGCAAATGATCGATCCATTGTAACCATGTAGCTCTGATACCACTTTTGCACAGGTCTTTGCGGATCTTGGATCAATCATGATGAACATGTATAATGAAACAATATGAGTATGCATAAGAATTTGTATGCAGGGACTCGTTTAACAAACAGAGAGGGTGGGTTTGTTTACAAAAAAAACACACTTTTTTTTATTATTATTCCACACACAAACGTACATGTACATACATATATATAGGGTTCGAACCATTGTGGTGAACCATTGTGACTTTTCGAAAAGGTATATCTAACATAACTAACTTTGTAACCGCCACATAACTAACTTATTCGGTTACAAACTTTCTATCTAACACTATTGGTCCTTCGACTTTCAAAGACTTATGATTCTTGATTAAATTCGATGCCAACAGAATCTCCGCAGAATACATTTCATCCCGGGAGAAAAAGCTGGTTATAAATCAATGATAACAAAATTGCTTAGACACAAGTGCTAAAGAATTAATCGACAAAATATATAGACTAAAAAGCGTTATTGAAGTCGTTAAAAAAAAGTTAATTACACAAACAAGTTAATATTCAGTCACAAAACTCTTAAATGTTTTTATGTGTAAACATGGTTTTTAGCGTTATGTCCGGCTAAATGTTAGTTTTCACAAGTTCCATATGATGGTTTCATGGTTCGAATTATAGCAGGATCGAATATTAAAAGACAAGATTAACAAGCATGATTCTGATGAATATATCACAACATAAACTGATTATGTTGTATATTATTGATTGATCAAATTGAATGAACAACTGATAACTGTTTTACAGATTTCTAACCTAAATATATACTTTGAAACGGTGCCAAGAACAAGAGGCATACCGGTTCAACTAAAGTAATCGACATATCTGTTTTCTAAACGTTATGACCTTATAGACAGTTATATTGTTTTGGTTTTGACGCAGCCCATACACAATTAACACTAAACTACCCTTAACTTTGATTTCTATAACATTAGAGTTCCAACACTAAAGCCATCGCTTTTTCCGAAGGTTGGCATAGCCACATTATGGTTGTTTGCACCAAGCAAAAACTGAACTTGATACGTGTCACATTAGTGATCATAGTCACAAGTCACAACTCTTTTACCAAAAGGTAACCCTTATTGTTAACTCTTCATATATTTCTACACATATATGCTAATGCAATGAAATAGAAAACACAAGAGGATATACTTTCACCTATTTCACATAAGTTTTATTATGTTCTCCTAATCTCCGATCCACGTGTTAGTAACTATGTGTATGGTAAAAACCCTTCCATTACAGTGTTAGTAAAACCTAGAATTATAATTATACAAATTCAGATATAGTAAAACTTTCAAACGTGTCTCGAAATTACACTTTCCTTGTAAGCAGTATAGTAGCTATGATATGAGATTGATAGATTTATCACTTTGATTTTGATGATTATCATATATATTAGTATCCATGTTGCATGCTAACACAAACTAGTATACTTTAAATCAAATCAAATAACTAAAGTTTTTTTTTTTTTTTTTTTTTTTTTTTTTTTTTTTAACAAATAACTAAAGAAAATTCATATGTATAAATATCTCAAAACCTTTTTGTGGAATGACAACACCGGAGTGCCAGCAGCATCAAACATAACTGGTCGACCAAAAAGGCTGAAAAAGTTTTCTTTAATATCAAAGATAACCCTACCATCGGTGTTAGTAACGGTGAAGTCTCCTTGACCGAAACTGAACGGTTTTCTTTCGATTGTTAGGTCTAACTGATCAGAAGAAAGGAAGCGAGAGCTGACTACGGTGATTGGATTCATCACCATTTGTGATTTGTAGAATTGAGGCTTATTGAGCGATGGTAGTCGACTAGTTATTAGTCACTAGGGTTTATTGAGGTTTATATGAATCTATATAATTGGGTCGAGCCCACATATGATAAAAGTATAATATACAAAACCCTAGCATAAATATCCAATTCATACACACATAGTACATGTTCAATTCATAAACAAGTCTAAGAGCGTTGGGTAGGGTTGATGGGTACCATTATGGTACACAGGGTTGAGGTGTCCCTGCCAATCCACACTTTTGATCCAAGTCTAAGAGGGCGTGGTATGAACCTATAACATGTTATAGCGCACCGCCCCTTGTGTTATACACTCACTCGCCAAAAGGGATGGCGGAGGGTCTTTGATATTTTTTCAAAAAAATATTTTGAGTGTAATATATGTAAAAGGATCAGAACTGAGTACTCGGGTTATACGATTATTATTTAATACGAATAAGTTTTTTATTTATTTATTTATTATTATTTTATTTTATTTTTTTGTTATAAAAATGTTGTAGGGGTTTTGATGACGTGGCGTGCCCCATAACACGCCTATCACACTGTTGATACCGTGCGCTCTTATATGAAAGGTTATGAGTTAAATAGCTAGATGTCTTCATTATGGTTGTACTATGTGTATAAAACCAACTTCTGGGACAAAATGAATAGCACTCGCTGAATCCTTGCTATAATGATTATCAACATTCGTATAATGTTAACATGCATACATATGATACAAAAACATGTACATCAAGTGATCCATGTAGACATATTGTATAGTATGATTATTTATACAATATGCATTATCAATTGGATTTGGTCTTCATCATGTTTTGTCTTTGATTATAAGTGCAACCTTGAAAGCATGGTCGACGTACACCAGGATTTTACCATTCATATTAAGCCTAAGGTCCACTCGAGTTAAATGGGCCAGCAACAACATCAAGCAAAACTCGAATTATATTCATAGAGGTAGTTGGAGTCGGCGGCTCTCCTAGGGTTCCCTTATTGGGGATCCCTGGGGAAGAGGATCAAGTTGGCCCTTGCGAACCCTTCTTTGGAATGGTAAGATCTGATTATCAACGGCATCAAAGCTTAGCTCGATGGTCACGAAGACTAACATGTTTAGCTTTGACTCTAGTCATAATTTTACCATTGACATCAGTGACAAAGAAGTTTCCATTAGAGAGTAATCAGTTTCCTCGAAATAATTAGATCTAACGGATGGAGCGAGGAAGTGAGGGCTACCCACGGTGATTATTTTTGCCATTTGGGCCTGAGGGTAGCCTGTTTGTGCCATTGTATAGAAATGAGGCTTGCTGACATGGCCATTTATCAATAAGTCGGATCTTGATCTAGATCCAATCCGACATGGCCATTTATTTGACCCAACGGGGCAAAAAACATGATCCGTTGACCCAATTAGGGACCCAACGGGTCTATTCGTTTAGTTGCATCATTGCTTGGGTCAACCCATGAGCCGCATGGGTCGACCCATTCAAAAAGTTACATTTTAAAATTTGTTTTTCTCTGTTCTTTCTCTATTGTTTTTGTTACTTTTTATTCCGAAAAATATAAATGACAGTTTTTGCAATCATTTATGATCTTTGTGTAACTGTTGTAAGTAAGAGTGTTATCGGGTCGGGTCTCTCGATCATGTTACTCTTTTACAGCATCCAGGATATCCTGTGTCTGTAGCCCTGTTGTATAGGTCTCTTGTGTAACTTTTAGTTTTAGTGATGTGCCTTAGCCGGTACTCATGCAGTTCTGGTTCAGAGCTAATCTTTTTGAAGCCATATTTAGTAGTAGAGTACAGAGTAGGCGATTTATTCAAACCTAGCCCAGTTGATTAGCTACATGTCGTTCTTGCATCAAATTAACGGAGGGGCCGGGAGGCTAAGCGAGGTCAAACTTTCTTTAATCGGTGGTTTATATATTCTGGTGGCATGCTTTTTGAGGATTAGTGTTTCCTGTGGGTAATTGGCTAATATTCAATATTGCGGGTACTTGATGGTATTTTACCAGCTGATTTTGAACTGACGTGAGCTCTATCATATCGCAAGCTTCATAGCTTCCTTGATTCATGTTATTCGTTTTGGTCATATTCCTTTGTACTTTGTTAGGTTTTCGATGTGGTATTTGACCAGGCTTCTCTAAAATCTGATATATGTTCTTCAAGATTATCCGAATCTTCCATCTTAACATGTTGGACATGCGAGAGATACCTTACGCATATATAAATGAACTGAATTGCTACTTTTTGTAAGCATGGTCATTTAAGTATACCAAATCCATGTGTGTATTATTGTCTAGGTTAATATGATCAACAACCATCGAGACATAATAGAAGTTGATCGATAAGCACTATTACTATATCACCATATGGTTTACAAAACAAGATATCACCATTTCTTGCTATGTTACAAACTTAAAATTATTTCATATAATACAAGAGCATACTTTTCTTCAAAAGGTGAAGAACGGTGGGAATACACGAGCATACTTTGATAATCTATGTTGAGTTCACATTATTTTTCGCTTTGTTGATTTCACGGAGGATCACGACAAGGGCAACAATGAAAGCGTAGTCGACATTGGGATACACCGTCACAGCGAATGTGTCTTTACCAAGTGTAATACTTTGAACACTGTGCTTCTTGTGCATCTGCATTTCACCATTAGTAACCATATATTATTCTTAGTACATAATCCCAAAGTAGTAAAAAAAAGTATTTTTCATTTTTGTTCCAACGGGTCAATTTATAGAAATTAAACGTCTCGAAGCACGAAACTCACCAAAGTTAGAAACTCAAAATTGAGATCAAGAATAATATGATTACCTTAGCAACGATGTGGGTCCTCTCACCGGCATAAATGGTGAAAAATCGGTCAAACCAGCTGCCTTTGACTTTGTAGTCGCAAACACTTTCTTTTTCATTACACCCTAAGAACACATCAAGTGATGTCTTGAATTGGATCAAAGACGACCGTTTGGCACTAAAGATTATGTCTTTGGAATCTGAGCTATCTCCCCTGTATACTACCCATCTATTGTGAAAACTGAGCACCTGTTTATAACATCAATCGACTCACACGTATGTTAGTCTTACTGGATACCCATTGTAACATTCAAAGAACTTAAAAAGTACGCTAATGATTAGGCAACATTGATAATGTTACAATTATGTTTTGACACTTTTTCAGTGACAGTTTCTCAATCACATGTTTGTATACATTTGATAGTAAAAACACATATTACATCATTTTGAGCACACTTTAAGGATGTTTGGTATTGCTTATCAAAACCGCCTATGCTTTTCACATAAACCAATATCACATAATCAATTATAGCAAACCTACCAAATACAGGAATAATTTATTCTAAGAGTGTTTCGCAATTCTAATTATATACGGTTTGTTGGAAAATTTAGTGCACTTGTGGGATCTGTTTACACCTGGTAATGGGTCATGAGGTACGAAGTGTACACCCATAAAGTCTCTGAACACCCTGACTCTTATAGTGGTAAATTATGATTCAGTCTTTGATGAAGTTCAAGGAGTTTACTCTTCAGTGAGTCGACTATGAAGGTATTCACCAGGTTGAAGAGTTTAGCTTTGTACTCTCTGAGTAATAAGCTAATGGATCTCATCAGGGAGTAGTATAAACAGATAGTTCATATTATCAGTGAGTGAACTTCTCTGTGAACACACTCAGTGAGCAACCCTCTCATGGACTAGCTCATCACTGAGCTTAATAACAAGAATCATAACCAACTTGTAATGACTTTGACCTATTCAAGTGGCAGTTAACGCTGCATTAATGACCATGTTTAATTGGTCTTGTAACCACTATTAGCTATAATGGGGATAATTATGAAATGATTAATGTGCCGATTAATCCTTATAATTCCATTTGACTAGATATGAGTATTTTCCTATAAATGGGAAATCACATGATGCATGAAGTACACACAGAAAACAAAAACACTTGTAAGCAAAAGAGTTATTGATTTGTGCCTAAATCATTAACATACATTTCGTCTTATCCCAAGTAGATATTCGTGATACCTAGGCATTAGGGTCGAATAGTTTACTTTGGAAAGTGATAACACGATTCCAAATGATATCCGGTAACATGTATTGGTATTTGATCAGCTATTGATTATCTTAACCATGCTCTGGGCCAATAACCACCAACAATCAAAGTAAACTATTTTGAGATAATTAATGGCTGCTGCTATGAAGCATATGACTGCTAACTTCTCCAAACAGGATAAGTTTGAAGGGGTGGACTTCAGAAGATTGCAAAAGAAGATGCACTTTCTTCTTTCAAGCATGAGGGTGTTCTATGTTCTGACTACACCTATTCCTGATGATGGGGATGATGCTACTGTGGAGCAGATCATGAAGAGGAGCTAATGGGAGAATGATGATTAAATTTGCAGAGGTTTAATCCTCAATGGTATGTCAGCTTCTCTCTTTGATATTTATCAGAATTTTAAATCTTCCAAAAAACTATGGAATTCCGTGGATGCCAAATATATGGCTGAGGATGCATCAAGTAAGAAGTTCCTTGTAAGTATTTTTATAAATTACAAAATGACTGATTCCAGACCAGTTACGAAACAATACAATGAACTTCTTGGTATACTTGGAAGGTTTACACAACAAAAAATGCACATGGATGATGCTATTTCAGTCTCTTATGTCATTGATAAACTTGCTCCTTCTTGGAAAGATTTCAACCATACCTTGAAACATAAAAAAGGAGGAGTTAACTCTTGTTGCGTTGGGCAGTCATATGCGCATTGAGAAATCACTCAGGGTGCAGGATAATGACAAGCCAAAGAGTAGCAGTGATATTCGTGCATCTGTTGTCAATATAGTCGAGCATAACAACTCCACCAGGTACAATGACAACAAGGGTAAACGTAAACATCATGATAACACGAGGGCAGACCTTAACAAGAAGGCAACGCCTACTTGTTGGAAATGTGGAAAATCTGGTAACATTAAAAGGGATTGCAAAGGTGTTAAGGTTGGTGGGAAAACCAATGGATCAGGCACTAGTGGATCAGGGAATGGTTCAGTTCCTCTGAAAGGTCAGAATATGTGTAATAAATCTCTTTAGGTTTATTATGTTACATATGTATCTGAATCTAACTATGTGCAGGATGATGATGTTGCGTGGTGGGTTGACTCTGGAGCAAGTGTTCATGTGTGCAAAGATAGAAGCTGGTTCGTGACTAATGACTCACTAATTGATGGTTCTGTTCTTCACATGGGAAACGAGTCAACAGCCCTGGTGCATGGACATGGTTGTGAAGATCTTAAGTTTAGTTCTAGAATGATTGTAACTTTGTTTAATGTTATTCATGTTTCTGATAAAAGGAAAAACTTGGTTTCAAGTAGTATTTTGAATAATCATGGTTTTAAACAAGTTATTGAATCTGATAAATTTGTTTTGTCTAAAAGTGGTGTATTTATTGGTTTTGGATATTTGTGTAATCAAATGTTTCGGTCGAACATTGTTAATGATTGTGAGAATTCATCCTTTATCACCACCTTTGACCTGACTGACTCTACCCTATGGCACGCTATACTTGGCCATGTACACTATAAAAGGATGCAAGATATGTCTACGGATGGGTTAATCCCAGGATTTGACATGGACACTGAAAAGTGTAAAACTTGCATGTTGACCAAAATAACTAAGAAACTTTTTCAGGGTGTTCATCATGTGACTAAGCTCTTGGAGCTAATACACAGTTACCTGTGCGATTTGCATGCCTCTCCCTCTTTGGGGAATAAGAAGTACTTTGTGACATTTATTGATGATGCTTCTAGAATCTGTTATGTCTATCTCTTACATACTAAGGATGAAGCATTAGATAAATTCAAAGTGTTTAAAACTGAAATTGAATTGCAACTTTGGTCCCTGATCAAAAGATTAAGGACTGATATGGGAGGTGAGTACATGGATACTTTGTATTTTTAGTCTGTCGGTATAATCCATGAAACGACTGCTCCCTATACTCCTCAGCAAAAATGGTATTTTTGAAAGGAAAAACAGGGTACTGAAGGAGATGGTTAATTCTACGTTGTCCTATTCAGGACTGAGTCAAGGGTTCTAGGGTGAAGCTATGTTAACAGCTTATTATTTATTAAATAGGGTTCCCAACAAAAGGAACAAGGTTACCCCTTATGAACTCTGGACTAAAAGGAAACCCAACCTGAACTATCTCAAGGTTTGAGGTTGTAGGGCTATTGTAAGATTCCCTGATCCAAAGCTAAAAACTTTGGGTGAAAGAGGCATTGAATGCATCTTTGTTGCATATGCTGAGCATTCCAAAGATTTTAAGTTCTATGTTATTGAACCTAATGAAAATGTTTCAATTAATTACATAATGGAATCAAGGGATGCAATCTTTGATGAGAATAGATTCTCATCAGTCCCTAGACCAAGTCAGAGGATTCTTAATGGAACTCATGACATTGGTGTATCAGAGTTCCCCGATAAAGAGCCATCAGTGGTCCCTGATGAGGTTGTGATTCAACAACCTGAACCTATGCTCAGAAAGAGCAAAAGGGTCAGGAATCCAAAGTCATTTAGACCTGAGTTTCAATTATATTTAATTGAATGAAAAAGGGATGAGGTCTCTGACCAATACTCCTATTGTTTCATTGTTGAGGATGATCCCAAGACATTTGAAGAAGCAATGAAGTCCCAGGATATTGCCTTCTAGAAAGAAGCAATCAATGATTAGATGGATTCCATCATGGGCAACAACACTGGGTGTTGGTTGATCTACCACCTGGTTGCAAACCTCTGGGTTGCAAATGGATTTTCAAAAGGAAAATGAAGGTTGATGGAACTATTGAAAAGTTCAAGGCTAGATTAGTCATTCAGGGCTTTAAGCAAAAGTCAGGGATAGACTATTTTGATACTTATTCCCCTGTAGCTCGTATCAGTACCATCGACTAATTATTGCTTTGGCATCAATACACAATCTGATTATTCATCAGATGGATGTGAAAACTGCTTTCTTGAATGGTGAATTGGAAGAGGAGGTTTATATGAACCAACCTCAGGGTTTCATCATGCCTGGCAATGAAAACAACGTGTGTAAACTGATTAAGTCTCTTTATGGACTAAACCAAGCACCTAAGCAATGGCATCAAAAAAATTGATGAAGTAGTTTTGTCTAGTGGTTATGTTCTTAGCCAAGCTGACAAATGTGTGTATAGCAAATTTAATAACTGGTAAAGGAGTCAAAATCATGCTGATCTTTGGCACTGAGCAAAATCATGTTGACCTCACAAAAGAATTTTTGTCATCAAGGTTCTCCATGAAGGACATAGGGGAGGCTGATGTTATCCTTGGAATAAGGATTAAACATGAAAGTAAAAGAATTTCTATTTCTCAGTCTCATTATATTGAGAAGGTACTGAGGAAATTCAATAACTTTGATTGTACTCCAGTGAGTACACCTATGGATACTTGTGAGAAGCTGATGCCTAATAATGGCAAGGCTGTATCTCAACTTGAGTACTCTATGGTAATTGGCTGCCTGATGTATGCCATGACTTGTACAAAACCTTATATTGCTTTTGCAGTGGGTAAAGTGAGCAGGTATACTAGCAATCCTAGTGCTCATCACTGGCAAGCAGTTCAGAGGGTACTGAAGTATCTGAAGAGAACTATGGATTATAGTCTCTCATATACTGGTTATCCTTCAGTGCTAGAAGGATACAATGATGCAAGTTGGATTAGTAACACTGAAGATAATTCGTCTTCCAATGGCTGGGTATTCCTACTTGATGGAGGTGCAATTTCTTGGGCATCCAAGAAGCAAACTTGCATCACTAGCTCAACAATGGAATCTGAATTTGTGGCCTTAACAACTACTGGTAAAGAAGCTGAATGGTTGAAAAACTTGCTTTTTGAGATTCCATTATGGCCTAAACCTATAACACCTATTTCTATCTGTTGTGATAGTGCAGCTACATTGGCAAAGGCTTATAGCCAGATATACAATGGGAAGTCTAGATACTTAGGTGTCAGGCATAGCATGGTTCGTGAGCTTATCATGAATGGGGTGGTATCTATAGAGTTTGTTAGATCTCAAAAAAATTTAGCTGATCACTTGACGAAGGGTTTGATTAGTGACTTGGTTTTAAAGTCTACTAAAGGGATGGGTTTAAGTCCAAATTAGTCATTGAATGCTAAGACACCCAACTCACTCCTGAGGAAACTTGGGAGTTGAGTTCAATGTGGAAAGCTGAACATTTAGTGGACTGGAGCACATGTTTTATTTTACATCCCAAGGTTATGCTCAGAACTTGCTGGAAAGGAGGATGAAGTCTTTACTTCTTAATGGTTAATTTCTTTGAAAAAGTGCTTGGCAGGAGCATGAATAAAGAGGAACCACCTACGTGAATGTTGAAGTTTTGCCGCTTCAGGGAGCTTTGGACTTTTGGCTCTTACAACATTTATGAATTTGGATATGGACACATGGCTTGTATAGTGTCAGGAGCTTTTAAGTGTTTGAAAACTTGTGTGTATTTTATCTTCAAGTATTCAAATGGGTTGAAGGGTTCAATTCTTAGAACACCCTGATTCTCGAATATTTGAACGTGCAATATACTAAGATGGAAATTCAATCCTCAGGACATTTTCGTTCAGGCACAAGTTTTGTTTAATGTTTAATTTTTTTGCAAAGGAAGTGAACTAAATTTGGGGAGGATTATTGGAAAATTTTGTGCACTTGTTGGATCTGTTCACATCTGGTAATGGGTCAGGAGGTTCGGAGTGTACACCCATAAGGTCCCTGAACATCGTGACTCTTATAGTGGTAAAGTATGATTCAGTCTTTGAGAAGTTCAGGGAGTTTACTCTTCAGTGAGTCGACTATGAACGGTATTCATTAGGTTGATGAGTTTAGCTTTGTTCTCTCTGAGTAATAAGCTAATGGATCTCATCAGGGAGTAGTGTAAACAGATAGTTCATATTATCAGTGAGTCAACTTCTCTATGAACACACTCAGTGAGCAACCCTCTCAGGGACTAGCTCATCACTGAGCTTAATAACAAGAATCATAACCAACTTGTAATGGCTTTGACCTATTCAAGCGGCAGTTAACATGCATTAATGAACATGTTTAATTGGTCGTGTAACCACTATTAGCTATAATGGGGATAATTATGAGGCGATTAATGTGCCGATTAATCCTCATAATTCCATTTGACTAGATATGAGTATTTTCCTATAAATGGGAAATCACATGATGCATGAAGTACACACAGAAAACAAAAACACTTGTAAGCAAAAGGGTTATTGATTTGTGCCTAAATCATTAACATACATTTGGTCTTATCCCAAGTAGATATTCGTGATACCTAGGCATTAGGGTCGAATAGTTTACTTTGGAAAGTGATAACACGATTCCAAGTGATATCCGGTAACCTGTATTGGTATTTGATCAGCTATTGATTATCTTAACCCTGCTCTGGGCCAATAACCACCAACACGGACGCTATATTGAAAACAGTTAGAAGTATAACCGCTTTTCACACTCAGATAATCATAATCATTTTGCCTCCATTCATACTCTTGACTTAGAACTCACCTTTTCTTTTATACAATTGACCATTTGAATTTTCCACACTTTAAATGAACTTGCAACGCTTACAACTTTGTACTAGACAAAATTCTCAATTTATGTTAAAACTTTAATACAAGATCAATAATCCTTATCTATTTGCATTAAATCATCGTACTTTAAAACATTATACACTTCTTAAACCAACACTACAAACTAATTCCAAACTTTGAATTCAAAAAGTCAACTCAAATATCATCATCTTTCATAACCAAATCAAAATCAAATAAAAATTCACATTTTTCAGAAAAAATACGATCAGATAATCAAATTATAAAGAACCGATACTCGTTTTGAATGATTTCCAACTCTGACTTTTCAAAAGTCAAACTTAATATTTCTTCATCTTTTGGGTGTTTGGCGGGAGTATTTTGAATCATTTAGGAGCGACAAGCGTTTAGCATTTAGCGTTTTTGATTAATTAAGAAAAAAAGCTTGTTTGACAACAAACGGTTAAAACATACATTAAAATTCTGAAGTTATTCCATTGCAGAAACATGTAATATATTTGGACTTTCTTGTGATCAATGCCTAAAGAATGTGAAACCTCCTGGTGCAAAGGTTGTGGAAGATGGTGGATTAGTGTTTGTAGGAAGAAAAGGTGGAAAAGGGAAACAATCGACTAGGAAAATTACTCGGGTTATTGAAGGTGTAAAGTTAAACAAACCTAATCCTAACTTTCAGTATAGGCAAACCTAAACCTAACTTTCAATATAGGCCTAAAGTGACTACTAAAGATAATGGATCAGCGTTACTACATCAACAAAAAAGGTGCATGGGAATAGTGAACAGCCTATTAATATTATAGATTTAAAGAATGCATATGATGCTTTAAAAGAGAATGATAATTTGTTTGAACCAGATGGTGATCTGTCATCTTTGGACCATAATAAAAATGAGACTATGTCGAGTATGGGTCATATGGCTGATAGTTAGGATGAGGTGGAGGAAAATTTTGCTGAAAATGCTAACTATATGGATATAAACAGTGTTAAAAAGAACAAGGGCAAGCACTCCTGTTACTGTAGTTTCAAATGTATAGCATCGGTTCATTGAACATAAGGGGTATGAACCAAAACCATAAGCAACATGAAGTTCGTGAGGTAATATCGGAGAACAAGTTGTCTGTATGTGCTATTCTGGAGTCTCATGTTGCTACTTCTCATCTTGTAAACTCATTTTTGCGGGTTTTTAGGAGGTGGGACTAGACTTCAAATAGTAACTTATTTTTCTTTGGGTAAAAGTTCAAAGACCCGGTAAATATATTACTCAAATTCAAATGGTAACTTATCTAACAAAGGTTCCCGTATTATTTTGGGTTGGAATCCGGATGATGTTGATGTTGGTTTTATGGATATAAATTAGTAGACGTGAGTTAGGATCGAACTCGAGACTATGGGATTGCACACTTTACGTATGAGAATTTAAAGTTAATAATTAAATATAAACGTTATATTTATTTATTTATTAAACGAAATAACTAACGAACGTTAAGTAATTAATGTAATGGACTAACGGGCATTAAAGGTATTTGGAAAATGACTTAATTGCAAAGTTTGAGAAGGTTCCGGAATCCCTTTGGGGAGTCCAAACCGATCGGCCAAGGGGAAGAAACAAGGAAAGAAAAACCAACTTGTTCACCAAGTTTAGTTGGGTATATAAACAAGGCTAGGGGTTTTATTTTTCCATCTCTTGTGCTCATTAGCTAAACCCTAAAATTGTTTTGTGTGTGTTTTTCTTCTCCAAACCGGTCGAACACCTTTGTGGGTGTTGATCCACACTTTTTCCACAAACCAAGTTATTTGTTTGATAAAAACTAGCATTACTTTAATTCGGTTTAGTACGTGTGTACAAGAACATAGTAATAACATACTTTTGTTATTATCTTGGATTGAATTACAAAACGGTAAGGGGTAATTCACATAATCCTATAAACCCTAATTAAGGTTCATCCAATTGCTAGTTTGTGGATTTGATTCTTGTTCGGCTAGAATCAAGGAATGTACGCATACTTTATTCTTTAGTTAATTAATTATTCATTATATGTTCCTATACGCTTCCGCACTCTCTTTGATGTTTATATGTTTTTATATATGATTGTCATGTTATATAATTCCAACAGTGGCATCACGAGTCATTGGTTTAATGAGTAATTAATTACTAAACGCGTAAAAAAAACATATATTGTATGTTGTTAGATATGATTATTCTAGGGTTTTGGTTATGATTATGTAAACCCTAATTTTAGGTTTAGGGCTTTTTGCCCTAATTTGGTTTAAAAAAAAATCTTTTATGGATCGAAATTTTTTTATGGGTGGAAACCCTAAAAAAAAGTTTTAGTCGATTTCCTTAAATTTTTTTAGGGTTTATATTAATTGTTATGTTATCTATATCGAAACCTAGATTTAATATATTTGTTACGTGATAAATTCATGAATAAAGTGTTATGTGACATGTAATTGTATGCGATCTTGTGACAACGTGAATAAATTGTTATGTTAAATCCATGAAAACGTGCATGTTTGGCATGGATTATTGTCGATATATATATTTAATTGTTAAGATTGGTTATGCGTAGATTAATTGTTAAGTTCTATACACATGTATATTTATGATAAATCTTGAATTGGGGAAGACTCCAATTATATACATTAATGAATCAATTATGTGCAATTTGGTATATTATTAATTATGGGTTTACGCAATCGATTCTTCGATGTATGTGGCTCACTCTCAATTGGGAGAGTGAAAGCCCTAATTAATATATACATTAATTTAACCTAGATATTTATTATTAATAGGGTTTTATCGAATAAGTTGCACGTGGCTACTTGTTTACACGTATAAATTGTTTATTATGTGCGCACTGTTTTTTAGTTGTTTATTTTTTATTTATTACTTGTTTGTTTATTATGTTAGACAGTCTTAAGCAAAGGGTACTTTTGAATAGAAAAATAATACGGACTAAACAATGGTGAAATTTGATTTGTTTGAAGAGTTAAGTTTTCAATAGTTTAATTGATTGGTGATTTTGGTACAAATGGTCTGAACGGCTCACCCATTAGAACGAACTATAAAGGGGTTAATAAAGAAGTGCGCACAGTCACACTGAAAGGATGTCTAAGGTTATGCTTTTGCGCTTACCTGGTCCTCTGCCCCCTGTCAGTTCGAGTGGAGCTACTAAGTAAGCCATAAATGTGCAAACTCATCTTAAGGGCGAATTAGTTTTAATTCCATGCGCCACTTCGGTGGTAATTACCCGAAACACTAAGTGTTTACACTTATGCAAAAGTACGGTATAATGGACGATAATTAACACTAAATTCCTTGATTGGTGAACCCAATACCTCAATCAAAACTTTGATAATTTGATATTTATGAATTGGTAATAAAAATGTTTTTTTATTAAATTTATGCTACAAGATGAATGCATGACATCTTTGTACATATTTGATTTGACCACATAAAATCAAAACTATTACCCTTTTAAATTAAGTTATATGCCATCTAATTAAAAGGAACACTTGAAGTTGCAATTTATGTCATGAGAGTACTTGGCTAGATTGTGATTGAGAGGTAAAAATCTTTATGTAAAGTGAGACCTTACTTGGACATATTTGCAGTTCTTTAAGTTAGACACTTAAGTTGAGTAGGAAGTGAGACTTGGACTCAATGGCATAAGATGGGATGAAACATGTTTATATTTGCAATAGCGTTGGAAAATATAAATCCCATAATGATCTAGGAGTTGGAAATTGTTTGCCAATTAATGTTCGACAGATTACCTTATTATATGTGTTCGTTGCTAGCAGATCAACTGATGTAATGAACCTATGATAATTTGGATCCTAGTTTTCGAGAAAATTCTATGGTTATATGAATATTACCTTGGGTATTTTATTTTCTTGAAAATTTTAATTATCGAAAATACTAAAAATGAATTTTGCTAATTATTTAAATGTATTAATGCAACAATAAATCGTAAACGTAGGTTATTACTGTATTAGTAAATTGATCTACACCTGTAAGGGTTTTTGGTAGAGTCAACTTTGCTAAAAGGATAAACCTAGTCCTCTTTATATAAGAAAGAGTGAGATTTCAATCCTATTCCTTTTTATGAATGAGAAAGGTAGGATAGGACAAATTAGAATTGTCTAAATTCTAAATACATAACTCGTAAGAAAATTTTAATAGTTAAGAAAATTGCATGTTTTCTGAGTTATTAAATTAGAAGCTAGACTAATTACTGTATAATTGGTAAAAGACAAACTAGCATATTTTATCTAGTTGTTTTGTTTTGACCATTTAAAAGTACTACCTACAATTGTTGGAATAGTAGAACTATTAAGAAATAAATTGCATGCCCAATTTTTCAAGTTAATAGCATTGATGGATAGTTCATCATCTACATAGTAGAATACATTCTTTTAAGTACATAAGTAATTGTTATGTATGGACTTTCTCAAAGGTGTAGGAAGTAAATAGTACACTATTTTCTTTCACTGGTTAATGAAACACTTACAATGTTGTCAAATCCAGTGGGAGTGTTGTGTTCTTATTACTGAATAAGGAATTAATGTAATGATCTATAATTCAGTGGGAGTTACAAGCTTTGTCATCTTGGTAGTAACCCAGGATTATCTCTAGAATGTCTTAAGATAATTACTTTCCACTTGTAGACACTTATGTTTTCAAGGATAGTCATGTACGTTTCCTTATTAGACAATGATGTGGTTCTACATCTACTAGTTATGCTAATATCAATGACACAATCATATTGAGCACATAAACAAACATATGTCGTGTTGTTTATCTGCTACATGATGTTGTTCCATGCACAAGTGGGAGAAATCTATATTGTGTGCAAGGTACAACATATAAGTATATGATTTAACGGGTTCTCTTGACTGCAAGATAAGAGACTAACGTTCTAATATAACTTGAACATATCTAATTCAAGAAACACTTGGTGTTGCAATTTACGTCATGTGAGAACTTGGCGAGATTGCAACAACAAAGTAAGTCTCTATGTGAAGTCAGACCTTGCATGGACATATTTGCAGTTTCTAAAATTAGACAAGTATTTAGAATATGTGTCAAGATGATAGATATAAGACTACTTAAAATAAATGAAGTAATCTAATACTACTTTAATTTGTATATTTATGAATTTTTGAAATGACATAAATAAATGAATAAAATAATGTAGTCCTACATTATTATGAAGTAAATAAATTAACTTGAAATTACTATTGAAACCAAGAGTTGTGTTCATAATTACTTTAGTTAAACATGTTTATGATTCATTGTAAAGACATAAACATAAAGTCTTTTAAGACTTATAATAAAGTAAGACGTTAACTTGTTATGTTTTTTTAATTAAGACATATACAAGAAGTCATTGAGGTGATCAATGATTTATAACGTATAATGGGATTATAACAGTTTATGTTTCTTGTTGAGACATGGATATGAAGTGACTTGGTTAAAAGGTACTTGTGTTAAAAAAAAATTATTTGAAAAATGGTAAAAAATCTCGCTCAAGCATATGTACATTTACTATCATTGTTGAATGACATTTTTTTAGAAACGTACATAATATCAATTTTTACGAGAGACATGTCGTGAGAAGAATATTTTTGGCTTTTTGATTTTATATTGTTTTTGTATTTTTGAAATTTTCTATTTTTGTTGATTTTTCAAATTTTGTTTTTATGTTTTTGTTGGTTTCTTAAATTTTGTTTTTTGTTTTTATTGGTTTTTCAAATTTTGTATTTTGTTTTTCAAAAATATTTACAGCGAAGCGTTTTGAAAGATGTTTTTCATGAAGATTCGAGAAAACGTTCTAGCTCCTCAGGAGTTAGGCTTCGCATGCCAATTCATCGAACTAAATCATCAAACCTATCTTTTGGAAGGGCTTTAGTAAATATATCGGCGAGTTGATAATCCGTCTTCACGAAGAATAATTCAATTGTACCTTGTTCAACATGTTCTTTGATAAAGTGGTGACGGACTTTAATGTGTTTGGTCTTTGAGCTTATAGACGTATACGGATATTCCATGTTAACGAAGCCATCTGGCTGACTCACATACATTTCTTCTTTAAAAGTACCATTTAAGAACGTTGTCTTGATGTCCATATGATAAACGGTGATGTTATTGTGAGCTGCATAGGCTAAGAATATCCCTGACCGCTTCAAGTCTTGCTACCGGCGCAAATGATTCTTCAAAATCTATCCCTTCTTCCTGTCTGTATCCTTTAGCCACTAGACGAGCCTTATTGTGAATAACAGTTATTTCTTCATCCAACTTGTTTTTCCATAACCGTATGAGATCAATGACATGTTTGTCAATTGGTCTCGTAACTAATTCCCAAGAGTCATGAAGTTCATATTGAAGAAGTTCCTCTTGCACCGCTTGAACCCATGCATATTCAGCCATTCCTTCCCGAATGTTCTCAGGTTCTTTGATGCAAATAGAGCAGATGTAAATGCACAAGTCAGAATATGTGGCTAATTGTTTTCTCATCTGAATTGGCATGGAAGGTTCACCAATAACTTGTTCAAATGGATGGTCTTTAGTCCACTTTAATGTAGAAGAATACCGTTGATTGAACATATGCGTGTTTGATGGTTCATGTAACCTTGAAGATGATTCAGCAGAAGCTGTTGCAAAGGGGTTCTCAAACACTTCTTCTTCTAACACAACATCTTTTTGGGTTTGAGTAGTTTCTTCTTGAAATGTTGTGTTTCGGTTTGGCTCATCAACTCTTGGTAGAACGATTTTAAGAATTGGAGTTTGAGCCAAATGATCCTACGGGCAGTTACTTGTCATCAACAGGAGAACATAACGAGCTTGAAGGCTATCTTTCTCATGATTATGCGGCCCAGGTCTATGACTTACCTGGGCAATTTGAGGAATTTAACAATCAGTTTGATTTCGAGCTTCAAGGCCGTTCGAGGAAGTAATCTTTTATGTGGATTTGATTATTTGTTTTGCATGTCCTTTTATGTTTTTAGTGATTATTCTAGTTGTTGGTAACTAGTTGTTCATTTATGGCATGCCATAAATGATCTAGTGGTTGTTCAAATGGTTGCTTGAGGTTAATGTGGCATTTCACCCACATTCCATTGTACTTTGAACGGTTTTTTGGTTAATATATTATACCAAGGTGGAAGTTCCCTTTTACCCATTTCCCACCGTCATAAGCGAATTTTACACGTTTAACCTATAACCAGTTACCATATTTCTGATAACATAATACATTTTAAGTTGTGTATTCTCGGGGCGAACTACATTGTAGTTAGGGGGTGCTTCCATGGTTCGCCAAAAATATCAATTTTTAGTGTAAATTTTTTTTTAAGACCATTTTATTAAATTGCACTCCATTACAAAATCACATTGCCCTGTTTTTAGTGTATTTTTTTTTATGATCTTTTTGTTAAAGTTCGTCACAAATTTTATCAAAAAAAAATTTTTTTTGCCCCTTGCTTTCTAAAATCCTGTCCGCCACTGTGTATACTAGAATGACAAACAAAAAGTTTGTTTACTAACTTGTAAAATTAATAAAAAGTATGTTTATATTTAATAGACTTAACTCTAGTTTCTTGTATCAATTGTTGATTGAAGACCTCATAAATTTGGAAAAAATACCAAAAGTATTATAAGATTCTTGGAGGCTATGATTCATATTTTAGCATTTCTCGTATGAGCAATCTGGTTCTCATTACATCAAACTAATGATAAGTTAATTTACTTTATCATTTTCTATTCCATGAGACTATTGAGTTTAGAAGAAAAATGGCTCAAAAGAGTGTTTTGGATTGTTATTTAAGTTTTTATTGAGTTTTTTAAACACAAATACAAGTTTGGAGTGTTTGGAATTTGGATGGTACCAACTTATCAGCTTATTCAAAAAAAAAAAAAAAAAAGCTATTCTTAATTGGAGATGATTTGCACAAACTAATGTACAAGCAGGTAAAATATAATGTATGTACAATGTAACTATTTAATAAATAAACTGATATGTATTAATCAAAAGTTTATGTGTGCAAATCAAATTACATATTCTTAACACCAAGATTAATAGTTATTCTAAAATGCTTATTGAGTAAATAAACCTTTATACTAATCAATCCCAAACACCTTCTAAATATGCACAGTAGCATTATAGCCCTTCAAACAAAATTTTCTTTATGGGTCAGCCAGAACCGATCCATATATACCAAACAGTTACATTTGTTAATATTGACATGTTATTCAAACCACCTATTTCCCTATTGATAAGTGCATCTATTATCGTAAACTTTTATGAAGATTTATAATAGTGCCTAGTCATCTTAAATCGTAAATTCATTAATCTTTTTCTTGTTATAAACCTTTCTTTACTATGAATAAACTTTTTAAAGCTTTATAAAACCCCATTAAACAAAAAAAAACATTAAAGTTAAAAGAGATTCAAAACATTAGACATTTTCATTCCATGATTAATAAAATGATAGACCTCTAATATTATCTTATACCTTTTTATAAACCACCAAACTGGACGCTCTAATAACAAAACAAGCCAACCAATCAATTTTAGAAGAAAGTATTTATCAAAACTAAAGGTATCATCAAGTTTGCTATTAAAAATCAAGATCCAAGAACCACCTAGAATATAATAAGAAATCCAGTTACCTTAAACATACTTGCAGTTTAACCAGAAGCATGTAAAAAGAGTAATCACTTTTACAGATAAAGATGCCTTGTAGAATTTCGACACTTCATTCATAACCTCCTCCCTTGACTGCTTGCTGTATTTCTCTCTGTCTGTCCAATTGAAAACCATTTCTTCCAATGCATTTCCATGCTCAAGCAAGAATCGAGCAATAGCTAGGCTCTCCTTTTCTCCATTGAAATCATGAAATTTGACCTTTTTCAGGTGTCGGAAGATTCTCTTTGCTTCAACTTCATTAAACTTCTCAACGAATGCTTCATATTCTTCGGGTGCAATATCCTAGATCATCAAACCAAATGATAAGTTGTTTGAGCTTCATATGAATGCTTAACTAATGTTTCGAACTTTTGAAAAGCCTAATCATATTCATCCAATCATGCTTAATAAAGTTGGTCGAAGCTTGCAGATGATTACTTAAGGGTCTCTAGTTCACATCCTTTTCACTGAAAAAAGATGATTTCTTCAATACGATCCATGTATGAATGTATGATTATATAGAAAGGTCAAGATGGTGGCAATAAGGGTGGGTCAAACGGTTAATTATTTTCTATGGGAAGAGACGGGCTGGTTATAACAAGACCAATTTGGCACATACGAAAATTTTACTCGCTTTTACTTGAATCCATTAACTAACAGTCGTTCATCAATAGCTCTTGTAATTTATATCTTTAGCTTGTCTAAGATGTTGTATACTTGTATGTGCAAGTTTATTTCATACACATAAATCTGTGTATCCTAACTATTATATGCGGCTTTCAAAAAATATATACTAAAAAGGTAAATCCATTAAACTTCAAGAATATGGTACAGACAATAAATTACAATCTGAGATGAGAAAGACTACCTTATAAAACGTCAAATGGAGAGACTCGATATTCCGACCGCATCTTAGAATGGAGATGATTACTTCCATGTTGTAGCAATCAATTGTTAGTTCCAATGTCTTTAAATTTGGAAAAGATTCAGGTAAACCTTCTTCCAGAAAATTGAAACGCTTACATCTGGAGGACATTGACTACAGAAATAACAGCAAGTTAAGTTTTAGAATAACGATTAATGGTAAAACCAATAATTGGTAAGCATAATACTCCGTATAACATAACTTAAAGACACAATAATAAAATATGAAGGCAACAACTTTCATCTATTAATGAACATAGATGAGATATATGAGGAATAGTTAAGTATGAGAGTAACGATCTACCTTAACGAAAAAATAGTTAACCGACAGATATTCCACATGAGAAACTTGAGCACACAACTTACATATGGCAATTTCATCTTCCTGCTCACGATATAGTTTAATCACAGCTTTCTTCAGGGATTTTACGTCAAATAATAAATTATTAGCCCTATAACCTTCATACTCCAAATACACAAGTTTTGGGCATAAAACCAATAATAGCCCTTTACATAAGTCAAGTTTTTTATGTTTACCAGGGTAATAACCGTTGTTTGCCTCCCAAATAAAAAGGTCAAGTTTTTTAATTCTCAAAGTCTTGAGATTCGGACATGAAATTGAAAGATAATCAAGGTTGTGTGCCAAGCAGTGTATCAAACTCAATTCCTCAAGCAATGGGGAAGCGTCTACGAGTTGCACAAGACCCCTATTAGATGATTACAAAAAGGGGAAGAAAATTCATGGTGTGCAGCTTATTATTGTGATGACATGTTTTAGCATTGTTTCTTCATGCAGGTTGTTTTGTAATATCAAATAGGGGAAGATTGTTGGGAATTACAGATTTGATGATTACAAAACCCACGAGCTGGAATGAAGAAAGAAGAAACAAATGAGGGTCTTATATGTAATATTTAGGTAGCTTTATTAGTAAGCTACAATTAGGGTTTGTAACCTCCCTCTACTATATAAAGAGGGTAGGCGTCTAGGTTACAATCGATCCATTGATAGTAGATATCTCGAATGAGAGTCTAGTTAACGCATAGAGCGTGTAGTAGTTATAGTAGTTTTTATTTACATTCAATAAAGAAAACCTTATTAGTGATATTGATTTTTATTGTCATTCTGCTGTGCATTCATTCAATTGATATCATTGATACCCTAGTTGAGTCCGGATCTTAGATTCTACATCATAGGTGATATACTATCAATAAGCAATCATTACAACTGTTGTATCACAGGTGATATACTACCAATAAGCAATCATTACAACTGTTGTATCATAGATGATATATATTACAAATAAGCAATTGTTGCAACTGTTGTATCACAGGTGATATACTAACAATAAGCAATCATTGGAACTGTTGTATCATAGGTGATATACTACCAACTAATACTAGAGTCAAGTACCGCTTTTAAACATATCGAAGCATGCCTAATCTATCCATGATGCACATATATCTACCACAAATCTAACAAAAGCATGTTACAGTCACAATATTTATTTTAGCCTGTTAAGTCTCTAATATTATCACAATAATCATCTAACTTCACAACAATCCCTCAATAAACTACTAAAATCTACAAAAACAGCAAAGTGTTCATACTGTAAAATAAATATTCAAGTTTTTAGGGATACCATTATAACATTCTATTGAAAGTATACATACACATTCTACTGAATGTGTATGTATCACTGATAATATAACACATAAGCTAAATGTTAAATCAAGTACGCCGCATACATTCAGGGTTTTATCACAGTTAATTTTTCTAAAAGAAACATGCTTATACGTTACAATATACCTTTACTTTTATGAATCTCTGGAGATAGAGTCAAAAATTTGATTGACGACAGAACTGCATTTACTCACAATAAATAGTATATCATCAAAACTTTTAGCAAAAAAAAAGTTTAACTATGATTACAAAACAATAACAATAAAATATCAAAAGTGATACTATACATGACATATAATAAATCTTAACAAGTAAACAAAAAAACCTATCAAATAAACAAAAAATTCACAATTGATAATACAAATATCACTAGTGATAATACATATATACAGTTCAACTTCAAATATCATTGGTGATACTACACATATGATATTTTTCACTCACACATTTCATCAAACACTTAGTGTGCATCCATGTATACAAAGTGTTTTACTAAAAAATTCAACCAAATGTAAACACTAAAAAACACAGCAAAAAACATGTTACAATCACAATAAAAATCACACCAAAACAAATTCATTTTTCTGTATTTTATAACAACATTCATCAATTTATTATAACAATCCCTCAATAAACATAAAAAATCAACAGAAAATACACATGCATCACATGAGATACTAATAAAACTCCAATAAGTACATAATCATCACATGCATCATACAATATCACATAAAAAAACAACAAAAAATACACAAAAATCTTCATAAGTAGCAATAATATTCATAAATAAGTACAAAATCACTAGAGATTCTAATAAAACAACTAAATAATTAGTCGGAAGCATCGTACCTTCATCTCGAGACTCAGTAGATTCAGTTTTAACACTTTTTTGTGGATCTGCTTCTGCACTTGATGATTCTTTTATTTTTGTGTTTTTTCTTTGATTTTAACGGTTGAAAACGGTTGATTCTGAATTTTAATGACAGTTTTTATTTTAATTAGAGAGAGAAAGTGAGTTTTTGTTCATAAGAAATTTGTGAATTTATAAAAATGGTCCCTCTATGTTTTTTCTATTTCTTAAACTTTATCCTTTTCATCCGACATTTGAAATCCGTCCATTGGTGGTAAGCAGTATTTTTTTGTTTTCTAAATTAAAGCGACTCTACCATGTGCATGCATCATACGTAATAATGTACGTAATATTTTAGACGGCTTAGTAGTATATTACCCATGTCTTAGGAAAGTGTGGGCCCCAGCTTCATAGTTACACTTACTAATTTTCCCTATAAAAACCTACAATCCATGGTATTATCATATTCTCAACTTGTTCATATTTCAGGCCATAAAATGGAAGAAATCAATAGCAATGAACAAGAAATCCAAAACCGGGCCACCGTGAAAGCTCTATACAAGTCACTCGAGTCCGGAGATACCAAAATAATCTCTCGATTATTAGCCCCGGACCTAGAGTGGTGGTTCCACGGTCCACAAAATTGCCACCACATGATGAGGATGCTCACGGGAGAAGCACCACACACTGAGTTCATATTTGAACCTAGAAGTGTCGCAACCATCGACGACCAAATAGTGATCGTCGAAGGTTATGAGGGAGCAAACGTGTACTGGGTACACGTTTGGGCCCTAAAAGATGGGTTGATCACAAGGTTTAGGGAGTATTTCAACACGTGGCTAACGGTTAAGGAGTTGAGAGGACCAGTCGGGTGGCCACTTAACTGGACCGGGAAGGAGAATCGTTCCACTGTGTGGAGGAGCCAACCACGAGATCTTTTCCGCCGGTCGTTGCCTGGGCTCATGCTTGCCATTTGATATGATGGTGGTGGCATAGAAGTATTGTGTTAAATTATGTCAAGAGCACAATGCTATTGTTGTCAAATGATAAAATTTGGGTTCATGGAACTGCATTTACACTAATATAATTTGTTTGCTATATTTCGTGGGGTTATTGTATGTTTAAATTTGGTGTTTAGAACAAATAAATACGTTCTTATGTAGTGTAAGCACTAGAACTACATATTTTGTTTGACACTAATCTAGGTTTAGTAAGATTAGCAGAAGTATTTTCCTTAAAAGCGCCCGAAGCAACTTCATGTTAAACCTATTTAAAATAGCCTATTGTAATTAATAATAACATAAACTGATTTACGTATTAGTCGTCTTGGGATAGTTGGTTCATAATGTCGAATCACAAACTCATATAAAACTCATATAACTTAAAGAAAAAACCGGATATGATACCTAAGACCATGTGTAATGGTTGGTTATCAACTTGATCTCCATGTTGGTCGACCCAAAAAACCGACGCATCCCTTCATTACACACCCCAAAAAGAACGCGTCTAAACCGGAAAAAAAAAAGAAAAATAATTCGGTTGATTATGCTACCGACTTGGTCTGAGAATATTTGTGTGTGTAGGTGTTTATTTAATGTGTTTTTGTAGGGTATATTTTTTGTTGTGTCATCGGTCTCCTTATTACACTATGTTTGTCATGAATTTATTTTGGAGAGAGAAATCTGATGTGGCAGTGCTGTACTCGGTCTCTTGGTTGTAACCATTACACTTAGCCAAAAATTATGAGATTTTTTTTTGTAACAATGGTTTTCGATTTTTTTGATCTTTTGGCCGACTAATCCATGAGGTTTGAAGTGTGAACCTATTGTCACACAGACTCGAACCATGTAAAGTCTTTCCTTTTTAAGGTTGGCGTGACTACTTCAAAATTGTAGTTTGCAATTCGAGACCTCACACATTTTTTGTTTGAACAGTGGATTATATATAAAAGAAGAAAACTCTAGCAAGGAGTTAGAGAAGCAATTAGAATTGATGGTTTAACCAAGAGTTTCAACAATGAACTTTACAACCTCTACATTAAGCTAAGAAAAAGATAAGAGACAAATGCTATCGAATGTATCACGTTTCCCCATAAAAAGGGAGTTAAATGTGACACAAGTTCGATAACATCACAACATTCACAAAGTAGACGCGATAATAACATTCACACAATTTCAAGACCTCACACATTTTAGTGTGATAATCACATTTTTTTTTCCACCAGACTACCCTTGATCGGTTACCTATGAAAATAACATACTATCAAATATAGGTTGCATGGTACATGGATTGTTAGAGCTACTAGTTACCTTATTGCGTATAGGGCGAATTATTGAAAAAAGTATCATACTTGTCATCATTTACTTTTGTGGGTAGCGAATAATTTTTTTTGCTTTTGTGGGTATTTTTTCTTTTAAATTCATCCTTTTTAGGTAACTATGTAACATTTTTGCCTTTCAAGAAAAAAAATTTTCTATTAGCTAGGAGGGGCAAAAATATCCAAAAATTTCACAAAATACCTTAAAAATGATGAATTTAAAAGAACAGTACCAACAAAAGCAAAAAAATTTGTTCGCTACCCACAAAAACAAATGATGGCAAGTATAATACTTTTTTCAATTATTTGCCCTATAAAATAGTACAGTTCCTATTTTAGCAACTTATTTCGATATGTAATGGTAAATGACTAACTGAACTCGTATGAGATATCAAAACTCATGTACCGAGATAGTTTCAAGACATTCAGTCATTTGGCATTTTGAGAGTAATATATAGTAGTATGTTTTTATGCAACTCTATGATAGATTTATTACAAGCACGACTGTAAACGAAAATTCTTTAGTGAGGAAAAGTTTGATTACTAAAAACAAGTGAGATAGATACAGTAGTGACATGCATCGTGATCAACGATCTTATGTGCCATTTATCGTTATATGCAATGTGGAATTTTTGTCTATTCTTAGATTAAGACAGATCGAAATAGACATCACAAGAATTTCTAATATTCGGTAGGAAGACCGAGTGTAATATTCGGTCGACTTGGCCGACGCGCCGTGACCATTATACACCCTCAATAGGGACGCGTTTAAGATGGACAAAAAGAACGAATCAATAGTATTTTTGGCCGAGTTGTAGCAAAAAAAAAACAAAACCCCAACGGTTACATTTTGTACCGTTTGGGATTTTTTTAAAGAAAATTATAGTAATTAAAAAGTTTATACGTTTAACACTATAAATACCCCGTTACTTTTTCATTTTATACACAATATCAAACCAATCTTTACTATTTATAATCTTCTCATCTCACATAAAAGGTCTCAAAAAACTAAATCCCGATACCAAAACACTAAAATCCCGACGCCAACAAAATGTTCCAAACTCTCCAACACCGGATCCGAATTTTCGTTTATCCGGTCTCTCACCACCTATTCAATTCCAACCCGCAAGTTTCCCATATCAATCATGTAGCAACTAGCATTTTCAAAGCAATACTTGACCAAAAATTCAAAAAAAATCAATTGAACAATTGAATAATCACTTAAATGTATCATCGTTAAGTTAAGTCGCATAAATCGAAAAACTGTATTTAATGCATAACGGCTTCATACTAAATTTAGTTTACATATATTTGACATGTTACCATCATTACTAAATTTAGTCTACATATATTTGACATGTTACCATCATTTCGAGTTTATTTTACCATTTATATGCTTACAATTATAAACGTTTACGTAGTTACGTTGATTTGCACTTTTTCATTTTCATGCATAAATAGCATACCCAATATATACATACACATACACTACTACACTTAAATTATCATAATACAAAATTTTGATTATTTATTTTGTTTTACCCCAAAAATTCGGCACACACAAGCTTTATACATAGATATCACCAATTTAACTTGTACTAAACTATACACAAAACTTTACCACCTTTTACAAATCTTACATCTTAATACAATTTTTATAAAAATTCAACAATTTCGCTTCTCTTTTCTTCCTAAAATCCAAACCTTGGCCACCAAGTTGTTATACTAAGTTGTTCATGAAATTGTCTTGGAGACAGAAAGCTAACGTCATAGTCATTGATTTTGTGACGACAACCATTATACTTAGTATGTTTGGAAAAACTAGCTGTGAACTGTACGCTATAAGTTGTAAGCCGTAAACTGTAAAGTTGTTAATATGAGCTACAAACTGTATCTCATTTTTCAATAAAAGTGTTTGGTAAATTAATTGTTAAATATATTATAACAGTAATTTTATGTTTTAACAACTCCGAAAATATTTTAAAAGTTTCATGAATCAGCTTTTCATTTTGGAGCTACTTACTTAAAATAAAATCTTGAAGTTAATGTATTCAAACGGAGCTACTTGTTTTGTAAAAGATTATTTTTGTAACAAAAAGCTTACAACTCCAAAATTGATGCGTAAAATATTCTAAGTTTTTGAGTTAAGTTATTTATGAGGCTTATATATTTCAACTATGTTGCTATAATTTGTCTATCTGGCAAATATCGTATAACTTACACAAGCTCATTTAGTTTTGAATTTATATGTTTAAACACCTAATTATTGTAGTCAATACAATTAGTGACATGATTTGTGTCAAATTGGCATAGCTGCAGTTTAAGAAGAACTAGTAGTAGTAGCTGATGGTACATATTGCGTTTTACCCATAATACTTATTTAACCTTGTTGTAACGCGCCAGTAAATAAATCTTGTTAGAATCATGTATCACATCACATATTATCTGAAGATTAATAAACCGATGAAAAGTTTCTTTGTTTTCAGAATATGGGCCGTTGGACTCAGCCTTCTTAATAGGCTTCTTGCATGTTTTGCTAAGGCGCATTTAATATTTTAAAGTCTTTTTAGTAAGGGTGTGAAGAATTCGGGTTTCACTCATAAAAACCAAAAATCGAAGCCGAACTGAACCAGAAAAACCGAACCAAATTTGTCATAACCGAATCGAAAATCGAATTGAATTAATTCGATTTTCGATTCCGTTATAGTTTTGACAAAATTAAAACCGAACCGAACTGAAAACCGAATTCACAAAAATGCATATATATTTTTTTATATATTTATATTAAAAAATATTAAAACTCTTTCATAAAAAACCATTAAACCGAACAACCCGATAACCGAACCGATTTTAATCCTTCAAAAAGCAATTTTTTTTTTTTAATTAATTCTTGGTCTTGATACATCCAACCTAGAATTGAATACTGATATCTTTCTTTTTAGTTTAAGAACTTGAGAAGCCATTTTTTATTGACTTAACATTTCAATATAGAGCAAACCATGTTTGGTTCGCTTTGGGAGTAATTTGTTTCAAGTCTCATTCTTTTCGGTTTTTACGACAGCCAGATGAACATATTGTTACGAAATTTCATAAGTACTTAATAATATGCTAAGAAAACAAATTTATAACTTATAATTTCTTGTTTGTATGTCGAAAGATCTTCATGTGCTTTGTTGTGCAACTTATTACAATAAGTCAATTACATCACACGTATATTTGATTTAAAAAAATGTGTTTCACTTCTAAATGTGAATTCATATTCAGTGGTGGCAACACAGTTATGGATATTCAGTCTTATTATATATTAATGTCTTTTTTTTTTTAAAAGTTGATAGACAAAGAAATTATGGTAGAAAAAATTGATAGACAAAGTAATTATTGTAGTTTTGATTTTTGTTCACTTAGTCAGCTTTTTTCTTTCTTTTCTTTTAAGGGCAAAGATAAAATATAAATATATAGAAGCCCAAAAGGGCAAAACCAAAAACAAAAAGCTCAAAAGCTATGAGGAGAAAGCCAAGAATAGAGAACCCCACCTGCACTAAAACCAAAAAACAAATACACAGGTTAAGGATCCAATTATTCCAAGTAAGATTCTTTCTTTTTTGGAGAGCGATTTTTTATCCGAAGCAAGGAAGAAAAAATTATTGATTTATCGATATAAATTAGTAGTTGTGAGTTAGGATCGAATTTGAGATTATGAGATTGCACATTTTACGTATGAAAATTAAAGTTAATAATTAAATGTAAATGTTATATTTATTTATTAATTACACGTAATATTATAACGGACATTAAGTTAATTAAGTGTAATGGACTAACGATCGTTAAATGTTAATTGAAAGGACTAGATTGCAAAATTAAGATTGGGAAGGTTCCGAAATTCCTTGTAGCAACTGACATTTTCAAGGCAATACTTGACCAAAAAATAATCACTTAATTGTTGACATTTTCATGGAAAAAAATATTTAATGCACAACGGCTTCGGACTAAATTTTGTCTACATATATTTGAAATGTTACCATCATTACGAGTTTATTTTACCATTTTTATGCTTACAATTTTAAAATGTTATACGTAGTTACGTTGATTTGCACATTTGCATTTTCAAGCATAAATAGCATACCCAATACATAGTTACATACATATACATACACTACTACACTTAAATTATCATAATACAAAAATTTGATTATTTCTTTTGTTTTACCCCAAAAATTCGGCACACACAAGCTTAATACATATATATCACCAATTTAACTTGTACTAAACTATACACAAAACTTTACCACCTTTTACAAGTTTTACACCTTAATACATTTTTTAAAAAATTCAACAATTTCTCTTCTCTTTTATTCTTAAAATTCGAACCTTGGCCACCAAGTTGTTATGTTGCTTGTTTGACTATTACAAAACATAATGTACACAAAATTAACTTACAAACACTTGGTTAATAATCCTGAACTTGCAACAAAAGTGTCCCCCTCTCCCTTTTTCTTCCCCTTGGTCGGCAAGCAAAGCAACCTCAACAACACCCTCTTTGTATTATTTTATTAAGCTAGCTTATTTAGGGGCATTTTATAATGTAAAAGCCTTACTTGGATTTCCTAATAAAAGAAGCAAGTTACTAGCTTATTCACCACAAGAAAAAACACACACAAAATCACTCTTGGGTCTCGGCATCTATAAGCAAGAGAAGAAGGAAGAAAACTTTTGGTTTTGCTTAATTATATAGCTTATTCGAAGCTTATTTGGGTTAAGGTGTTAAAAAGCTAGAGTTTTGAAAGCTTATTTGGTTATATCTAGATAATTTAGTATTCTTGGTCATCTAATCACTCACACATATCCAAAAACGTATAAAACTCATTTACATAATTTTCTACTTCACATTTACATAACATACATAATTACATACGATCATATCAACAATTACATACAAATATATCATTACATCACATCACATGCAAATAATGGTTATAAAAGCTAACTGGTAAATATATACATAACAAAAATATATTCATTTGGTGAAAATAAGACTTTATAATAATTGTTGGGTAATTATATAATTAGTTATGTTGAAATGGTTATTTTTAAAAGTGCTACATAACTATATACTTTAGTTAATCATTTTATTTTTATAGGTCTCGAATTATTACTTGTTAATCATGTTATTATGTATCTATTGATATTATTGAAGAAATTGTTGGAAAGAATTAGGCTGCCCCCAGTAGGGGGATTCAATCCCCCTCATTTTCCCTACCACGTCAGCTTTCTCTCTCCAGCGACCTTCAGGCGATTAGGTGCCCCAGTAAGGGCGACCAAGTTCATTTTTTTTTTATTTTTTTTTAAATTAAAACGTTACATAAATAAAAACGCTACATAAATAAAAACGATACGAAATACAACTCTTGTAGTTTTCTCTCATTTGTTCCTTCTCCGCCTTCGCCTGGTCAAACAATTCGATGACGCTTATAATAGCGTTTTTTCGAGCCTCATCGTCGTTATTGCATTGATTTTGAACGTACACTTGCATATCTTCAACGGAATGGGGGAGACGGCAAGCCATATTAAATCTTGTGTTGAGAAGTATTTTGAGTTTGAATTGTGTGAAATAGATTTGTGGATTGAAGTGTGTTTGTATTGTGTATTTATAAAGGTTAATTTTTTATTTTTATTTTTTTTAAACCGTTGCAAAAAACGGTAAAGTTTTTTCAAATTTAACAATACAACTCGATCGGCCAGACGATCTAATTGCTTGGCTTTGGTTGGCGATCGAAACTACCACAGCAAGGGGATCGACACTACTCGATCGCCCACATTGCCTCGATCGAGTGTGAATCGCCTCTATTGGGGCTAGCCTTAGGATAGTGAAAGAGTTGTTGAAGTTGTGGCAATTAAAATAGTGTTTTGAAATTAACGTGTTTGTTGATTGGCACGTTTTCTGAGGTAAAACGGACTGTTAGGTTCGGGTTGGGTAACCGAAAGTTAAAAAATATGAAACTAAACATAAATACCTTCGCGTGAATAGGTAGAACACTAAAGCGGACTTATAACGAATACGATGATTCAAAGTTTTGACGAAGACTACGTAAATTTCAGCAAAAACAACACTATTAGAAACAAGTGCCAATTTTTATATTCGAACCCGTTTTTTAGTCGTTTAAATTCGATATCGTCAAAAACTTATAGAAAACTTTAGTTAGTATATATTTAGACATTTCTGAAAAGTCCGAGACCTAGTTAAACTGATTTAAAAGGAACAAGTTATGGTAGAATTAAATTTTCAGCAACATAAATTATCTATTTTATACGAGTTATTTTCTAAAGATAGTGTCATAAGTTACGAGATAAGCAAAACGACAAATAGACTTTCGTAAACTATAAAAGCAATATTAAATACAAATTAAATAGTCGAGATTATTTATAAACAAGTAGAAGTGTGACATCAAGAGTTGGACAATATGGTAGTTTTTCAAGTGTCAAAACTTATAAAATTATACAACGTTGACGTAAATTATATTCCTAATTATTAAACTTAAATGCAAACATGTACGGGTGATATAAGATTTATAAAAGGTGCATACGCCTTATTTCACTTCATTGCATAATCAAAAACACGTCATTAACTAATTAGGTTGCGGTAAAGACTTTGCGCATTCGTTTTATTTGTGCTATTCCGAATTTCACTACGCTACTTGAGTGAGTTTTCACGGCCCCTTTTTCATTATGTTTTCCTTGGGGGGAAATGATACTCAAAGTCTATTTCAATTACTTTTACTGCACTAAAACACTTTGTTTCCTTGGACAACTTATGTGCTACTAAAATGTTATTTTGACCGTTCTCATGCTGTAATACATCGTTTTTCATGATTCGGACAAAATGTGCGTTTTTATTGCAATGTGTGTCTTACTGTGTGGTTATTATAGTGTGGATTCAATTTGTGTGATTGCAAGAGGTTAGGATGTATTGGTAGAAATACTTGGGTTGACACCCCACCCTGACTATTGAGAGTTGGTGAATATGCTCCATTCAAAAGGTTAGGATTATATTGGTAGTGATACTTAGGTTGACACCCCCACCCTGACTATTGAGAGTTGGTGAATATAATTCGATCAAGCTATACGTATATGTTGTTATGATCATTTATTTTTTGTGAAACTTGTGATTTCGTTAACTGCTTATTTATACATATCTCACTCACCTTTGTCCTACAAGTTTTATATGCACTACAAACGCGGTTTTCACTCTATACATGCGAGCTCACCACCTTTATATTCACGTTTTCGAGTATCATTTTCAGGTGATCATCAATAATATTTTTAATGCAATTTCATTGAAGTTATCCATTGTTCTCATTTTAAAGACCGAGATAATTTGGTCAATATATTTTTCTAAAGACTTTGATTTGACAAGTTAAGACTTTTGTTTTCAGTATCCGGTGTTGGATAAAAACATTTATGTAACATTGTAAATTTATTTCTTAAATCAAGTATGATGTTGTTCTACTATCTTATGCGATGTTACGAACCGTCGTATCCCGTGTTCCGCCTCAAGCAGGGTGTGACAAATCACAACAACCACAATGTTAGGTTTATTTATTTAATGATACAAAAAAATAAAGAATGAAACATCAAGGGCTTAAAGTGACAAAGAAAAAATCTACAAAAAGATGGAAGGACTTGCTTGCAAAAGAAGATTTATTATTTAGTCCTTAGTAGTGATTTGTAAACCCTAATCCTCTAGTATATAAAGAGGACATGGGGTGTAGGTTTTAAGATACAGGTCTTCCAAGATGTAGTCGACTTAAAGGTGTGTGTGTAACCTAGGCGTAGTGTATAAACGCCTAGAGATAGTTAGTTAGTGTTAGATCAAGTCTTTGATCTTTATTATAGTTAGTTAGTTTATGGTGATGAAAACCTTGTTCAATAACAAAGAATTGATTATTTTATTCCGCTGTGCATGTTATTAGTCTTTGTTATTGATCCCTAGCTGAGCTTATAAACGATCTTATCAATTGGTATCAGAGTGGGGAGCTCTTGATATAGGGATCTACAAGGTTTCGTGATCGAAGAAAGTGGCCGGAGAAGGTACGGTTAGGTTTTTAACAAGTACTATTCTATTGATTTTTTTGGTTTCGCAATATCGATAACCTCGTACTGCAGTTAATATGTTATCAATTGGTCGGGCATTTATTGAGCATAGGTTTTTGATTGGTGATTAATTAATCAGATGATAGTCAATTGATGATACTATATTCAATCAGATAGTGGAAATTTACTAATTGGGTTTTGATCTTCTACAACGCACACCTAGGCTGATGCATTATATTGATTATTATTTTATTGGTGGCTAGAGATCATGGGACACGTGATACAAACTTTAATTTTGGTTCTTTATGTTTGTATGGTACAATGGCAGTACATAGAGAAATTGCTGGGTCTTATTAATTATACGCTGGTCATTCTTAATATTTGTGGGAATAAAATTGCTAGGCTTGTTTCATGATGGGACCCACGAGTTACAATTTGTTTGGCTACCACAATGGAGATCAGTGCAAGATCACGTGATATTTAAATTCATTTGTTTTCGAGTAATCATGTGATGTTTGTGGGGCTTTGGTGAGTATTGATTATATTTGGTACTGGTCATCAAAGTTTTATGTTTGGTACTGATTGGGTGGGACATCAGACTCGTTAATACTGTAGATCAAAGGTGTTTATACTAGTAACGAAAGTACTGCTCTTTGCTCAAAGTACTGCTTGGACGAAAGTACTGCTACAGTTTTGCAACAGATTTGCAACAGTTTAGTGACAGAAAAAGTGTTGCTAATAGGCTTGTTTTGGAATTGAGGGGAAGTCGAGCATGAAAATTGTTATGGATTTTTGGACGACACACACACAAGTTATTTGTTCACATACACAAGAGGAGAATGGAAGTTGTTCTTAAAAGGATTTAAAAGGCTCGTATTTGGATTTATTTGCTAAATTGATTACGAAGACAATTATTTATCACTTCTTTGAGGGTGAAGTGGAATTACTTGGATATGTGTTTTATCATACCTTAAATCATATCTTAAAAGGATAGCTACTTTTAAGGTAACTTGTTCGTGCTTCAATGATTATAACAAAGAATTGACATAACACTTGAAGGAGTGACGTTATTGTGCTCAGTGATTATCGTCAAGAGATTGAGGTCTCCCTATACATAGGTATATGTTCAATGTCATCTATAGTGCAAGATATAAGATACAAGTTTGGGTTATTTTACTTCTTCATCAAATTCGTTATATTTAGTTTTCTTCACAAGTGATCATTACATAGAGCTTACAGATTTGAAGAATCATTTGATATTCATGCACCACTCAAGGGGAAGTTTTTTGATTCTTACTACTATTGATTAGTATTACTACTGATGGTTTAGATTTCTACTGTTTCAATTTCATTTTTAGTTGCGGAAAACTTCATGGAGGGTAATTTGAGACATTGGAAGGATGAATTGGATGTGTGGTATTGGTTCGTGGTAGTCAAGATCAAGTTTGCATATGTTCTGTATTTGTTGATAACAAAAAGGGGAAGAGATGTTTGAGTGGTGTGGCATGGATTAAGGGGAAGACAAAGGAAGACAATAATGTTTCATTCATGGTGAGATTTAATTATCTCAACTTCTGCTACTTCGTCTAGGGAAGTTTGTACAAGAACCGTGTTTGTTTTGTCATCATCAAATAGGGGAAGATTGTTGGGTTTATTGATTTAATGATACAAAACAATAAAGAATGAAACATCAAGGACTTAAAGTGACAAAGAAATCTACAAAAAGATTGAAGGACTTGCTTGCAAAAGAAGATTTATTATTTAGTCCTTAGTAGAGATTTGTAAACCCTAATCCTCTAGTATATAAAGAGGACATGGGGTGTAGGTTTTAAGATACAGGTCTTCCAAAATGTAGTCGACTTAAAGGTGTGTGTGTAACCTATGCGTAGTGTATAAACGCCTAGAGATAGTTAGTTAGTGTTAGATCAAGTCTTTGATCTTTATTATAGTTAGTTAGTTTATGGTGATGAAAACCTTGTTCAATAACAAAGAATTAATTAGTTTATTCCGCTGTGCATCCACAAAAACAACCTTATTATCAAAATAATCTGTTCCAACCCCTGTTTAACCAACCACAACAACAACAACAACAACAACATTTTTACCAACAAAAACAACAACCATCTTTTAACCTACAACAACAACAATCTCAAATGCATTGTCCTCAAATGTTACACGATTCACCACCATCGTCTTACCAACCGATGGACCAAGCTCAAACTTCTCAACGATATTATTCGGTTAATCGTTTTAATTTTGATGAAGATATGGATCCGTTTTTTGGTAGTCAAGATTATTCTACGGCTCAAGGTTCGGGTGATCCATCCGTACCTGTTGAAGACGACCCTCCTATCGAAGAGGTGGCGTCTCAGATAAAGAAGACGTCAAAAATCCAAGGTGTCTGAAGAATTTAGCGCGTCAAAACCATGGACCCCAACAGAAGAGTTAGCGTTGTGGAAAGCTTGGATAAACACGTTGAAAATTTTCATCAAAGGGAACGCTCAAAATACTAGGGGTTTTGGACAACCGTATTAGCTTACTGTGAGAATGAAATGGGGGAATCAACAAGAATACGATGCCATCAACACCAAATAAAACAATAGGCTTCGTCCTAAAATTGGTCAATTTTGTGTCATTAATGAAAATGTAAAGTGGAGGAACAGAGTGGCGCAGATGACCAACATGTGTTCGATCAAGCATGTCGTGAATATCGTGCAACGTACGGTCAACTTTTCACAATGACTAAGTCGTGGAAACTTTTGAGGGAGCATAGTAATTGGAAAGAGATTGAGATACCAAGATTTACAAAACCAAATAAAAGGCTCTCAAAAAATCGAAGACGTCGGAAACCACCTCATGCCACATCGGACTCAAAGACATGGTGGTTTTAATCTCAATGAAGAAGCAGATGATCTCGATGCGAGGAGGAAGAGGTTTGGGAAGTTCGACCAATAGGCCCAAATAGAGCTACGAATAAAGCGTCATCCTCCTTCGTTCCTTCGCAATCTTCAACTGTTGCACCTGCTCTTGTTGATCTAATAGTCGATAAATGGAAAAAACATCAAATCGGGTTTTGGGGCAAAAAGAAGGAAGCCCAATATTCTTATTTAGAGTTGAAGCATCTAAGAACTGAAAATGGAAGAACAGGCATGTCAGATAGAAGAACAAGCGCATCTGGAGAAACTGAAATTGGAAAAACAGAGGCTTGCACAAGAAGAGAGAATAATTTGAGCTGCAACGTGAAATGTTTCAATTTCAAAAAAAAAAAAAAAAAAAAAGACCTCATGTCCTATCATTCACGCATTGATGAAACTTTGCCCGACATACAACGACATAAGTTGTTGGCTTGAAGCAAACAATAAAGGAGAAATATAATTTACACTACTAGTTTAAGTTTTTATATTTGTAATAATATTTATAATTTTATTTGAATTATTAATGTAATTATTTTAATTAGTGTTTAAGAAAATGAAAATGGAAAAAAAAAAAAATCAGTGTCCTTGGTCTCTTATTATACTAAGTTGTTCATGAAATTGTCTTGGAGACAGAAAGCTAACGTCATAGTCATTGATTTTGTGATGACAACCGTTATACTTAGGGTATGTTTGGAAAAACTAGCTGTGAACTGTATACTATAAGTTGTAAGCCGTAAACTGTAAAGCTGTTAATATGAGCTACAAACTGTATCTCATTTTTCAATAAAAGTGTTTGGTAAATTAGTTATTAAATATATTATAACAGTAATTTTATGTTTTAACAACTCCGAAAATATTTTAAAAGCTTCATGAATCAGCTTTTCATTTTGGAGCTACTTACTTAAACTAAAATCTTGAAGTTAATTAAACGGAGCTACTGATTTGTAAGAGATTATTTTTGTAACAAAAAGCTTACAACTCCAAAATTGATGCGTAAAATATTCTAAGTTTTTGAGTTAAGTTATTTATAAGGCTTATATATTTTAACTATGTTGCTATAATTTGTCTATCTGGCAAATATCGTATAACTTATACCAGCTCATTTAGTTTTAAATTTATATGTTCTAAACACCTAATTATTGTAGTTGATACAATACAATTAGTGACATGATTTGTGTCACATTGGCTTAGCTGCAGTTGAAGAGCTAGTAGTAGTAAGACTAGTAGCTGATGGTACATATTGCGTTTTACCCATAATACTGATTTAACCTCCTTGTAACGCGCCAGTAACTAATTAGCTGATGGTACATACCAGCTCATTTAGTTTTAAATTTATATGTTCTAAATACCTAATTATTGTAGTCGATACAATAAACCGATGTGAAGTTTCTTTGTTTTTAGAATATGGGCTGTTGGACTCAGGTTTCTTAACGGACTTCTTGCATGCTTATATTTTTAAGGCCCATTTAATGCTTCAAAGGCCGTTGGAATCTATTTTATAGCAATAGAATTACTGTAGATGTTTTTAGGGGTGTTGATCGGTTCGTTCATCGGGTTGTTCGGTTAGTTCGGTTCGGTTAAATAGATTAAATTTTTTTTAGGTCAATCCGAGAACCGAACCGAACCAAATTCAAATTCGGTTTTCGGTTTGGTTCGGTTGAATTCTAATTCGCTTCGGTTCTTGGGTTGACCCGAACAACCCGAATTTCACTATTTAAAAAAAAAATTAATAATTATATGGATATTTAGAAAAAAATATATTTCAAGCATAAAAATGTTTTTATTATATTATGATAACCTTTTAATAGTATTTATTTATATATAAATATACATAAAATATACATATATATATATATATATATATATATATATATATATATATATATATATATATATATATATATATATATATATATATATATATATATATATATATATATATATATATATATATATGAATTCGGTTTTCGGTTCAAACTGCCAAACCCATATCCAAACCGAGAACCGAATTAGTAGTTCGGTTTTAGCAAATTCGGTTCGGTTATTAGTTCGGTTCGGTTTCGATTTTCGATTTATTCGGTCTTTACGGTTTTTTCGCTCACCCCTAGTTGTTTTAACTTTTAAGCATTCTTTGCGGTCTACTAGTTTCCAGCAAACTACAGGGATGATGATAATGTAAAACTTGAAAAGGTGGAGGGTACTACCCGTCATTTTCGGTCACCCCTAGTTGTTTTAAATTCTGAAATGGAGAGTACCCGTCATTTTCGGTCACCCCTAGTTGTTTTAAATTCTGACATGGAGTACCCGTAATTTTCGCTCGCTAAATTCTGTAATGCTTATAAGATCATTTTGTTGGAAAATATTCTTTCGCTCGCTAAGTCATTTTCGGTCACCCCTAGTTGTCGGCTTTTCGAGATTTGAATGTGCAGAATTTTTGTTTTGTTCAATATCACACAAGATGCAAATGTGAATTGTACACTCTCAAAAACATATATATGGGTGTGTTTGGGGATGGCTTATGGAGGGGCTTTTAGGCCGCTTCTAAAATAAAGCCTACTTATAAAATAAGCTCGTTTGTCATTACGCTTATAAAATCATAAGCCCTAAAAGGGGCTTAAAACTTTACCCATAAAAGGGCTAAAACTTAGCCCGGCTATGAACCATAAATTACATATTTACCCACAAAAATATCTAACATATACCATAAAACTCATTTAATTATATACTTTTTAGTAATTTTGCAATAATAAGCCCCAGCCCCAACCCATTTGTCAAACAAGTCTACAAAAATACAAATTTCAACTTCGGCTTATAATAAAAGCCCTAACCCCAGCCCCAGCCCAAGCCCAAGCCCCAGCCCCAGCCCATTGCGCCAAACATACCCATAGTACTCTGTTTTGTCATGATGACATGTTTAATAGTGTACGTGATGTTATGATTAATTAATAAAAGGCGAAATAAAAGTGTGTTTATGCTTATTGTGTGTTTTAATGTTTTATGTCGATAGTGGCATCTCGTCAAATGTAACACATTAGATGAAAGGCATTAATTAATAATAGTATAACTTTCTGAGAAAGCCTTATAGATGTATTCTAGCATCTGCCGTTAAACCAGAAGGACGTGTAATATAAGCGCATAACAAGCCTAGGCGCCAAGACCGGTCCGATCAGCATTCGGTTGTGGGGTAAAGTGGGTCTTGTGACTTTTGCTTTGGGCATGCATTATGAAAATCCACTTAATTATTCGTGAAGAGTAATGCAGCTAGAAGCACCACTGTACTAACATTTAAGGCTTGAGACTTTTGCTTTGGGTTAACATACGTCCTTTTTAACACTTAATTATTAAAACGAGATTATGCACCCGCGCGTTGCGGCGGGTATTTTGCATTTAATTTTTTATGCTATATGAGTTTTGTTATATGTGTGGTGTTTAAACTTTGGTCCATTTTCACATAACCAACACATCTTTAAGATAACAAAGTATATTATTGAATTGTTTAAAAGAATAAACAAAAATAAAGTATATTATTGAATTGAAATGGATCGAAGATTTTACAAAAGATATACATTTGTAGACTTGCAGGCCACTTTAAATACATGTCATTGATGTGGTTGTCTACTATTGCTCTTGGTTCTCATTTGGTTGATTTTGATTGAGTATGGTCCTTTTCTATGTTTTAAGACTTTGTGTCACGGAGTTGCAACGTCAATCTTGGGTGTGGGATCTTTCCATTTTTATCAAGATGTCGAGCTACTCTTGCAAAAAACAGTATATCAACGACTAAGACAACTTTCAGTCGATATGCAATGAATGGGGTCTTCCAGGTTCGCTGCAAACGGTTTAAACAGAAGATGCATGTGACAAATGAATTCACAAATTGACAGGTGGAAGTTGGGCATAAAAGTAGTACAATGAAGTCCACGTGTTTGAACATTCAAAACTATAAGGTCACAAACATGGAAGTAATAAGCTCGCTTTTTGGCACATAAACTACATTAGGCCATACATTGTAAAAGAGTAACTGATCAATGAAACATGATATTAACTATTTATAAGTTGACTTAAAACAAAACGTAGCAGAAAAATGAGTATGATATTACCTCTACTAATGATACGCTACCCCAGTGTAAAAGGCTACTGCACCAAAATTCCAAATGAGGCGTGCATATTTCACATGCCACATGACATTAAACATAAGAAAGTGTGTGTGTGTGGGGAGGGGGGGGTGATTACCTATAAGTCGTAGTACTTAATTTTACCACTTGTCTTAATTTCTTAATTTTGCTCGTGAAAACAATGTAGCGACACCACCACAAAATTCCAGCCACACAATCACCCTTACCACCGGCGTTTTATGCTAGTCGTAGGATTTTTACATGTTTTCACAGTTTTTAAATGCTATTTGGACAGGTTTAAATGATTTTTTTTACACTTCCTATATGTTGTTTGGATAGGATTAGATGCTGTTATGTTACAGCTTTGATGCATGTTTGGACAGCAGAACAATCGATGTTTGAACACAGGTTATAACAGGCATGTGAGAAAACTAAGTCCAAATACTCCGTTAGAAAACAGGGAACCGAAAGTTCACATGAAATACAAACCCGATATTCTCATTGCTATCAAGGAACTCCCTCCATTGTTTCTCCCTAGCTTATCTGCAAACGGAGCAAATACATTCTAATTAGCATATGTTCAATCAAAAAAAGGGGAAACCACCAATTCATATAAAAAAAATCAAAACCCAAAAGACCAAAAGTAAATAAGAGTAACTTGGTATTTTGCTTGGCTAATACATTAGTCAAGTACCATAGTAATGGTCAAACCTACCTTAAAGAATCGGCACACCTGAATATCTGGTTTTAGCATTTGTGTCTATCTTTGCATCATCCTGCAACACAAAGTGCCGTGTGACATATGCAGTTATGTGTATTAAAGTTAGGTAACATATCATTTACATAAATAATACTGACTTTCTTTTTACCAGAATTAGTGACTGAAAATCCGAATTCATTCTTTTGGCACTCTTGTTCGGCCTTTGTGGTCTCACTTTTGCTGCTGCAACGTCACCATTTGAATCCCAATACCCATTACCTCATCTTCCTTGATAACATTGTCTTTGAACCGCTCTTATTGTTGAATGCTTTATAATCGAAATGAACCTCGTTTGGGAACTAAACATGAAACATACTCGTAATAGTCAACAACTAATAACAATATTTTATATCTAATATGCGTTTGCATGAATCTAGTATTATTCTTTTCAGTTTAGTACTTAACATATATATAATATGTACACTCCTTGTTGGGAATTATATTTGAGTTGATTATGACAAAATATGAAAGATGAAAGACTTATGAAGATTATTGAAGACGAGGGACTTATTTGTTAAAATAGTATTTATTATATAGTCCCTAGTAGTCAATTGTAACCCTAGACTCTCTAGTATATAAAGAGAGGCGGGGAATTAGATTTAAGTGTGTCAAAATGTGAACACCATTAGTAAAGGTGTGTGTGTGTGTGTAACCTAGGCGTTAGGGAAGAACGCCTAGGGTATTAGTTAGTTGATTAGTATTTAGTATAGTAGAGATGTTTAGTCGATTAGTAGTTTAGAGATGATGACGAAGAACTTTGTTAATAATAACAAACGATGTTTTCTTATTCCGCTGTGCATTATAATTAGGGGTGGAAACGAGCCGAGCCGAGCTCGAGCTCGTTAAGGCTCGAGCTCGGCTCGTTTATATATAGAAAGCTCGAGCTCGGGCTCGAGCTCGCTTCGAGCCTTATACTTTGAGCTCGAGGTCGGCTCGTGAAAATTTTCACAAGCTCGAGCTCGGCTCGGCCTCGACTAATTTTATGATGTTTTGAGCTCGGCTCGTTAATTACATAAAGCTCGGACCGCTTACTACTTTTAAGCTCGCTTTATACGATAGACGATATATACACGTATATAATTCTAGGGCTCGTTTAGGCTCGCGAGCCTACTCGAGCTTTTTGTACAGAGCTCGGGCTCGAGCTCGATAATTAAATGAGCTCAAAATTAGGCTCGAGCTCGCTCGCTCGAGCTCAAGCTCGGCTCGTTCGAGCTTTTTACCGATCCGATCCCGAGCTTTTCACGAGCGGCTCGGCTCGTTTACACCCCTAATTATAATTGTTGTTATTGTTATCCCCTAGAGCTCCTAAACGATCTTATCACTCCTAAACTTTAAACTACAATACCACATCTAAAAGAAGTTTAATTTAACATGTTTTGTTACAAAGGCACATCCAAACACCCCGTAAATCCCCAAATTAATCAGATTCTGACGAACTCGGTTATATATACATAAGAACAGATAAGATTAAGGTTAACACCTTGACGTCTAGATGGATAAAGCGACATTAACTGATACACATGCGATAGGAGCAAATTTGTGATAGAACCTTTTTTGGGACCTTCATTAATACCTACAACAGGAGCAAATTTCTAATCCAAACTGTCATTTATGTCGGCTAATATATATGTAACATATCCTCATTTTGGACACCATGCAAAGGATCACATAAAACATAAATTTTGAGAAAGCAAATTCTTTAAAATAATGCCGGTGATCAAGTGCTCGCTTAATCATGAGCTGTATACTAATTGTTAAAAATGCGAACTTTCAAGCATTCTTATGCATAGATACAGCTTGAGTGTGACGCTACGCCTATGCCTCCAAACCATGAACCGAAAAGGCATCACCCTATCACTACATTTTTATGTGCAGCCACGCGAAATCAATGTTGCCGCCGATGCTCTTCATATCGACAAGGTCCACTTTCACATCCAATTTCCATGTCTTATTCAGATGTCGTGGATCCGAGTCCACATTCTCGCTTGACTATCACAGCCTTTCCTTTGTCAAGACCATCCTTCTTGTTAGCTCGATTGATCCAGATCATTTCTATCTCCTTCTTGACACACAAAAAAGAAAAAGAAAAGAAAAGAAACATATGTTGGGATATGAAAGTGCTGAAGACATGAAAGTACTGAAGATATGAAAGTACTGTAGTCGCAGCAATCGGGAAAAGTCAAAGAGTCAAAGTACCGCTAAAGACAAAGTCAAAGTACTGCACCTAAAAGTCAAAGTACTGCAAGAACAAAAGAAATGTTATTCGTTTATGGAAAGTATTGTATTCTATGTTTAGATTACTTGTCATACAAGGCTATCAATTGTAAACCGACTAGGATATCCTTGAGCCTATAAAAGGACTCCTAGATTGGCATTAGAAGTATGAGTCTATGAGTTTTAGAGTTTACGAATTCACAAGTTAATTAGTGTTTTAGAGAGAAGTTCGATTATCTTAGAGTTGTATTAGAGTATCTGCATAATAAGCAGATTTAGAGTTTATAATAAAAGGTTATTCTTCTTAGCTTTGTTAAGTAAATTCCGCGTACTTGATAAAGATTGCTCAGTGTTTCTTTGTTAATAACTTAGGATTTATCCAAGGTTATTAAACCTTAACAAGCTAGTTAAGATAGTTTGATTAAAGTATATCGATCCAACAAATGGTATCAGAGCTTGTGTGGAAACTCTGACTAGGAAGAAACCTTACTTCATCTATATTCAAGATGTCGACGAAGTGCTCCACCACCCTCAATCACCTCACTCGAATTCCAATAATCAAGAAGGGAGAGTATGATCTCGGTGCATGAAGATGAGGCAAGACATTGCCATTACGATCATGCTCTATGGAATGTAATTGTGAATGGGAATGAAGTCGCACAGCACCCCATTGATATACCTGACAACCCAAGGCACCTAAACCAGATTACCAGAAGAACCTTAAGGAATCAAGAGAAGGCACTCAACATTCTCTTATCCGCCATTCCAGATGGTCATCTTCTCAAATTTCATGATGCTAAAGATGCTAAGCAGCTCTGGGTCAGCTCTCAAGACCGATTTGAGGGAATGAAGCCTCAAAAGATGCACGTAAATTTGCTAAAGCAACAGTTTGAAACTTTCAGCTTGGTGAAAGAGAGAGTCTTGATGTCGTGATATGATAGGTTTCAGAATCTTCTCAACATGTTGGAGCTATATAAGGCGAAGTATCAGTTGAAGATGCTAATTTGAAGTTTCTAAGGAGTTTGCCATCTTCATGGCATGTGATTGCTACAATGATCAGAGGACAACAAGGTTTAGATGTCATGGACTTTGATGATCTCTATCATCAACTTAAGGTGTATGAGCATGAGATGAATGGTCAAACAAGTTCTAAGTCTCACCGTATTGCTTTTCTATCATCTGAAAAGAAGGCCAGTACTTCCATTAAAAGTATTGCTTCTCCTCAAAGTATTGTTTCTCAGTATCATTGCCTATACACCCCCTCATATGTTCAACAAGCCCCACCAACTACTACTATGGCCTCAGATGAAGTTATGTGCTCCTTCTTTGCACAACAAGCTAGTTTACCTGTCACTTATGAAGAAGATCTAGCATAGATTGAAGAAGATGCACTTGAAGAAATTGATATCAAGTGGCAAGTTGCTATGATCACGTGAAGGATCAAAAAGTACATGAAGAAGACAGGAAAAAGCATTGATTTCAAACCAAAACAGGGCATAACTTTTGACAAATCTAAAATTGAAAGTTTCAATTGTCAAAAGATGGTCACTTTAAAGGGAGTGTGTTTGCTAAGTATCAAGCAAACAGGACATCTGAAAAGCCAAAACTTGAGCTTAAGGAAATTCGACATCAAAACAAAGGCTTTGGTTGCTCAAGAGAAGTTATCTGAAGTTGACTGGAGTGAAGAGTTTGATGATGAACCAGTAACTTATTGCATGGTAGCAGTGGAAGTAGAAATTGAAGATTCAGAGAAGCTTGGATTGGAGCAATTTTGCTAAAGAATCAACATGCTATTTTGGAATCGATGATGGCTTTGGAGGATTTGACTGGAGCAAGGAAAGTGAAGATGATCCTGTTCAACTTGCATTGGTGGCTACTTCACCAAATCAATCTCCTATCTCTGAGGTATGCTCAAATTTCTATGATTTTTATCATAAATTACTTAGCAGTTATGTGATTGAGAGAGATAAATGTGTTAAGGCTAGGTTCTGAGGTAGAGGTTATCAAATAACCTTAGAATCTATGGAAGCCAAATTTTTAGCACATGAAACTAATGAAGTAGCTTAACTGAAAAATATGCACAACAGGATTACCAGTTAAAGCTTAGTGAATGGAAATTAAACTGCAAAATTGCTGAAATTGAGAAATTAACTAAGGAAAGAGATGATTTGTTAGCTAAGTTTGCTGCTTGGGGTGAAGCCGGTCTGTCACATGTTTCTTATGTTCAAAAACAGCAAAGAGCCTACCTTAAAACTGGATTAGGTTTTGGAATGGATTTTAGTAAGATAGAAGAAAACCAATCTAGTAATCAGGATGAAGGTGAGTAAGAGGATATAACCACTAGTGATGAAGAACTCATTAATTATGTAGATACAACTAGTAATGATGGTTCATTAAGTGACTCACCTCCTGAATATAAGAAAGCTAATGATTATCATGTCGTTCCCATCCCACGGCATTCATCAACCCCTTAGACCATGATGTTTCTCGCTTTGGAGTAGACAGTCTTGAGTTTAGGAAAAGCTAGTTGCTCAATCTAAGTCCGAAACCCAAAGAACCTCGTTGAGAACGATGTTCAAAATCAAGCAGTACCTTTAAATCAAAGTACGCTCCACAAGCAAGACCTTCTTCAAAACCTTTCAAAACAAGATGCTAAACCTTTTTGGGATAATTTTGGTTAAAACAGGTTTAATCACTCACCAAGAAGGCAAAATAATTTTGGGCATAGACATAGAAGATGTCACTTTGATAGTATGGGTCGAAACTGTTTTGTGTATTTTAGTCCTACTCATCTAATTAAGGATTGTGAACAACACTCAGAATACCTTAGAAAATTTCCAAAGAACAGGACTGCCAATCAAAAACCTAGAGAGCACAAACCAGTTTGGAATAATTCAAATAGGGTCAATCACAGAAATTTCTCACCGGATCGTAGATACCCACACCAAATAAAAACCTTTTTCAAAACCTTCAGATCTCACAGATTTCCAAAGTATCGTTAACTCGCCCAAGACTTTCTCAAAGTACTCGCCGTCACAAAATAAGGTACTCGATCACAATACTTGGTATAGAAATTCTAGGAGATCTCACTATCAACCTAGAAGGTATTACAATTCACATAGGAGATTTAGATCACAGGAACCAAGTGTTAAAACAGAATGGGTTCCGAGGGAAAGTACTGCAGACGATGCATAAAAGACTTTCAACCAAAAGTGAATCGCTATCTTTGTGCTACAAGAAAAGAGATTTGTGTTGAAAACCGGAAAGTTTTGAAAACCACATGATAAAGATCAAAAGATAATTCTGGGTCATCATCTAAAAGATAGTGGAAATTACATACTCAAAGAATTTGAGTTTGTAACTCCACAAGGGGAACACAAGTCAATAATGGCTTGGGTTCCTAAAAGTTTCTAACTCTTTTCTTTGTGTGCAGGGCAACCAGAAGAGGAGCTTAAAGATCATCTTATTGTGGATAGTGGTTGCTCTGGAAGTATGTCAGGAGACAAAGAGATCCCTGCTCGATTTTAGGAAGCTTAGTGGAGGAAGAGTTGCATTTGGGAATGATCCCAATGGAGGAAAGATCACCGAAAAGGGACTATCAAAGCAGGGCTTATAGATTTTGAGAATGTTAGATATGTGAAGGAGTTGAAGTTCAATCTATTGTCGTGATCACAAATCGTGATAAAAGCATCCCGTGTTATTCACTAACACAGTAATGTCTTATCCTTTCCTCTGACTTTAAGCCTGTTGATGATGAATTAGTAGTTCTTAGAGTACCAAGGACAAATGATGTGTATAGTTTAGACATGAAGAGTCTACATTCCTATGGAAGAGCCACATGTTTGGTGGCTAAAGCAACACCTGAAGAGGCACATCAATGGCATAGAAGATTGGGCCATGTTAACTTCAAGAATATCAATAAACTGGTCAAAGGCAATCTAGTTAGAGGTTTACCTTCAAAGACTTACAGGAATGATCAATCATGCTTGGCATGCAAGAAGGGTAAACAACACAAAGCTTCCTGCAAGAAGCTTGAGGAGAGAACTATTAGAGAACCCTTGGAGCTTTTACATATGGATTTGTTTGGACCTGTTTTTGTGGCAAGTTTAAACAAGAAAAGTACCTGCTTTAGTTGTAACAGATGATTGCAGTAGATTCAGTTGGGTATTTTTATTGGGTTTTAAAGATGATACTTTTGATGCAATTCAAACACTGATTATAGCCCTTGAAAACCAATTGAGACTCAAGGTTAGAGGTATTAGATGTGACAATGGGACTAAATTCAAGAACAAACTTATGGATGAATTTTGTGCAAACAAAGGCATAAAAAGGGAGTTTAGTATTGCAAGAACACCACAATAGAATGGTGTTGCAGAAAGGAAGAATAGGACTTTGATTGAAGCAACAAGAACAATGTTAGCAGATTCTCACCTACATATTCATTTCTAGGCGAAAGGTGTCGAGTACCGCTTGTTATGTACTTAACAGAGTCTCTTCACTAAACCACATATGAAGACACCTTATGAATTGCTGATGGGCAATAAACCCAACATTCGTTTTATGAAACCTTTTGGATGCCCTCTTACTATTTTAAACACTATTGATAATCTGGGGAAGTTTGATGGCAAGTCAGAAGAAGGATACTTATTGGGTTATTGCACTAACAGTAAGGGCTTTAGAGTATACAACAAGGTTACTAAGAATTATTAATGTGATTAAGGTTCACACAGATGATAATGTAGCTGACTTACTCACCAAAGGTTTTGATGTTTCTAGATTCACTCACTTGGTGGTGAGCATTGGCATGATTAACTACTGAGCTACATTTAAGGGGAGGACTATTTCGTATTTGTATAGTCCTGTGTTATGCTTGAGGGGAGGATAGTTATGTATACTTTGTTGATACTGAAGAAATTGGAAAAGTACTGTTTTTCGTGAAAGTACTGCTTGGAAAATACTGCTTGGGAAAGTAATTACACGCTTACGTGGAAGTACTGTTTGTCTTATTAAAGTACTGTTCCAACGGTTATCTTAAGGGGTAATTTAATGCTAACGGTAACAATGTTATTTTAAGCCGTGATTTTTCAAATCTCACCTATAAATACCTACTTTCCGATTTTCCCTCTCATATTGATACATTAGAATCTTTTCCATCTTTCTCTCATCATATTCATATTCTTCGCGTTCAATTCTTTTTGCTTACATAATCAACAAATGGCGATCGTCCCCATCTTGTTTCTAAGCATAACATGGTTGCTAATTTGGATAAGTCTGACGCGAATATACTCTTTCATGATATAATTGATTATCTTATCTGGGTTCGCCTATCGCTTATGCTCTTTTAGTGGAGCCGATATTATTGAGCATTGGATTCAAGAATTTTGGCCTAATGCTAGAGATAATATGGAGAATGATGAATATTATATTAGATCAAATTGCTTGTGGAAGAACTATTAAGATTACTGAAGACTCCATCCGAGAAGATTTATTGTTCAATGATGCAGATGAGGCTTTGAGGTTTGATAAGCAGTTGATATGGGATACTTTTCGACATATTGGCTATGAAGGATCTTTGAATGAACAAACGTTTAGAAAACAATTATTTTGTCCCCATTGGAAGTTTTGGTTCATGTGTTGCTCCATTGCATAAGTGCTAAGAGTACCTCTTGGGAGCAGGTTGGGTCAAATATAGCATCTGCTATGGTTGGGTTAGCTACAGATAGAGTTTTTAACTTCTCAAGGCTACTACTGGATGGAATGCTCTCACATATTTCACATGGATCTACTTGGCTAATGTACCCAAGGTTTATACAGGTTTTCTTAAACAAGCAACTTTCTAATGTGCCAAAACCTACGCCTTTATTGTCTCGTTATTGTTCAACAATCCAAGATTTTTACTTTTATGGCAAAAAGAAGTGTTTTATTCAAGGGTCAAGATACTCCTTTAACAACTTCCATGATGGATGTTGTTCAGCCGTTAGAGCCGAGCATCGATGATGATATGAAGGTACCTTGATCCTAGTACCGTATCAGATCTGCAAGTACCGCCAGTAGGGCATCGCTTCCACAGCTACATCAAATGAAGGTACTGCATCTCTACAAAGGTATCTGCTTCTCCTAGTAATGAACTTCAAGAAGATGTTGCAGCTTTCACCTTCTCCATCTCCACAAGGGTTCCGCTCCTCGTTTCTCAACCACGGATCATTCACCTATTCAAGGAGAGGATTCACATACCATACCTCCCGATGAAATCACATTGGATAATTATGTTTTGACAAGGGAGTTGGTCAAGTTGAAAAAGACTACAGAGGTTCAAGCCAAACAAATAAAGAAATTAAAACGGTTTCAAGGCTAAAGACTTTTGTGTGGCCATTAGTTCAACAATTTCGAATCTGGGTTAAATCCAAGAAAAAGGCACAAAAGCAGTCTAAGAAAAACAAACGCCACGTGTTCATCAACAATCTTCTGTCAACTTGGGGAGGAATTTAGAAAAGGATAATTTGAAAGAAGATGTTGAGAAGAAGAAACAACCCGAAGTACCTTGATGAACAACAAAGTAATTGAACAAGTTCAAGGTAATCTGAACAACAAGGTAATCGCTTTTCAACAAAGAAAGTACTTTTACACAAGAAGTGATAACTCCAAGAGTTTTGAATTTTGAAGAAGAAGCCGGTCCTTCTACAACTGTTATACAAGAAGAGGAGGAAGCTATTCTCAAACCAATTCATTCTGCAAGTGATGATGAGTTCATTGCTACAATTTTTCAAGAATTATCACAACCTAGAGGTGGTGTTACTATTAGAGAAGTGCAAGAAGATGAACAACAAAGAACTTCTCAACCTGCAATTGATCCTAAGGATAAAAGGAAAGGTGTTTTAGTAGAAGAAAAGAAGAAGAAACTTACTTTGGCAGAGATTAGAGAAATTGAAGTTGCTAGAAATGAAGCTGCTGCTAGAAAACTTCAAGAAGAGTTAAATGCTAAAGATAGAGCGCTCAAGAAGTCAAGAAGCTCAAAGTAGAGAAGCGGCTAAAAAGTTGCAAGAGCAATTAGATGCTGAAACTGATGAACCATTACAATCACCTACTCTTGTTAGATATATGCCTAGAAGACCTAATTTAGCTAAGGACAGAAATGCTATGATGGCATATTTGAACGGTCGAGGGTATAAAGGATTGCAGAAGTTAAACTATGTTGACATGAAAAGACTCTATGATGCGGAGACGAAGCTTATAAGAAGAGTGTTGCGATATCAAGGATTTTAGAGAAGAAGCTTTTGACCAAGCTGAAAGGAAGAAGAGCTTAAAAAGAAAAAGAAAATGAAGCTACAGATAGACAATTCTCAAAGAAAGAAAGAGTTGAATTAAGATCCGAGTCTAAAGATGCATTAAGAAATTATCTCAGAGTGGTAGATTTTGATTATTCAAAAGAAGATACTGACATGAAGATGAACAGATCTCAGATTAGTGCTTTTGATATTGTCAAATCCAAAGAAGGAGATTATATGATTTTTCATAAGGAAGATGAAAGCTTCAAAGTTTTCAATAGGTTATGGGATTTGTTACATATTATAGATAGAGTGGATTTATTCTATCTATATAATGTGGTAAAAGCTTATTTTGGAGAAATTCCATCAGAGGAATTGGTCCGGTTTTGCTTGGAGATCTTATAACTATTTGGGAAACGTAAGAGGAAAGCACGAGACATATATGGAAAAATCAAGAAAACTGGAAATTGTTTGCTGGAGATTCTTTGAAGAATCTGGAGTTCATGTTTTAGAGCCGAGAATGGTAAAATGATACACATGTTTGTAAACGAAGATATCCTCTCAGTTGAGCTCATGAGAAGAATGTTAGAGCATGGATTGGAAGTAGAAGAGGATAATGAAACTGCTTGCATGGTTACTAATTTATTTATCAACCGACTACCATTGCTGAAGAAGATGAGTAAACCGGTATGAATTTTATTGAATAATTTATTTTGATAAATCAAGACTTTATTCAAAGTATGCTGATCAAACAAGACTTTCATCAAAGTACCGCTTGCGTTTTAAACCGTTAAGTGATTTTTGAAAGAAACCTTTTGCTAAAGTATAAAATATTTTGAAACAAAGGATAAATAAATTAAATGGATTTTGAGATGGAAACATCATTAGGTAATCAATCCACCGTGGTTACAAAAGGATTGGCTAATCCATGAGCAAACGGCTCTGGTAAAGATATATCAAATCCGCTTTTAGTTGACAACTTGCTAATAAGTTGTATGGTAATCAACTCACCATATCATTTATTGTGAAGAGTTGGCTAGCCCACAGGAAAATGGCTTGTGGTAAAGGCAAGGGAAAACCATTATTGGTAATTAGTTCACCATTAGATAAAAGAACTAACTAGTCCGAAGGGTACGCTTTTGGTAAAGACAAATCAAATTGTTGATAGTGATGATTTGCTAAAAATCATATGGTTATCAATGTACCATGGTCTTAAACACCAAAATATTTGGCTACTCCAAAGATAATGGCTTTGGTAAAGAGATCTAAATCCATTATATTTTTAATGATTCACCTCTCACAGGAGTTAACACACCTGGAAGTGATGAGAATAGTATGCAACTTAAACTCAATTAATGTACAAATTGTCATATGTTGTTGAAAAGATGGAGCTTGCTGGATGCTGCTGAGAAAGAACAATTCTAAGAGATACTTTGACAAGCACATACACTACAGAGATATATTGAAAAGACTAAGAAACAATCTGATCTTAAAGATGAAGTGTTAAAGATACATTCACAAAGGAACTTGAAGTCAAGCAAGTAGAATTCAAGTTAGGGGAGGATTGTTGGGATATGAAAGAGACATGAAAGTACTGAAGATATGAAAGTACTGTAGAATGCAAAGTATCGGAAAAGTCAAAGAGTCAAAGTACTGCTAAAGACAAAGTCAAAGTACTGCACCTAAAAGTCAAAGTAATGCAAGAACAAAAGAACTGTTATTCGTTTATGGAAAGTATTGTATTCTATGTTTAGATTACTTATCATACAAGGCTATCAATTGTAAACCGACTAGGATATCCTTGAGCCTATAAAAGGACTCCTAGATTGACATTAGAAGTATGAGTCTATGAGTTTTAGAGTTTACGAATTCACAAGTTAATTAGTGTTTTAGAGAGAAGTTCGATTATCTTAGAGTTGTATTAGAGTATCTGCATAATAAGCAGATTTAGAGTTTATAATAAAAGGTTATTCTTCTTAGCTTTGTTAAGTAAATTCCTCGTACTTGATAAAGATTGCTCAGTGTTTCTTTGTTAATAACTTAGGATTTATCCAAGGTTATTAAACCTTAACAAGCTAGTTAAGATAGTTTGATTAAAGTATATCGATCCAACAACATATAATTATACAAGTGAGGTTTCATATGCAGACACCATGATATAACTTTGAACATCCATGTTTGAAAGAAAACTTACTAAAATTTTGGGCAAATGATTAATTTGGAATAAGATTCAAATGAGTTCCCACGTTGTTGAGCCAAATTTTGGGCAAAGTAAAAAGGCTAACGTAAATGAGACCGTTTATCATCGGCTATAATAGATATAGATAACCCTATTTTTTACAAAGAGTTATACCATACGACAAAAATTTGATCCAAAGATTGGTGAAACCTTAAATATATCAAAAAAATTTGGCAAGGAGAACAATTGATACCTCTTTCATCGCAAGAAAACATTTTAGGTGCAAATTATCCGTTCAAGCTCCACCGTTCGGCATCCATCTGTCCATAAATTCAGTTGCCATATTTGTTAAGACTCGCTTACCATCGAAAGTATGAACGGCCCTGCAGGCCTTGCCAATGCCACCGCCAAAAAAAGTTACGTAGTACTCATATTCAATATAATGCTAGTAATCTCATACCTTTATATTTATTCAGCTACTATTGATAAAATGATGATACCCGAACTAAAGGCGAGTAGGCAAAGCGAGATTAGAACGAACATGGTGAAAGAACCTTTGCGATATCCATTTGTACAACTCATCATCTTTTCTTGTCAACGTGTGACTTTTTCCTTGGTACCACAATAACCCTATATACGTTTGATACGACGTCGTTTTTAGTATTCACAGTATTCCAATATAAGCAAAACAATTCTAAAAAGTTGGTAAAACTGCAGTTTTGAGTAGCTTATAGAAAATAAATTTAACGTTACTCATCCATGACTTAATTCATTTGATAACATTTAGTTTTTTTAAAATCGGTTGATGAACACACCCTATACTTTTTAGATAATTGATCAAAAGGGTTGTAGCTTTAGTAGTCATGGCAATGGGGTAAACACACTGCATCTTACCGCTTTGAGTATTCATAGGGTACATCCAAATATGACCTTACCTTACCGTGGTAAGTGGTCGATAATGTCATCCGCCTCTTCTCGCTTTAATTGTGTTATTCGACAATCAACGCCCTTTTATACGGCGGTTAGACTCCTTCTCGCCACCTTCATATTCGCTGGTCTAGTCTTTATGGCGGCCGTTGGATTCGACGAATCGCACCTACAAACCCTGCCGCAAAACTCATACCATATGTGTCTCTAAGCCATCTTTCATCACATTGTTAGAACCAACTTTTATTAGCAAAATGTGTAAAAAAAATGTATAAAATTTACAATGAAGGCAAGAATACTACCTTGGCAGATTGATTAAAGCTTGTCTCGACTTACTTAAGGGTTGCATCTTACTCGATTGGTGATGGAACAATTCTCCAATTTTCTAGTTGTTCAATTGCCTCCACTGGTTTCTGGAGCTCCATGGTCTTTCCAATCATTTTCACTGCAAACATAATCCTAAATTAAATCATACCAATTGAACCACACCCAAATGAGCATAAGCCTAAATTTCAAAACACCCAATTCATAAAAACCAAAAACTCAATCAAGACAAAAGAAGAGTAGAATCATAAATCAATGGGCGTATTAAATTCAAGAGTTGCTGTACCTTATACGCTTGCGCTTGGTGGATGGCGAGGTGTAAATGCATGATCAAGTGTGAGTTTGCAAATAATTTGTGAAGCTTCCGGTTTTGGGTTTTTAGGTTTGGTATAATAAAAGGGCAAGAGGAGGCGGTGATGTCAGAATCGGTTTTTGTTACCTGAAACGACAAATGTTCAGCTTTTGTAATACTCGAAACGACAAAGAAAGACAATGAATACTGTAGCCCCACTCTTGTTTTTTCGGGTTGGAACCGGGTATGTACGGTAGCAAACGACGTCGTTTCTTACAACGATTAAAAAAGATAACAATTCACTGTGGACTTTTTTGACCCTAGATTATGTGGATTTTATTCATTTGGATGAGATATACTACAGTAACATTTAAGGCCATTTTATATATTGTAAGTATGAAAGTCTAAGTTTTCTAACCATTTATTAAATTTAAACACTAAAAATGATAAAATAATATCATGTTATAGATATAAAATGTATAGACTATATGATTATAGATTTTAACATATACTAGCATAAACGTTTATGAACTACGTGTTTATTAAAAATAGCTCTTTTATTTTTCTAATTTTCATATTTTGTAAACTTTTTTGCATCTTTATACTGCCGTATTTTTCTATGCAGAGTAAATGTTTTGTATTTTTAATAAAATTATCATTAGTTTATCAAAATTTAGTTATTATAAAAAGTTTAATGATGTGGCGATATATTAAACCGTGTTAAATTCAATGCATTGTGAAAGTTTTGTATGAAAGTTGATATGTTGATGTGGCGATGACGTGAAAGTGTATTCAAAATTTGTATTGCACGATGAATTGGAGATGCTCTTAGATTAGTGGTTGTGTCCTATCTCAGGCATAAGAGCACAAGGTATCGTGCTTACGGATAACATGTTATTGGTATGCCACATTAGCCTATACCAATAACTAAAACACCACTCATTCATAACACACCAGTAACTTATTCGGGCCTTCAAAATAGCCCGCTAAAAAAACCCTCTCACTCATAATACATAAAAAAAAAATGGCACCGATGGCACATAGCACGGAATGGTAAAAACATTTTATTAGTTTATAATTGAGACGAGTGACACATTATCACTATTCCATACCAAGTGCTCCAAGTCTTTTGTCCATGACTGTTATATCGAAATGGAAATCATGCGAATTAGTGAATAGCTGGTAGGGTATTGTCCCTACTAGCAACATTTGCAAATCTAACTCAAAATATATATAACACAAAGTATTTAATTAGAGCTTGAACCTGTAATCATTTGTCTGAAAAATTCTCACGTAACAAAGAATATCATAGGGACATAATCCATTATATTATACTATATACTAAATACCGGGGAAGTGAAGTTGCAATAACATGTTTTTAAACACGTGTCACCACCGGATTTGCAGTGCATTTAATGTTCTTAGGAATGTTGTACAAATAATGTTTGGTTTTCTTACATGTGTGCAACTACATTTAATGCACCTTAAGCTACTTTCATCAAATTAACACGTGTGACCACCCGGTTTGCTATGCATTTAATGTTCTAAGGAATGTTGTACAAAAAATGTTTGGTTTTCTTACATGTGTGCAACTACATTTAATGCACCTTAAGCTACTCTCATCAAATTTTACATATCACCATCTTATTCCTGGAGACGCACAACATCAAACCATTTAGCTAGAAATTTCTGCTCCAACTTCCTTCAACTGCAGCTAATCTCCACTGTTGGTTTATCAACAACCTGCATATTCATTGAACGTAGGAAACAAAAAGATCAACACGTGCAGGGGCAACATTTACAAAGGTTGGTTACTTACTTTACTGTCTATGCTTATATTTGTATACCAGCTTACTCCATCATACTTGCATAAGCTACACTTTCAGATCATTCTTTGTACATTTACTTTATGCACAACTAGTCATAATTCTGCTACATATATTTCTATACCAGCTTATTCCATCATAGTTACATAGGCTACTCTTTCATATCATTCTTTGGAGATTCAGTTTATGCACAACCATTTTTGCTTCTGCTGATTTATGTGCTTCCTTTCTTACTATGCACAGGAATTGTAAATCGCATTGCTGTTTCGCAAAACAGATATACAAAAAGGTATACCATCTAAAAATAGGTATCTTTATTTATATCAATGCACTACCTTTATACCATCTATTTACTTTACTCACATCGTCTTCATAATTTTTTAAAATTCTGTTTTGATATGCCGTATGTATAGACACACTTTGCTTCCATTCTTTTTTTTTGCCATTACTCTGTAGCTCTCTTTACGTTAAACATCAAACTTATAAACATAAGAGATATTAAAAAAGAATGCATCTAACACTTGATGCTGTAAAAAATTACCTGAATGCCCAAAATGCTAACCGGAACTTCCATCTACAACCGACCAACCATAATGTTGGTGATAAACACTGACCAACTTTTCGCTATGAAAATAGAGAACCTTCAGACACTCCAGATTTCGTTGTAACTGAAAAAATAAAACAAGGCCATGATTGGAAAATATCCACAAACGTAGAAACCCAAGAACTCGCGGTAACCCCAGATGCGTTACAGAATAGAATGTTAAAAAGAAAAAGTAACGCATTGGAAAAAGCTGCCCAAGCAGATACCGAAAGGCAAGAAGGTAATGTCAACTGTGATCTCACATACTTTTGTTACATTAATTAAAGCACAAGCAACATTTTCTTTATTCTCTTCCATTTTCCTACAACTTAAATGCAGGGTTGTTCGAAAAAGCTACCGCGCACTACGGAAATCAGTATTCAAATAAAATTGCGTGCGACTGTCATACATGTTTACTTTTGGGAAACAATGCATGTGATGCAACTACATCTTCTGGTAATTATTATCGCAGCGAAATACCATCCACCTCTTATAACAAATTCGGTAAGTTTTCCATTGACATTCACACACTATTATAACAACAAAAAGCAAAACTTTGTATAAAACAAAGGAAACATACTGCAGGTGCTGATCCAACAAATTCAAGTACATTTACCACTGTTAACCACCTTCCACACAAATATGCCGTTAATGGTGAAACGTTAACAAACAATGCCAATTTTGTATTGCAAAAACCAACTGGCTTACCAGATTTTCCGAACAAAAACATCCACCCAGATAGAGGTAATATTAGTTACTTCTTACTATAACTACCGTAATTTAACCACCATATCACTACTTACCTTATATATAACACCTTTTGTATTTAACTACAGGTTTCCGTGAAAGAGCTAAAAGAACTACCTACCATCAAAACATGAACGGCTACGCTTATGATAGTACAAAAAGGTTAAAAAAAATACATCAACACTTTCAGCAGATAATACACCAATACATCGTAAAAGGAAGAATGAAGATAAATGTATCAGCATTACCACTACTACAAACAAAGGTAAATTTTTCATCCACATTATTTCTGTTATTACATTGTCGCCGGCTAACATTTTCAGCCAATAAACGACAGGTACACCAGATTACAGAAACGCAAATAATGAATACCATGAAAACATTACTCACGCCAAGAATAAAGTCACAAAAAGGAAGAAACAAAAAAGACAAGACGTTCCAATGGATGACACAATTAAGTGCCGTAAAAGAAAATGCACAGACTTATGTGACAAGAGCAAGAATGCAAAATATACAGGTAACCTTAACACATGCAACACTTCTTACTAACACTAAATTCTTTCATTTAAATATTCTTTAAAATATGATGCGCTTCTCTCTAAATTTACCAGGTAGTAAAAGAAAATTGAAAGACCATAATGTCTTAGGCACTGACAGGGTCTTAAAATCAATAAGGCGCAACACTATTATACCTTACACTGAAGGTAATAATCATCATTCATAAAAATGGTTTCCTACATTTTTAATGCTATATAATCATTAAACACAAAATATTAACGGATAATTTATTTTCACAACACAGATGTATCCGCCTTATATGTTGATTTAGGAGACTGTGACCAGAAATGCCAATATTGTCATGCGGCATTTTGGTACGGAGAAAGATTAAAAGGAAATACTTCACACACCAAAGTGAGGTACCATCGATGTTGTGCGGGAGGACAAGTATATCTGCCTAAAGAAGTAGAACCACCACAAGCTATGAAAGAACTCCTAAATGATAAGCACTTTCTAGATAACATACGCGCATATAATCAGATGTTTAGCATGACATCTTTTGGGGCGCAGCCAGATGAATCAATAAATGATGGAAAAGGGCCGTACGTTTTCAAGATTTCTGGCCAAATATATCATTGGATAGGCTCATTATTGCCCAACAATAATGATGACCCAAGATTTCTGCAACTTTATATTTATGACACAGAAAATGAAGTCGCAAATAGAATGAAACCCTTTGGTGGTGAAAGCCTGAACAATCTAAAACCTCAAATTGTCGAGAAGTTAATACAAATCCTAGACAACCATAACGAACTGGTCCGCATATTCAGAACAGCCCGAGATAAATACAACGAAGGTGAAATACCTGATTTCAGAATTCAGCTTTACAATGTTGTCGGCGCAAAAGAATACGCACTTCCTTCCAGTGGCACCCTTGGAGAAATTGTGTTTGAAAATGGTTCAAATACTAAAACCGACTACGACGTCATCATAGAATACAAAGACCGGCACCCTAAGCGAGTTAACAAGCTTCATACCTCATATATGTCTCTTCAGTTTCCTATTCTGTTTGTGTATGGTCAGCCAGGCTATAGTACAAAAATGAGACTCGCAGGTATGAATGCGCAAAGGAAATGGCAGAAACTGACTATGAATAGTAATATAACAAATTAGACCATTAACTCAACAATTGTACTCTCATATATCATTTTCCTTACTATCGCTAACATCTTCTTGTTGGAGAATTATATTATTGGGAATATTTATGTCGTAGATAGAAAATGAACATTTTTACACTCGCTATAACCTGTAAGCAAATATTTTTGTTTATAAAAAAGAATGTTTTTCGCTTAGGTAAGGCTTATTTAAATTTTACACTTTTTACATGAAGCATGGTACCATCTGCTATATCTTTATGTAGGTATGAACACAATATAATACAAAGTAACCTATCAATCAATTAAACATTTACAATTTAACATTTCTACAAGTTTAGTAATATAACAAATTAGACCATTAACTCAACAATTGTACTCTCATATATCATTTTCCTTACTATCGCTAACATCTTCTTGTTGAAGAATTATATTATTGTGAATATTTATTTCGTAGATAGAAAATGAACATTTTTACACTCGCTATAACCTGTAAGCAAATATTTTTGTTTTATAAAAAATAATGTTTTTCACTTAGGTAAGGCTTATTTAAATTTTACACTTTTTACATGAAGCATGGTACCATCTACTATATCTTTATGTAGGTATGAACACAATAGTTGCAAGGACACAATAAAAAAACTTGTATAGATGTTTACTTGTCAAACAAGTAGTTATATGCATTCTGCATAAATGCGTTAATATATATTAGATTGCCTCTTGAGGAATTCATCTAGTGTTAAAAATCAATACAAAAGCTTGTTTTGACATCATCGTGCAACTACTTACTGCAAAAACATGCCAATTTATGACACTGTTTAGAAGGTATACTAAAGCTAAACTAAAGATGTATAAGAAATAACCGATTATCAGAATCAATAATCTAACTGACTTGGTCATTTACGAAATAATTTCAAAAGCAAGAGACAACTTTGCATAAATATCAAAATAAAAAACACACATAATGTATAAAACCTAATTACATATAAGGTCAACGTAACAAAAATGATTTAAGAAACCTATAACTTTAGTGAAGAACGTAAAATCATTTTTAGAATCGATGGTAACATCATTTTTGCATTTTTGTCCTACAAAAGAATAAGAACAATACACAAACATAATTCATTAATGAAACACAAAAATCAATCTCATATTATAATCCGATTCAGAAGATCATAACTATTACTATATAAAATAATTATAAGCAAATAAGAGATAAAGATTATAAAATTTTAAATTTCAAATAACTTCTACTTCGTATTTGAGAAGACATGAAGACGAAGACTAAAATTTTGGTTATGACTATGACGAATTTAAATTTAAATCATAAATAAGTGTGTTACACAAGTCTTAAAATTTGACTATTCCCTCTTATAAAAAATTGAAAATTAGTTGAATACGTTGGCAAACCTCAGTTTTAATACGTATGTCAAATTCAAACCTTTCTCATTGCACAACTTTTTACTCCGTATGTCACAATTAGAACAATTCCAAAAATAAAATTATGTCATAAACGCTTCCAAGTATACATTCAAGTCCACGTGTTACAAAGAGGTTCAAAGTTATTTTAATAAAAAATTGATGAAGCGAGAGGTTAAAAAGTATGTTTTACTAGATTAAATAGATTATAAATAATTTAATATTTAAAAAAAAAATTGTGACAAGACGACATAACAGTCTCAAAAAACCAAAGAAGATGCCAATAATTATATTCCTTTTTTGGACCAAAGGTAAACTAACTAAACAAATGACAGTAATCTAAAGTTTGGTAAAAAGTGTAATCCTAGGAGTCTTGGACTTCTCCTTTTGAGTTTCTTTATTTTTCGTCTTTTTGCTGAAACCAGTTACAAAGAATTTAAAGATTTCGCTTTCGTAAATAGAGTAAAATTATTAAATATGAGCTTCAAATTTTGTTTACATTGGTTACAACTCATACTTAGGAAGTTAAAAGTTGGTAAGTTAAACGAGACAGAATATTTCAGGTATATATTTATGAATTAAATTAGGTTAATTTACAAAGCATAAGTCAAATTAGTTGGTCATTCACAATTTTGCCAAAACAACAGGAACAATGTCATTAATAGGTGAAGATCATGACATATTATACTAGAACTACTTAAGTGAGGTCGTCTCTGTGCTTTGTTCAAATTGCAGGTTTCGTCTCCGGTCTTTTAAAAGTGCAAACACCGCTTTTGTGGGAACTTTGAGTTGCCGTTTTCGTCTTTGTGTTGCAGTTTTTGACAAAGGCATTTTAGTCATTTACTTTGAACATGAACGAAAACTGCAACCCAAAGTTCATACAAAGACGTTGCATGCACTTTTGAAAGATTATGGCCGAAATCTGCAATTTAGCCAAATCACAAGGACAATTTTTGCAATTTACTCTACAAGATAAGTAAAGAGAACTTCGTTATAGATTAAAGGGGCAATTTCATATTTACCCAACTTAAACATGATAATGTCATATTTACCCAAAACATGCTTTAAATGCATTGTACATCATGCATTCAAAAGTTGTATTTTGGGTATATATGGCATTTTCATATTTAAATTGGGTAAATATGGAATTACCCCTAAATTAAATTAAACCTTGAAACGATTTGAGCTTTAACTGATATTTAAACAGCTTTGATAAATTGTATAAAAATGTCATGTTATACACAAACAATTTTGAACTGATTATATCAACCTCCTTTAAAGAAATAAAGTTTTATCTCGTTTAAATCTGCAAGGTACTAAACTCAAACCTCATTAATTATTAATCTATAAAAGAATTGAAAAAAAATACAAAAAATGTTCAATTTTATTCATATTTACCATATACATATGCATGCATCATACGTAATAATGTACAATTTTAGACGGCTTAGTATATATATTAGATTATTAGTATATTACCCATGTCTTAGGAAAGTGTGGGCCCCCGCTTCATAGTTACACTTACTAATTATCCCTATAAAAACCTACAATCCATGGTATTATCATATTCTCAACTTGTTCATATTGATCGGGCCATAAAATGGAAGAAATCAATAACAATGAACAAGAAATCCGAAATCGGGCAATCGTGAAAGCTCTATACAAGTCACTCGAGTCCGGAGATACCAAAATAATCTCTCGATTATTAGCCCCGGACCTAGAGTGGTGGTTCCACGGTCCACAAAATTGCCACCACATGATGAGGATGCTCACGGGAGAAGCACCACACACTGAGTTCATATTTGAACCTAGAAGTGTCGCAACCATCGACGACCAAATAGTGATCGTCGAAGGTTATGAGGGAGCAAACGTGTACTGGGTACACGTTTGGGCCCTAAAAGATGGGTTGATCACAAGGTTTAGGGAGTATTTCAACACGCGGGCTAACGGTTAAGGAGTTGAGAGGACCAGTCGGGTGGCCACTTAACGGACCGAAGGAGAATCGCTCCACTGTGTGGAGGAGCCAACCACGAGATCTTTTCCACGCCGGCTCGTTGCCTGGGCTCATGCTTGCCATTTGATATGATGGTGGTGGCATAGAAGTATTGTGTTAAATTATGTCAAGAGCACAATGCTATTGTTGTCAAATGATAAAATTTGGGTTCATGGAACTGCATTTACACTAATATAATTTGTTTACCTATGAAAATAACATACTATCAAATATAGGTTGCATGGTACATGGATTGTTAGAGCTACTAGTTACCTTATTGCATATAAAATAGGGCAAATTATTGAAAAAAGTATCATACTTGCCACCATTTGCTTTTGTGGGTAGCGAACAATTTTTTTTGCTTTTGTGGGTATTTTTCTTTCAAATTCATCCTTTTTATGATACTATGTAACATTTTTGCCCTTCGGGAAAAAAAATTTTCTATTATCTAGGAGGGGCAAAAATTTCACAAAATACCCTAAAAAGGATGAATTTAAAAGAACAGTACTCACAAAAGCAAAAAAAATTATTCGCTAACCACAAAAGTAAATGATGTCAAGTATGATATTTTTTTCAATCATTTGCTTCTATGATAAGCATTCCTTTTTAGCAACTTATTTCGATATGTAATGGTAAATGACTAACTGAACTCCTATGAGATATCAAAACTCGTGTACCGAGATAGTTTCAAGAAATTCAATCATTTGGCATTTTGAGAGTAATATATAGTAGTATGTTTTTATGCAACTCTATGATAGATTTATTACAAGCACGACTGTAAACGAAAATTCTTTAGTGAGGAAAAGTTTGATTACTAAAAACAAGTGAGATAGATACAGTAGTGACATGCATCGTGATCAACGATCTTATGTGCCATTTATCGTTATATGCAATGTGGAATTTTTGTCTATTCTTAGATTAAGACAGATCGAAATAGACATCACAAGAATTTCTAATATTCGGTAGGAAGACCGAGTGTAATATTCGGTCGACTTGGCCGATGCGCCGTGACCATTATACACCCTCAATAGGGCGCGTTTAAGATGGACAAAAAGAACGAATCAATAGTATTTTTGGCCTAGTTGTAGCAAAAAAAAAAACAAAACCCCAACGGTTACATTTTGTACCGTTTGGGATTTTTTTAAAGAAAATTATAGCAATTAAAAAGTTTATACATTTAACACTATAAATACCCCGTTACTTTTTCATTTTATACACAATATCAAACCAATCTTTACTATTTATAATCTTCTCATCTCACATAAAAGGTCTCAAAAAACTAAATCCCGATACCAAAACACTAAAATCCCGACGCCAACAAAATGTTCCAAACTCTCCAACACCGGATCCGAATTTTCGTTTATCCGGTCTCTCACCACCTATTCAATTCCAACCCGCAAGTTTCCTATATCAATCATGTAGCAACTAGCATTTTCAAAGCAATACTTGACCAAAAATTCAAAAAAAATCAATTGAACAATTGAATAATCACTTAAATGTATCATCGTTAAGTTAAGTCGCATAAATCGAAAAACTGTACTTAATGCATAACGGCTTCATACTAAATTTAGTCTACATATATTTGACATGTTACCATCATTTCGAGTTTATTTTACCATTTATATGCTTACAATTTTAAACGTTTACGTAGTTACGTTGATTTGCACTTTTTCATTTTCATGCATAAATAGCATACCCAATATATACATACACATACACTACTACACTTAAATTATCATAATACAAAATTTTGATTATTTATTTTGTTTTACCCCAAAAATTCGGCACACACAAGCTTTATACATAGATATCACCAATTTAACTTGTACTAAACTATACACAAAACTTTACCACCTTTTACAAATCTTACATCTTAATACAATTTTTATAAAAATTCAACAATTTCGCTTTTCTTCCTAAAATCCAAACCTTGGCCACCAAGTTGTTATACTAAGTTGTTCATGAAATTGTCTTGGAGACGAAGCTAACGCATAGTCATTGATTTTGTGACGACAACCATTATACTTAGTATGTTTGGAAAAACTAGTGCTGAACTACGCTATAAGTTGTGCCGTAACTGTAAAGTTGTTAATATGAGCTACAAACTGTATCTCATTTTTCAATAAAAGTGTTTGGTAAATTAATTGTTAAATATATTATAACAGTAATTTTATGTTTTAACAACTCCGAAAATATTTTAAAAGTTTCATGAATCACTTTTCATTTTGAGCTACTTACTTAAAATAAAATCTTGAAGTTAATGTATTCAAACGGAGCTACTTGTTTTGTAAAAGATTATTTTGTAACAAAAGCTTACAACTCCAAAATTGATGCGTAAAATATTCTAAGTTTTTGAGTTAAGTTATTTATGAGGCTTATATATTTCAACTATGTTGCTATAATTTGTCTATCTGGCAAATATCGTATAACTTACACAAGCTCATTTAGTTTTGAATTTATATGTTTAAACACCTAATTATTGTAGTCAATACAATTAGTGACATGATTTGTGTCAAATTGGCATAGCTGCAGTTTAAGAAGAACTAGTAGTAGTAGCTGATGGTACATATTGCGTTTTACCCATAATACTTATTTAACCTTGTTGTAACGCGCCAGTAAATAAATCTTGTTAGAATCATGTATCACATCACATATTATCTGAAGATTAATAAACCGATGAAAAGTTTCTTTGTTTTCAGAATATGGGCCGTTGGACACAGCCTTCTTAATAGGCTTCTTGCATGTTTTGCTAAGGCCCATTTAATATTTTAAAGTCTTTTTAGTAAGGGTGTGAAGAATTCGGGTTTCACTCATAAAAACCAAAAATCGAAGCCGAACTGAACCAGAAAAACCGAACCAAATTTGTCATAACCGAATCGAAAATCGAATTGAATTAATTCGATTTTCGATTCCGTTATAGTTTTGACAAAATTAAAACCGAACCGAACTGAAAACCGAATTCACAAAAATGCATATATATTTTTTTATATATTTATATTAAAAAATATTAAAACTCTTTCATAAAAAACCATTAAACCGAACAACCCGATAACCGAACCGATTTTAATCCTTCAAAAAGCAATTTTTTTTTTTTAATTAATTCTTGGTCTTGATACATCCAACCTAGAATTGAATACTGATATCTTTCTTTTTAGTTTAAGAACTTGAGAAGCCATTTTTTATTGACTTAACATTTCAATATAGAGCAAACCATGTTTGGTTCGCTTTGGGAGTAATTTGTTTCAAGTCTCATTCTTTTCGGTTTTTACGACAGCCAGATGAACATATTGTTACGAAATTTCATAAGTACTTAATAATATGCTAAGAAAACAAATTTATAACTTATAATTTCTTGTTTGTATGTCGAAAGATCTTCATGTGCTTTGTTGTGCAACTTATTACAATAAGTCAATTACATCACACGTATATTTGATTTAAAAAAATGTGTTTCACTTCTAAATGTGAATTCATAATCAGTGGTGGCAACACAGTTATGGATATTCAGTCTTATTATATATTAATGTCTTTTTTTTTTTAAAAGTTGATAGACAAAGAAATTATGGTAGAAAAAATTGATAGACAAAGTAATTATTGTAGTTTTGATTTTTGTTCACTTAGTCAGCTTTTTTCTTTCTTTTCTTTTAAGGGCAAAGATAAAATATAAATATATAGAAGCCCAAAAGGGCAAAACCAAAAACAAAAAGCTCAAAAGCTATGAGGAGAAAGCCAAGAATAGAGAACCCCACCTGCACTAAAACCAAAAAACAAATACACAGGTTAAGGATCCAATTATTCCAAGTAAGATTCTTTCTTTTTTGGAGAGCGATTTTTTATCCGAAGCAAGGAAGAAAAAATTATTGATTTATCGATATAAATTAGTAGTTGTGAGTTAGGATCGAATTGAGATATGAGATTGATATTTTACGTATGAAAATTAAAGTTAATAATTAAATGTAAATGTTATATTTATTTATTAATTACACGTAATATTATAACGGACATTAAGTTAATTAAGGGTAATGGACTAACGATCGTTAAAAGTTAATTGAAAGGACTAGATTGCAAAATTAAGATTGGGAAGGTTCCGAAATTCCTTATAGCAACTGACATTTTCAAGGCAATACTTGACCAAAAAATAATCACTTAATTGTTGACATTTTCATGGAAAAAAATATTTAATGCACAACGGCTTCGGACTAAATTTTGTCTACATATATTTGAAATGTTACCATCATTACGAGTTTATTTTACCATTTTTATGCTTACAATTTTAAAATGTTTACGTAGTTACGTGGATTTGCACATTTGCATTTTCAAGCATAAATAGCATACCCAATACATAGTTACATACATATACATACACTACTACACTTAAATTATCATAATACAAAAATTTGATTATTTCTTTTGTTTTACCCCAAAAGTTCGGCACACACAAGCTTAATACATATATATCACCAATTTAACTTGTACTAAACTATACACAAAACTTTACCACCTTTTACAAGTTTTACACCTTAATACATTTTTTAAAAAATTCAACAATTTCTCTTCTCTTTTATTCTTAAAATTCGAACCTTGGCCACCAAGTTGTTATGTTGCTTGTTTGACTATTACAAAACATAATGTACACAAAATTAACTTACAAACACTTGGTTAATAATCCTGAACTTGCAACAAAAGTGTCCCCCTCTCCCTTTTTCTTCCCCTTGGTCGGCAAGCAAAGCAACCTCAACAACACCCTCTTTGTATTATTTTATTAAGCTAGCTTATTTAGGGGCATTTTATAATGTAAAAGCCTTACTTGGATTTCCTAATAAAAGAAGCAAGTTACTAGCTTATTCACCACAAGAAAAAACACACACAAAATCACTCTTGGGTCTCGGCATCAATAAGCAAGAGAAGAAGGAAGAAAACTTTTGGTTTTGCTTAATTATATAGCTTATTGGAAGCTTATTTGGGTTAAGGTGTTAAAAAGCTAGAGTTTTGAAAGCTTATTTGGTTATATCTAGATAATTTAGTATTCTTGGTCATCTAATCACTCACACACATCCAAAAACGTATAAAACTCATTTACATAATTTTCTACTTCAGATTTACATAACATACATAATTACATACGATCATATCAACAATTACATACAAATATATCATTACATCACATCACACATATGTAGATATTGGTTATAAAAGCTAACTGGTAAAAATATAACAAAAATATATTCATTTGGTGAAAATAAGACTTTATAATAATTGTTGGGTAATTATATAATTAGTTATGTTGAAATGGTTATTTTTAAAAGTGCTACATAACTATATACTTTAGTTAATCATTTTATTTTTATAGGTCTTGAATTATTATTGTTAATCATGTTATTATGTATCTATTGATATTATTGAAGAAATTGTTGGAAAGAATTAGGATAGTGAAAGAGTTGTTGAAGTTGTGGCAATTAAAATAGTGTTTTGAAATTAACGTGTTTGTTGATTGGCACGTTTTCTGAGGTAAAACGGACTGTTAGGTTCGGGTTGGGTAACCGAAAGTTAAAAAATATGAAACTAAACATAAATACCTTTGCGTGAATAGGTAGAACACTAAAACTGACTTATAACGAATACGATGATTCAAAGTTTTGACGAAGAGTACGTAAATTTCAGTAAAAACATCACTATTAGAAACAAGTGCCGATTTACATACTTAGAACCCATTTTTGAGTCGTTTATAGTCGAGATCGTCAAAAACTTATAAAAAACTTTAGCTAGAATATATTTAGACATTTCTGAAAAGTCCGAGACCTAGTTAGACGGATTTAAAATGAACAAGTTATGGTCTTATTAAATTTTCTGTAACATAAATTGTCTAGTTTATATGAGTTCTTTTCTATAGATAGTGTCATAAGTTACGAGATAAGCAAAACGACAAATAGACTTTCGTAAACTATAAAAGCAATATTAAACACAAATGAAATAGTCAAGATTATTTATAAACAAGTAGAAGTGTGACATCAAGGGTTGGACAATATGGTAGTTTTTCAAGTGTCAAAACTTAAAAAATTATACAACGTTGACGTAAATTATATTCCTAATTATTAAACTTAAATGCAAACATGTACGGGTGATATAAGATTTATAAAAGGTGCATAAGCCTTATTTCACTTCATTGCATAATCAAAAACACATCATTAATTAATTAGGTTGTGGTAATGACTTTGCGCATTCGTTTTATTTGTGATATTCTGAATTTCACTACACTACTTGAGTGAGTTTTCACGGCCCCTTTTTCATTATGTTTTCCTTGTGGGGGAAATGATACATAAAGTCTATTTCAATTACTTTTACTGCACTAAAACACTTTGTTTCCTTGGACAACTTATGTGCTACTCAAATGTTATTTTGAACGTTCTCATGCTGTAATACATCGTTTTTCATGATTCGGACAAAATGTGCGTTTTTATTGCAATGTGTGTCTTACTGTGTGGTTATTATAGTGTGGATTCAATTTGTTTGATAGCAAGAGGTTAGGATGTATTGGTAGAAATACTTGGGTTGACACCCCACCCTGACTATTGAGAGTTGGTGAATACGCTCCGTTCAAAATGTTAGGATTATATTGGTAGTGATACTTGGGTTGACACCCCCACCCTGACTATTGAGAGTTGGTGAATATAATTCGATCAAGCTATACTTATATGTCGTTATGATCATTTGTTTTTTGTGAAACTTGTGATTTCGTTAACTGCTTGTTTATACATATCTCACTCACCTTTGTCCAACAAGTTTTATATGCACAACAAACGCGGTTTTCACTCTATACATGCGAGCTCACCACCTTTATATTGACGTTTTCGAGTATCATTTTCAGGTAATCATCAATAATATTTTTAATGCAATTTCATTGAAGTTATCCATTGTTCTCATTTTAAAGACCGAGATAATTTGGTCAAGATATTTTTCTAAAGACCTTGATTTGACAAGTTAAGACTTATGTTTTCAGTATCCGGTGTTGGATAAAAACATTTATGTAACATTGTAAATTTATTTCTTAAATCAAGTATGATGTTGTTATACAATCTTATGCGATGTTCCGAACCGTCGTATCCCGTGTTCCGCCTCAAGCAGGGTGTGACAAATCACAACAACCACAACATCCACAAAAACAACCTTATTATCAAAATAATCCGTTCCGACCCCTGTTTAACCAACCACAACCACAACAACAACAACAACAACATTTTTACCAACAACAACAACAACCAGCTTTTAACCTACAACAACAACAATCTCAAATGCATCGTCCTCAAATTTTGCACGATTCACCACCATAGTCTTACCAACTGATGGACCAAGCTCAAACTTCTCAACGATATTATTCGGTTAATCATTTTAATTTTGATGAAGATATGGATCCGTTTTTTGGTAGTCAAGATTATTCTACGGCTCAAGGTTCGGGTGATCCATCCGTACCTGTTGAAGATGACCCTCCTATAGAAGAGGTGGCGTCTGTAATAAAGAAGACGCCAAAAAGACAAGGTGTCTGAAGAATTTAGCGCGTCAAAACCATGGACCCCAACAGAAGAGTTAGCGTTGTGGAAAGCTTAGATAAACACGTTGAAAATTTTCATTAAAGGGAACGCTCAAAATACTAGGGGTTTTGGACAACCGTATTAGCTTACTGTGAGAATGAAATGGGGGAATCGACAAGAATACGATGCCATCAACACCAAATAGAATAATAGGCTTCGTCCTAAAATTGGTCAATTTTGTGTCATTAACGAAAATGTAAAGTGGAGGAACAGAGTGACGCAGATGACCAACATGTGTTCGATCAAGCGTGTCGTGAATATCGTGCAACGTACGGTCAACTTTTCACAATGACTAAGTCGTGAAAACTTTTGAGGGAGCATAGTAATTGGAAAGAGATTGAGATACCAAGATTTAAAAAACCAAATAAAAGGCTCTCAAAAAATCGAAGACGTCGGAAACCACCTCATGCCACATCGAACTCAAAGACATGGTGGTTTTAATCTCAATGAAGAAGCGGATGATCTCGATGCGAGGAGGAAGAGGTTTGGGAAGTTCGACCAATGGGCCCAAACAGAGCTACGAATAAAGCGTCATCCTCCTTCGTTCCTTCGGAATCTTCAACTGTTGCACCTACTCTTGTTGATCTAATAGTCGATAAATGGAAAAAACATCAAATCGGGTTTTGGGGCAAAAGAAGGAAGCCCAAGATTTTAGAGTTGAAGCATCTAAGAACTGAAAATGAAGAACATGCATGTTAGATAGAAGAACAAGCGCATCTGGAGAAATTGGAATTGGAAAAACAGAGGCTTGCACAAGAAGAGAGAAGAATTTGAGCTGCAACGTGAAATGTTTCAATTTCAAAAAAAGGATAAAGACCTCATGTCCTATCATTCACGCATTGATGAAACTTTGCCCGAAATACAACGACATAAGTTGTTGGCTTGAAGCAAACAATAAAGGAGAAATATAATTTAAACTACTAGTTTAAATTTTTATATTTTGTAATAATATTTAATATTTTATTTGAATTATTAATGTAATGATTTTAATTATTAATAAAATTTTAATTTTAGTGTTTAAGAAAATGAAAATGGAAAAAAAATCAGTGTCCTCGGTCTCTTATTATACTAAGTTGTTCATGAAATTGTCTTGGAGACAGAAAACTAACGTTATAGTCATTGATTTTGTGATGGCAACCGTTATACTTATGGTATGTTTGGCAAAACTAGCTGTGAACTGTATGCTATAAGTTGTAAGCCGTAAACTGTAAAGATGTTAATATGAGCTATTTGATAAATTAGTTGTTAAATGTATTATAACAGTAATTTTATGTTTTAACAACTCCGAAAATATTTTAAAAGCTTCATGAATCATCTTTTCATTTTCGAGCTACTTACTTAAAATAAAATCTTGAAGTTAATGTATTCAAACGGAGATACTTGTTTTGTAAGAGATTATTTTTGTAACAAAAAGCTTACAACTCTAAAAACGATGCGTAAAATATTCTAAGTTTTTGAGTTAAGTTATTTATAAGGCTTATATATTTTAACTATGTTGCTATAATTTGTCTATCTAGCAAATATCGTATAACTTATACCAGCTCATTTAGTTTTGAATTTATATGCTCTAAACACCTAATTATTGTAGTCGATACAGTTAGTGACATGATTTGTGTCACATGGCTTAGCTGCAGTTGAAGAACTAGTAATAGTAGGACATATTGCGTTTTACCCATAATACTGATTTAACCTCCTTGTAACGCGCCAGTAACTAAATCTTGTTAGAATCATGTATCACATATTATCTGAAGGTTAATAAACCGATGTGAAGTTTCTTGTTTTTAGAATATGGGCTGTTGGACTCAGCTTTTTTAACGGACTTCTTGCATGCTTATATTTTTAAGGCCCATTTAATGCATCAAAGGCCGTTGGAATCTATTTTATAGCAATGGAATTACTGTAGTTGTTTTTAGGGATTTTGATCGGTTCGGTCATCTGGTTGTTCGGTTAGTTCGGTTCGGTTAATTCGGTTAAAAAATTTTTTAGGTCAATCGGAGAACCGAACCGAACCAAATTCAAATTCGCTTTTTGGTTTGGTTCGGTTGAATTCTAATTCGATTCGGTTCTTGGGGTTTGACCCGAACAACCCGAATTTCACTATTTTAAAAAAAATTAATTAATAATTACATAGATATTTAGAAAAAAATATATATCAAGCATAAAAAATGTTTTATTATATTATGATAACCTTTTAATAATATTTATTTATATATAAATGTACACACACACACATATATATATACATACATACATATATATATATATATATATATATATATATATATATTATATATAACAGGAGGCATTTGGCATTAATGCCACCTCAATGCCACATAATCATTTTTCATGCCACATAAGCATTATTGGTCCAACTAAGCAATTTATTAATCCACCTATTTTTTTCGGTTTTAATGTATAATTTATATAAATTTTTCAAAATTTTTTTGCAAAATTCGTTTTTATAAAAAATGTCAATGGTGAGATTTGAACTTGGGTTGTTTTTAAGAGTAGCATTAATAACTTTTGTGTTTACCACTTAGGCTACAAGTTATTTTGATAATGATGTTGCATTCTATAATATATAATTAGCTTTATAAATTTCGAATTTAATAAAATATTTAGGAATCTGTATTGTTTTAAGATTGTGTTTGTGTGTTGATATTTACTTAAAATAAGATTATGATAAGTTTGGTATGGAATCATTGTTATCTTAAGTATATTCACTCATTTTTATCAAATCCCTAATGTCGAACAATTTCTCTCTTTTTCTGAAAACCTTAATATGTTCATGTACTTTTGGTTTTGTAGAACTTCCTATCTATGTTGTTGTTGTTTATCCTTTTTAATGATTTACAGATTTATATTATGAATCATTTTTGTTTATGTATATGAAGAGACTACAATAGATATTATTTTTTTATTTTTTTTATCTTCACTGTATAATATGATTTTCTGTATGGCTTCTGCAGACAAACGACCATTAGACCCCAACAGGATCTGGTAGGACACGCAGGGATGTTGCAGCTCGAGCTATGCATGGTTGGCACTCCCACCATCTCTTTGGTTTTGGTGAGGTTAGTAAGCTAATCATTAGGTTTTATTGACACTGATGTCTATTTATCTGCTCCTTCAATTGAGTTCAGCATATAGTTTGACACACATCTATTAGCTCAAAGAAAGTGTTTTGATTATTTATCAAAATCTTAATATGTGAAGTGGAACATTCTGTGAAATCTTTACGAACTGAAAAATCTAGGCAGTAAGGCTCAAAGTAAACTAGAACTAATCAACCAAGACATCTAGGAGAAGTGGATGAACAATCAACCAAGACATGGAACTAATGGCTTTAGTAATGACAGTCATATTGGAGAGGTAATCATGATCTGATATAATTGTTCGCATTTATGTTGACAAGCAGTATCAAAGTAAATAGGACTTCTTGATTTTAGTGTTGATATAAAAGCTACTTACCAGTCCAGGTAATTTTTATTTGAAAAGTAAATGTTTGACTATTAGTCAATTTAATGCCAACACTGATAAATTTCGTGTTTCTCATGGTTTAAATGATTTTCAGTCGCTTTTTGCTCTAATGGGAGTCTTCTTCTCCCAAGTTAGTAGCCAAAAAGTAAAAATTTGCGGTTTTTAAGATTAGTATGTGTTTTAAAGTTAGTATGTGTTTTAAGATAAGCATACGAAAAAAAATCTGTGGTTCAATAATAATATAGTTTATCTCAAAAACCCTAATATTCTTTTTCCTCACAATCTCCTATAATGATCTGTATTGTTGAAAGAGTTACTCAGGTAATGCTTAAGTACCTTCAAATAATTGTTGAAAACCATGAACGATGTGATAAATTGTCGAAATCAGTGTTTAAATTCTATTAAGCCTTATAAGTTCTTATTCGAAACAGCACAAGTGCTATATGGTAGCGACATGTGATAGAGACTTGAAGCGTAGGATTCGCAAGGTATGTTTTTTTTTGTTGCAAATACTTGTCTTCTTTGTCATGAACTTTGTGTGATAAAGTCAATGTATTTGAATACACGCTATCACAACCCTACACCTTACACATGTTTTTCTTGATAGTACTAACTAACAAGTTTATAAATACTCGCAGAAGAAAAGGCGTCATCATAAGTTGACGGATATTGATTATGATGGTAATTATATATAATCTCCTACTGCTAGACTTACATCAGAGAAATGTTGAGGTATGTAGTCTCACATTCTATAATCCTCTTTTCTTGGGTCTTAGCATTCAGTGAATCACGGAATTACATTCCTTATTATTTGAAGATCAGAATAAAGTTTTCTTGATGATCTCTTTCCTAACTTCGAGTTATATTACATTTTGGTTGGTCAGAATGTTGTTGAGCTCGAAAAAGCACCACAATCCGAAAGAGGTATCACGCACGCCATTTCTCGGTCGGTGGGCAATGGAAACGTCACATACCGGTAGTTTTCTTTGATGTGCGATTTGAAGTCTGGAATTTCTCTTAATATATACCTCGAAGTTACAAAAGTAACAACGCCCATTCTTTCTCTAAATAGTCAGAATCCAGTCACATAGGAAGAGTTTATCGACACGTTTGTAGATAATGATGGCGTTGAGAGATGGTAAAGTCAACAGAACACTAGGAGAAATCGCAGGTAACATAAGTATATCAAGGGAGATGGATGGTTAAGAAGCATGAAGGCTTTGATGACGTTCAATCATCTAGCTTAAGTCGAATATCTAGCTTTGATGACGTTCAATCATCTAGCTTGAGTCGGGAACCTGTAGAATGGTTCGAGGTATTTTTAAACTTTATTTTTTCCTACGTATTTTTAAATTTGTTATTTGCCTGATGGTTTTATTTAGTGTGATCATGTTACTACATTTATACATGAGCAGACCATAAACATTATAATTTTCTTTATCTATTACAGCTATACCTATACGGTAAAATAACAGGTTTAGCACTATGTTTACAGCCAAACGATATTTAATATTTTAAAAATAAAGGTTGAGTAAGATATAATTACAACATATACTGGTATGTTTATAAATTATTTACAACATATCCTTTATTCTTGCGGATAATTTATTAACTTTTATTCTTTTATATCGGATGAACATTTACATTTTTTTTTTTTCGTTGTTAATGCATTCATTCTTTGTTGTAATACAATAATATCATGTACTAATACAATAATTAATATCATGTTTAAAATAATATCATGTACTGAAATAAAATGCACTATAGGTACTCATCTAACTAGGTCTTGGCAGATGGAAGTTCAGTCGTGTTGGGAGGCAGGGATTCCTACAGCTACGAAATCGTACCACCACAAATGGAATTTAAACCCCAGAGATTTAATCTTCCATTCATGCAACCAACAACCGAACCTGCTTTAGGACCAGGAAGACCGGTCGAGAACAACCTGTACCTGCCTTTCCTACTTCCTAATGGAAACATTTTCCTCTTTGCTAACAATCGTGCCATCACCTTCGAACCAGCTACTGGAAAAACCATTAAGGAGTTCCCCGTGTTACCTGGCGGCTCTCGCAACTATCCACCTTCAGATCGGGCTGCTCTTTTCCCATTGAAGCTCACGGCTGATGATACTCCGGATTTAATTTTAGAAGGAAGCTAACTACTCCATTCAGATTTGAATGGCTTCGAAAGCAGAAGGGATATGGTTACGCCTCTTTTCCTGAAAACCCTAATGGTGAAAAGAGGTACGTTTTATATGGTTTTTTTTTTAACCCTTTGAACTTCTTTGATGGCATGTTAGACACCCATTTGGCCACATTTAGATACCAGGCACTATAACTGAGACTGAATACAGAAGTAAAGGAAAATTTTGTTTTACGTTATTGTGTGTACCTTTTTGCTGATCCTAAAATAGATCTGCTTTCATCATGCTTACATCTGGCCTCGAAGCTACTTTAATTTCCTGAAGATGGAAGATTATTCATGAGGTGAGTTTACCATCTATTTATTGTGTTATACAAGTAGAAACATAAATATTTTACCCATAATGCATGGCATTTTTATTATGCTTACAGTTGTATCCCTGCATTCTAAAGTGTTGCCAGTATAAATTAGTTATATGTTCTTGTCAAGCATATAGAATAATTTCAATAAGAGTAAGATATGCTGGGCTTTGTTCTTGTGTTTAATCGATTTACTGAGAGCTAGATTTCTAAGAAGACTTGCTATGATGATATTAAGATAGAATATCCCTAATAAAGTGAATTTATTAATTTCCTGTGAAGCAACCCCTTGCACAACAAAACTATTATTTTTCATTTGTACTACTTCCGGGTTTAAAATTTATTAGCAACGACTGATTTGGATTATGGGTTAAAATGGGTGATTTTGATATAAACTACAATCCACTAAGCATGCAGACAATATGAAAAAGTATGCATCCTGAGCTAACATATATCAGACATATAATCTATCGCGAGACTTCTCACATCCCAAGGGAACCCTAATAAAGTGAATTTATTAATTTCCTGTGAAGCAACCCCTTGCACAAAGAAAACTATTATTTTTCATTTGTACTACTTCCGGATTTAAAATTTATTAGCAACGACTGATTTGGATTATGGGTTAAAATGGGTGATTTTGATATAAACTACAATCCACTAAGCATGCAGACAATATGAAAAAGTATGCATCCTGAGCTAACATATATCAGACATATAATCTATCGCGAGACTTCTCACATCCCAAGGGAAGGGGGATTCATCGTGAATGAACGTTGTGGTACATGCATTCAACGGTATTGAGCTATATCCTTTTGAGCCAAGACATATGCAAGTGGAACCGATTAAATGATGCCTGAAGGTGTAAAAGTAAGTACATGTTATTTCATAGTATTTGAAGCCAGATACTTGACACATTTAAGCTCCAACTATAGCTTTTAAATAAAAACTCAATAAATGCAGTACTTGCGAGCAAGAAATGGCCCAATTCCAAAGAAAGGAGACACTGTAGTGGTATGTGAACTGTTGTGTACGCCCCTACTTATGTTTTTTTATCTTCACCATCTTACTATACTTAGCAGATTGCGCCTGAATCAGTACACATTTGTATAATCCACACTATGATTATCAAAGGACAAGAATAAGAGGTGGAATTTTGGAACCACCTATAGGTATATGTGTCGATTTGATTTATAGTTCTAGCTATAACGGGTCAAATTCTAAAATGATGTTTAAGAGGGTGTTTGGGATTGCTTATTTAAGTGGTTTTCTGCTTGGGATTGCTTTCAGATAGAACTATTTATTTAGCACTTCAAAATAAACAAGCAAGTACCTCCTAAGTACATGAAACCTTCTAAATTTAATTTAAACTTTATCTTTGTGTACAACTTTAGGTAATAAAGGGCAAAGAAGTCGGCCTAAGTCCTAATAAACCCGTTTTGACCCGTTAACAACTTTGTTTAATGCAGCATGCATATACGTATTATACTTTGTGTAGTATAAAAAAGTACTAATATATGATATGATCAAATTTTTTTTTAGTTTGCAAAAAGAGTGGATCTATTGTTGGATCAACAAAGGCTTCATTTGTTGAAGTGGTTGAAAGACATGCTGTTGACAAGATTTGATGATGCACAATGGCTTTATATTCAAAAGCCAGAGGGGGAGAAGCTTATCGAAGTCTTTGTAAAGCTTCCAGCATATGTACGTCCATGATAAATTAATAGCTGATGCGCATGAATATTATCTAAGTGATTGTGGCATGAGCAATCTGATCAGTAGTGGCATGAGAAAATCTGATTTTGGCGTCTATTCCACATTCCTAAGGTATCCAATCAATGCAACTCTGTATTCACTACTTCCCTAATGTCTGTGGTTGACCTATACTCTCCTAACAACATCCTTTTAATTGTTTTATTTGCATTTTAAGATCAAAAACTCTGCTATCAGCAGTATTTGCAGATTATAGCATAGTGCCATAAGAATTAATAGTTAGCACTAACATCAAGTGGCATGGATTAACTGGTAAGTTTGACTAATTCCTTTTGGTTTAACATATGCACGCGAAATACAGAAAAACGTGACTGCTTTGCTAAGTAGCCTATTGACAGAACATGTGATGATCATGTCGTACATGAAGATGCACACTAGCTTAATATGACATAAGGGATTTCTAAACATGTATATACAGTGTCTTCATGAACTATCACATCTGTTATGCTCATAAACAAGAGTAACACGTTTCCAAAACAACTGACAAATACATCCATAATCAGTTTTTAATGGTGATAAAACTTTAAAAATCCCTAAGTAAGGCGAACAATCAAGAAACATAAACTGCAACACTTCAAATCAAATTTACTTATCTCGGATAACAAAAAGTACAAAGATCAATAACTTCAACAACAAGCTGTCTAGCCCAAACTCACACGCCTCGCTACAGAAATAAAACGTGCAGATATTATAAGTGGTGAAACATTAGTAGAAAATGAAGTTCATTGATATCTAATAGTTCTCAACAAGGTTAACATAGTCATTAAATAAACGTATGTGCAAAGAAGCCCAGTGGTTATACTTTTAGCATTCACAAGCTACAAAGGCCTAAAGCATGTGATCTGCTACATTCTTGTGCTACAATGATTATACTGTCTACTTTCAACATTTTTAATACATTGAATCAGATATTTAGGGGCCAAAAAAACTTAAATGCTGCTCAATCACCTTTTTTGTATTAACCAAGCTACTTAAATCAGTAGTTTATTCACACCCACTATTCATCATATTTGAATAAAATATTGTTAGCATTACGATAGCACTTGCTAGACAAGATTTTGGGATTGTTTGGTTGTTGCTTTTAAATTCTGCACTTTCATATTTCTTGAACTTACCCAACTTCTTGGTCACAACTCACAAAGCACACAAGTGCTCTTACACTTCAGGTACACAGATTTTTTACTTTGTCGGTGGTTACTTTATTCATCTGTTATATTATTAGTGGTTCCTTATCATGACTATATCGGAGTTCAAATCGAATTGTATCATAATTTTATGACTTTATCAGAACGAGGGTGAAATCACAATTGCACACATGTAAAATAATAAATATAACACTTTAAGTGATATTTGTTTTTATCTTAATGGGTATGCATGATTCACACCTTATCGCTAAAATATAGATGAGTTTCGATAGGTCATTGGCTAGATCAGTCAAATGAGTTAATAGCATTGTATCATATTAATAGTTCAAAACAAACATCCTACTTTTTTTTTGCCAAGAGCATGTTAAGGTTGCCTCAAACCGTTTACGAACTCCTTTGAAATTTGGTAAGGTTGTCTCAATTTTATTTATTCTGTCCCCAACTAAATTATCTCATGTTGATTTTCAGGATGCACTGATTCTCAGATCGTAAAGGCTCATCTGTTGATACAAGTACGTTAACTACCTTAACTTTAATGTTTTTTGAATTTCCAGGAGAAAAGTTAGTCAACAAAAGTTTGTTTAAAGCTACCAATGAAATAATAAGTTTTCCATGTGTTCACAAAAGGATTTATATATGCAGTGATACATATTAAATAATCATGTTTGGGGGTAATTTACTTAGCTGGGTATTTTAAAGTAAAATAGGAGCCAAATGGGTGTTTGCACTAAGCATATATTTTATGGCTTACTAGCTTATCAAGTTAGAGGTTATGCCTTAAAGTCACAAGCTTGACCTGAAAAAATTGACATGCTATTACAAGTTTTTTTTTATTATCATAACTCTCATAGTGGAAGCACACCCAACACTATCCCATGTAGCCTGTTTTGTTACAGCTGATTATCATTATCTTAATATTCCATATTATTACAAATCACTATCAACACAAAACGCTAAACTCCCGTTGAGATAAGTTATTGACGCTTCTTTTATGAAAATGCAATTGATGATTTTAAAGTTTACGATCTAATGGGAAAAAAAGTTAAATTTAAGTTAGTTGTTAACCACTATATATCAAAAGTTAACACATCATACAACTCAATTGCTAAACGTGATGCATAAAATTAAAAAGCTCACCAACAACCTGTTGTAGACATATACTACCTAATGTTACTTTTTATAATATTTCATATTTAGAAAAGTGAAGTAAAGAGTATAAGTTGGGTTAATTTTGTTTTTGGTATTGCAGCTAAGAAAAATACTTGAACTCCTGGTCCATGCATCTCAGTGTCGGTCTCCACATTACAAGTATCCAAATTGCTGAAAGGTAAAAGGAATTTAACGACATGAGATACAATGTATACAGAGATATGAAATAACTTTTAAGAAGAGTGCGCACAACAACAGTCTAATACCAAGCATAGGAGTGTTGTAATGGAGACGATGAGACAATGCGAAAAAAAAAAAATCGTATTTGAATGTAATTTAAACCATATACTTTGTTTTTGCGGATAACTTTTTAACTTTTATTTTCTCATATTCGAAGAACATTTACTTCTTTTCATTCTTAATGCAATAATAAATAAGTTGGTATGTTTATAACTTATTTATATTAACTTAACTTTTTTCAAAACACCCTTTTCAAGCATTAAATCATAGCTGGAAGAAGGTTGATTTATATCTTTTTCATAACGTCATTTCCAGTTTATATATAATTTTTATAATATTGTTTGACAATTCTAAAATGTATTTCATTAACAAAAACAACAAACAAATAATTATAAGTCATGCCCACCATTGGGCTGGCTTCGAAACTAGTATATATATATATATATATATATATATATATATATATATATATATATATATATATATATATATATATATATTTATATGAATTCGGTTTTCGGTTCAAACTGTTAAACCCATATCTAAACCGAGAACCGAATTAGTAGTTCGGTTCGGTTCGGTTTCGGTTTTCGATTTATTCGGTCTTTACGGTTTTTTCGCTCACCCCTAGTTGTTTTAAGCATTCTTTGCGGTCTATTAGTTTCCAGCAAACTACAAGGGATGATAATGTAAAACTTGAAAAGGTAGAGGGTACTACCCGTCATTTTCGGTCACCCCTAGTTGTTTTAAATTCTGAAATGGACTACCCGTAATTTTCGCTCGCTAAATTCTGTAATGCTTATAAGATCATTTTGTTGGAAAATATTCTTTCGCTCGCTAAGTTATTTTCGGTCACCCCTAGTTGTCGGCTTTTCCAGATTTGAATGTGCAGAATTTTTGTTTTGTTCACGCTTTTTTGATGTAAAAATGAAAGTGACAATATTTGCGAGGCACAATATCACACAAGATGCAAATGTCAATTGTACACTCTCAAAAACATATATAGTACTCAGTTTTGTCGTGATGACATGTTTAATAGTGTACGTGATGTTATGATTAATTAATAAAAGGCGAAATAAAAGTGTATTTATGCTTATTGTGTGTTTTAATGTTTTATGTCGATAGTGGCATCTCGTCAAATGTAACACATTAGATGAAATGCATTAATTAATAATAGTATAACTTTCTGAGAAAGCCTTATAAATGTATTCTAGCATCTGCCGTTAAACCATAAGGACGTGTAATATAAGTGCATAACAAGCCTAGGCACCAAGACCGGTCCGACCAGCATTAGGTTGTGGGGTAAAGTGGGTCTTTTGTTTAAAGAGTGTCTCTTTTGTTTGACTATGGATTGAGTGAAAAAAGATGTTCATTTTGTTCCTTTATGAATCTTTTTGATGGTCAAATTTCCATGAGAAAGTGTCGTTTGCAATCAGAACTAAAAAAAGTAGAAGATGTAATATTAGACGACAATTGGCATCACGAGTTAATTATTGTTTTCTCATATAAAGCACAAGTCCCAAGGGTATTGTAAAATGTAAATTGTCCATTAATGTTTTTTTTTTCTCTTATGTATATAACTCAAGAACAGATTTGTTATAGTATCAACATTTGCACCACAAACGAAACTTTTAACTCAAAGATAGAGATGGCAAAATGGGCGGGTTGAGTGGGCACGGGTCAAACGGGCATATGTTATGCGAATCGGTTATATAAAAGACATGAAACAACAAAAAATTACTTAAATGTAACACCTAAAACATGCTTAACTTGTATTGTGTATCATGCATTGAAAACTTATATTTTGGGTATATATGCAATTCTCCTTAATAGGAGGCCAAATAAAAGTGTATTTATGCTTATTCTGTGTTTTACTGTTTTATGTCGATAGTGGCATCTCGTCAAATGTAACACATTAGATGAAATGCATTAATTAATAATAGTATAACTTTCTGAGAAAGCCTTATAGATGTATTCTTGCATCTGCCGTATTAGAATTATCATTAGCATCTGCCGTATTTTTATATGCAGAGTAAATGTTTTTTTAATAAAATTATCATTAGTTTATCAAAATTTAGTTATTATAAAAAGTTTAATGATGCGACGATATATTAAACCGTGTTAAATTCAATACATTGTGGAAGTTTTGTATAAAAGTTAATATGTTGATGTGGCGATGACGTGGAAGTGTATTCAAAATTTGTATTGCACGATGAATTGGAGATGCTCGTAGGTTAGTGGTTGTGTCCTATCTCAGGCATAAGAGCACAAGGGGTATCGTGCTTACGGATAACATGTTATTGGTATGTCACATTAGCGTCACATTATCACATACCAATAACTAAAACACCTCTAATTCATAATACACCACTAACATGTTATTCGGGTCTTCAAAATAGCCCACTAAAAAAACCCTCTCACTCATGACACATAAAAAAAATAAAATAATAATAATAATAATAATAATAATAATAATAATAATAATAAAATCACAAATGGCACCAATGACACATAGCACGGAATGGTAAAAACATGTTATTAGTTTATAATTGAGACGAGTGACACGTTATCAGTATTCCATACCAAGTGCTCCATGTCTTTTGTCCATGACTGTTATATCGAAATGGAAATCGTGCGAATTAGTGAATAGCTGGTAGGGTATTGTCCCTACTAGCAGCATTTGCAAATCTAACTCAAAATATATATAACACAAAGTATTTAAGTAGAGCTTGAACCTGTAATCATTTGTCTGAAAAATTCTCACATAACAAAGAATATCATAGGGACATAATCCATTTGATTTATTTATGGAAAGCACTTGCCTGATCATTAAGGGGGCGCTTGGTTCAAATTGAGGAATGGGAAAGGGAAAGGCAAAGGGAATGCAAATGGAATGCAAAGGAATGGAATGGAGATTATCATTATCTTTGATAGTGCTTGGTTTAAGAAAAACACATTAACCTCCAAAGTGGTGGTGGTGAATGGTGGTGGTGGTGGTGGCTGTTTTTGGTGGTGGTGGCTGGTAGGTGGTGGTGGTGGTGGCCGGTGGTGGTGGTGGTGGTTGCTGCTGGTGGTGGTGGAAGGTGGTGATGGTGGTGGCTACTGGTTGTGGTGGTGGTGGCTGGTGGTGGTGGTGGTGGCTGGTAGGTGGTGGTGGCTGCTGCTGGTGGTGGTGGTGGCTGGTGGTGTTGGTGGTGGATGGTGGTGGTGGTGGTGGCTGCTGGTGGTGGTGGTGGTGGCTGCTACTGGTGGTGGTGGTGGTGACTGGTGATGGTGGTGGTGGCTACTGCTAGTTGTGGCTGCTGGTGGTGGTGGTGGGTAATCATTACCATACCTCCCAATTTACTGGGTAATGCCCCATTACCCAATAATAAACAATGATTGCATTCCCTAGTCTTAACCAGACATGTTTAATCATTACCTTTCTCATTCCCCACCCCTCATTACCCCCAACCAAGCACCCCCTAAATGTTCATCTCTAGTCTAACAACACATATACGTACATTCAGTAATTAAATCATGCAAAACATATATCATAATTATTCTCAAAAATGTGTAATTCTACCAAAAAGAAACAAATTAAATGGTGGCCTATGCAAATATCTTAACGCGATAATCAACCCCGATCAGGATTATTTAGCTCATGCATATAGTAAAAAGAAAGCAAAAATGGGTCCCAATGGCATTCATTCATGATTGTACATACCTTATCCTCGTTCCTCTAGACCCACATTCATTCTTTTTATAATCGCTGTTTTCTTTGAGTAGAGAGAGATAGAAACTATTTAATCCAATCAAGCTACAAAACAGCATTTTGTAAAGGGCAAGCTTACGTGGGCACCCCATGAAATCCTTGGCAGGCACCCCTCATGCTAGTGTGGACCCCCCTTTTGATGGCGATTTGACTTTTTCCTTTTTTTTTTTTTTTTTTTTTTTTTTTTTTTTTTTAATAATTGTGTGTAGTGTTTTTTAGTGTATTTAATTAGTGTAGTGTATATTGTATTTAATTAGTGTAGTGTTTTTTTTTAAAATATAGTGTATTTAATTATGTAGTGTTTTTATATGGTATTTATTTTACGTTATGTTTTTAAATAATGTATAACAACAAATGTAAACATTAAACAATTAAAACAACAAATGTTTTCAATATTACAACGTCTACTCCACATGAAGATTATTAATGTCATCTATAAGCTCATAGAGTATTCCAGGTCGGTGACATGCGTGATCAACTGGATTACTTGCCAGTTCCAGTGATGCTTCCAACGCCTTTATTTTTGCATGCAACAAAGTCTTTTCACCCATAGCATGTTGATCGTTGTATCTTTAGTTTCGCAGTTTGAGCACTGCGTTGAAGAAGAGGCTTCACCAAAGTACTTTTGTTGAAATATTTCCTTCCACATGAAGTATCGACACCAATAGTCTTTAGTCCCATTTACATGACGAAACAATTATAAGAAATGTATTCTAAACAAACAAGTTATTGATATATTTACGCAAATAAGCAAACGTTTAATTATTTACCTTTGACAAATGACATGCATAATACTTGGACCACAAGTATGGGGCTGGTGGGATGTTCTTTCAATTATTAATCCACGTTGACAACGACACAAGTAAGGATTTTGTTGTTGCATCTGGCCAAAAGAATTTGTATAATTATTCACAACATAAATTAGTAATATGATGGTTCACAAAATTAGAAGCTTCGAATACATAAATAACCAATTTTGTTATAGATTAATAGTTGATACATGGTTCACAAAATTACAATATAACTAGAAACTAAGATCAATCACACCCGATGCGTAGTCGCCCAATGATCTTGCCATCTGTCCCACGAGACTCTAACTCTGAAATGCGTCTCCTCAATCCGTCAATCTCTCGCTCGTACACATCAAGCGAGGCGGCTACGTATCGATAGATGAGGAAGAACCGGAGGACGGTGTATAAAATTGTCCTCATATGCAGCTAGAGATATAGCTGGAGAGGGAGGCACATAAGATTGTAAAGAAAGCACATAATCTGGACTCTCAACACAAGCGGGTGTGTGGTTGACACAATGAATGTCCCTCCACTGAATGTCATCCGATTCCTGTAACAAAACATGAGGAAGAACGGAGCAGAGCGAAATCTGTAACAAAAGATGGCGAGTCGTTTGCTATAAATCGATGTCGTCTATACATGTTGTGTCATTTACAATATAGATCGTAAATCGTCTATACATGTTTTGTTATTTACAATATAAATAAATAATCGTTTTCTACGTATATCTAAACATCCTCTGTCGTTGAGTAAACACATGTTCCCATTGCGCGGCCACGGCATCTCTATGATAACTCCATTGTGGATGATTATACGGGAGTGGTGAGTCTTCGTCAAGAACCGCAAGAACGAAGTGAGCACATTCCTCGTTCCCCACACGAAGAATAACAACCGGAGTCAAGTACTGGGCTGAATCTGGAGAACCTCTAAGCGGAAGTAACAAAAGAGATTGTCTATTGGTTATACATACAATAGGACGGTTAATAGCTGTAGCAATAACCACTCCCATTTCTGGCATACTCATCCAATAACGTCGGGGTGTCTCGCAGATTCTTTATTTACTTCTGGGACTTTTTTAGGTTTTGTGTAGCTTCTGCGGTTCCTTGTGGGGGGGTCATCGTTCAAATCCGGGAGATTTGGTTTAGACTTGGATTTGTTGTCCTTTGCGCTTGGACGTCCACGATTATTTTATTTGACAGCAGGTTGTTGGGTGACACAGATTCAGAGCGTATATACCTCGAGCATGTTTAACATATTTTTTTTGACAAACGACGATGCTCTGGTATAAACACTTTGGAATTTCTGTACGTCATCTTTACACGAAAAATATTCAGGCTCTTCAGGACCTTGTTGCTCTTGAGGGTATTCAGGCTCATCAGGCTCATCAGGCTCATCAGGCTCTTGAGTATTTCGGACAACAGGCCAGGGAACGCTTAGTGTTCTCCAAAAATTATCAACATAAACGCCATTGAGAATGTTGTGTTTGTTGGAGTAACCCCAACAACTGTAAAGAATGGCAGTTTAAACATGTTGGTGTTGTATGTGGAGTCCATCAGCATGATTTCCGGATATGTTGTCCACAGGGCATATGACGTCGGGTGAACAAAAAATATTTCATCCAGCTCATTTGTGTGGTCATTTATCCTAGGGTAATACGTATAACCTTTACGTCGCAAATGTACTAAAAGCAGTTGTATCGGAGTCAAATCACCACGACTGTCGCGACGTATCTTTTCTTGTGCATTATACACTGTTTTAATCGTGAACACGTTATTAGGATCCATCTCTTTTATTGAAGAAAGTATAATTCATGGTGCTACACGCTGTTTTGTCATCTGCCTCACAAAAACTAACTCACTTTCTTTTAATCGCATGGCTTGTGAAAAACCATGCAACGAGTCTGGAAAATTATGATTATGCTCCGGACGCTTAACCCTCAATATCCAACCATTAAAACGTTTTATATATTTCGCTAGTAATCTGAATGGGCAATTACATTTGTCGGTACTAGTCTGCCGTTGAAGTTCATCTTCTAAACCTTCACGTGAAGACGTTCCATGTCTAGAACACAAAAAATCGATAGAGTACTTATAGCCCCTATCTGTTTTACTTTTTCCAATAACAATAACAAACCCAATCGATTCAGCAGTAGATCGAACCCAATTAATTAAATCAACTTCAGTACCGAACACCTATACAATATAAAAACACAACAAACTTTTTTAATAAACCTTACATTTTTTTTAACAAAGTTTACTTTTTTTTTTAAAACAAAGTTTACTTTTTTTTTTTTACAAGTTTACTTTTTTTTTAAACAAAGTTAACTTTTTTTTTTTTTTTACAAACTTAACAACTTTAAAAAAAAACGGTGGGATAAAACGGGTTATTAACCCTCTCTCTCTCTCACTCACACACTAACCTCTCTCTCTCACTCAAATCACTTTCTCTCTCTCACACAAAAACTCTCTCATCTCTTTTACCGGTGACTTATTATATTCCGGCCAATATTCTGGCCACGCACCACCGGTAATTTTCACCTCCTATACCAAACGATAGATCGGGAAAAGGTGATCATTTTAAGATAGGCCACGCGCAGTATTTCTCACCGACGCGCCCTACATCTAAAGTTTTAGATTCGTGATGGTTCGTTTTTTTGTGGTATGTTGTTACCGTGGGTTTGTAGATGTTGTTACGGTGGGTTTGTAGATGTTGTCACCGTGTTTTATAAATGTTGATACGGTGGGTTTGTAGATGTTGTAGTTGATACCGTGGGTTATTAATTCGGTTAAAGGGTTTGTAGTTGATACCGTGGGTTATTAATTTGGATTAAAGGGTTGACTAATTTTTTTATAAAAATATTTGTGAGTAGGGTTGATTAAAGGGTTTGTAGTTGATACCGTGGGTTGATTAATTTGGATTAAAGGGTTGATTAATTTTTTTATAAAAATATTTGTGAGTAGGGTTGATTAAAGGGTTGTTACCGTGGGTTGATTAATTTTTTTAAAGGGTTGATTAATTTTTTTATAAAAATATTTGTGAGTAGGGTTTATTAAAGGGTTTGTAGTTGATACCGTGGGTTGATTAATTTGGATTAAAGGGTTGATTAATTTTTTTATAAAAATATTTGTGAGTAGGTTTGATTAAAGGGTTGTTACCGTGGGTTGATTAATTTTTTTAAAGGGTTGATTAATTTTTTTATAAAAATATTTGTGAGTAGGGTTGATTAAAGGGTTTGTAGTTGATACCGTGGGTTGATTAATTTGGATTAAAGGGTTGATTAATTTTTTTATAAAAATATTTGTGAGTAGGGTTGATTAAAGGGTTGTTACCGTGGGTTGATTAATTTTTTTAAAGGGTTGATTAATTTTTTTAAATTGTTGATAACGTTTTTTTATGTATAATAAACGTTTTTTTTAATAAAAAAGTTTTTTATGTATAATAACTTATAAAAAAAAGTTTCTTTATGTATAATAACTCTAAAAGTAAGCGTTTTTTTAAAAAAGTTTTTTTTATGTATAATAAACGTTTTTTTTTTTTTTTAATAAAAGAGAGTTTTTTTATGTATAATAAACGTTTTTTATGTATAATAAACGTTTTTTTATGTATAATAAACGTTTTTTTTTTAATACTCCGTAACTTATAAAAACGCGTTTTTCTTTAAAAAATGTGTGTGTGTATATTTGGTGCTACGTGTGTGGTTCTCGAATGGTTTACGCGTTTCTTTTGTTGACCGTGTAAACCATGTGTTGAAACCATGTGCGCACATGGTTTTCTCTGACTTACCCAGTTGATATTCTCTGTCTCTCTGCACTATCTCTATCTCTCCTAGTGGTATTATCTCTCTCTCTCTCTAAAAATTGAAGATCTAAAGTTTTTAGATCTACAAACTTTGATCTTTTACACTTGTTGATACCGTAGGTTATGATCTAAAACTTTTTTAGATCTAAAACTTTTTTAGATCTAAAACTTTTTTAGATGCTTCTAAGTTATCTGATGTTGAAAATAGTATGAGGTTTGTAAAAAAAGTTAATACTTTTTTGATTTTTTTAAAACATTTTAAGATCTAAAAACTTTGAATATGGTGATTTTCTTAAAAACAATAATGTTTCGTTCTTAAATTTTTTAGAATCTAAAACTTGTTTCTTTTTTTGCAGGTTTGCATAGGAGGACCCTTTTGTTTTGTTTGTGGGCATGCCTACGTAGGCACCCCATGAAATCCTTGGCAGCACCTCATTCTTGGATGGTAAAGTGAGTTTAATTCACTTTGCAACTGTAATGTATAAAAAAAACTTAGTGTTTTTGTATAAAAAAATTTCATTACTTGGATGGTAAAGTGGCCATTCAAGGTCATTTTGTAACTTTAATGAAATAAAAAAGGCAATGATGATTTTTTTTTAAAAATAAAACTTAAAAAGAGTTTTGGCGAGGCAATACTTAATTTGCAGCCAACATGAACTATAAACTATTAATCTGAGCCTTTGATAAGTTGTTTACCTCTCGTGTGTTAAATGGTGACTAGGCATGGTGACTGGTATCTGTTGCTAGTGCAGTTGTTGCTTATTCTTGTTTGTTGTTGTTCTAGACCACTTGTTGCAGTTCTGGACCACTTGTTGTTGGTTGATTGTTGTTGGTGTTGTTGCTTTCACCAGGGATTATATGGGGTGGTTGTTTGTGTTGTTGGTTGATTGTTGTTTGTGTTGTTGCTTCACCTGGGATTATATTGGGTGCCTGCCTAGGATTTCATGTGAACTTAGTACATTGCCTTTGAGAATCTTGTGAACTTTTGCAGTACTTGGTAACTTTTGAGAATCTTGTTCAAAACGTGTATAACCTTGTGAAACATGTGAAGTTCATGTGAACTGGTAACTTGTGAGCAGTTTGAGACTTGTGCAGTGTTGTTAGACTTGTGAACTGGTGACTTTGTGCAGTTGTGAACTGTGACTTTTGTGCAGTTTGTGACTAAAACTTTTGCGAGGCGATGATGATTTTTGAGCCTAAAAACTTTAAAAAATTTCCGAGGCGATGATGATAAAAACCGAATGGACGGTAAAGTGAGATCTAATCTCACTTTGCAACCTTCGGGTTTGAGCCTAAAAACTTTAAAAACTTTCCGAGGCGATGATGATAAAACCGAATGGACGGTAAAGTGAGATCAAATCTCACTTTGCAACCTTCGGGTTTGAGCCTAAAAACTTTCCGAGGCGATGATGAAAACCGAATGGACCGAATGAACGGCAAAGTGGGATAAAATCTCACTTTTGCAACCTTCGGACTGAGCCTCAAATGTTTTTCAACTACGATTTTTTGAAAACTTTTAAAACTTAAAAACTTGTAAAACCTGTAAACCAAAACAAAAATAAGCTATAAAACAAACTTGTAGAACTAAAAAACCAAAACAAAACTTGTAAAAAAAAACACATGTACAAAAAGTTGTCAAAAAAAACTTGTAAAAATAAGTAAAAGACTTGACACGGAAATCGAGAAACCAATCATTACCAATGATTGGCACGAAAATCGAGACACAACAAAATGCAACCACCCCCTATATAGGGTGCCTCCATAGGAGGACCCTTTGTAAAAAGGACAAATTATAAATGTGATTAGCTCTAGACTGTCATGTCAATGGTGCTTCAAACAAGAGCTATCACCACACCTTCCTTTCCAACTTGTCTCTTTCAGTGTGATATGAACCTGGATTGCATTTTTTTTTTAATAATAATAATAATAATAATAATAATAATAATAAAATCACAAATGGCACCAATAGCACATAGCAAGGAATGGCAAAAACATGTTATTAGTTTATAATTGAGACGAGTGACACGTTATCAGTATTCCATACCAAGTGCTCCATGTCTTTTGTCCATGACTGTTATATCGAAATGGAAATCATGCGAATTAGTGAATAGCTGGTAGGGTATTGTCCCTACTAGCAGCATTTGCAAATCTAACTCAAAATATATACTGTATAACACAAAGTATTTAAGTAGAGCTTAAACCTGTAATCATTTGTCTGAAAAATTCTCACATAACAAAGAATATCATAGGGACATAATCCATTTGATTTATTTATGGAAAGCACTTGCCTGATCATTAAATGTTCATCTCTAGTCTAACAACACATATACGTACATTCAGTAATTAAATCATGCAAAACATATAACGCGAGTCCCAATGGCATGTGGAGTTTACTGTTCATGCATGATTAGATAGTCCCTCGGTCCCTCCCCCAAGAGTCCCAATGGCATGATTAGATGGCCCTTTATCTATAGTTTTGTTTTATACTGATTAGATAGTTCCAAAGCATGCATCGACCCCCCTTTGATGTTTTTTCAACAGGAGGTGATACTCACACCACTTTTTTTGATTCACTCATCACCTTTTATGCATTCAGGTTTGTACTATACAAACCTGTAATGCATAAAAGGTGGTGAGTGAATCAAAAAAAGTGATGTAAGTGTCAATTCCCTTTTTCAACACATAGCCATAAAAACATGAAGAACAAAGTAAAAAACCACAAAGCAGCAACCATGAAGATGTTAAGTGGAAAAACGAGGTGACATTTAAGTTGGTTAATTATAAAACAGGAAAGTTGCAATGATTATGTAATACTCATTTATATTTTATAATTAAAACGTCTACGATTAATTAGTTTAAAATAAAATGATGCCTACTACTAATTCATTTCTTAATGTCATGGTCTATAAAAAGTAGAGTTTTTTTTACCAACCTATTGCTTTCAAAATATATTTTTACCATTGTATGGCATGTCTAGATGTATTGACTATATATTGTATGGTGTTTCTTTTCACCTTTAATTTTAATCCATTTCTTCTTCTAGCAAACATCTAAATAAGTATAAATGTATATAAATAAATAGGGTGATGTGGTTCACACTCCACTATACAATTTAGCTTTTACATTTTTCTAGAAGTAGTAATAAATAAAGGTGCTGTAACAAAATAAAAATTAGTCAATTCATTGAAAACTAAAAACTGTTTTTATACTCAACTTTGGAAATATCAAAGACTACATTGAAAAACAAAAATATAGCCTCAACAACATATTTATTTTCACTTTTACTCTATTTCTTCTTCAAAATTTCCGGCCAACTCTTCCCTCCCACAAAATTTCCGGCCAGATCTGATGTTACCGACCATCATGTCGCCGAAAAAACCACAAAAACCACCACCTTCACTTCTTAGAATCCTACGGAAACCACCATGTCGCCGGAAGAAGCCACAAGAACCAGCATGTCGCCGGAAAAAACACCGCCAAGAATCACTATCGTTTTCTGCCATGTCACCGGCAAACACTGCCAAGAACCACCGCCTTTTGAGAGAGATGCCGGAACATACTATTTTTACTTAAGAGGTTTCCCCACTTTGTGTAACCGATCCAAGTTTTAATGTCACTAACCCACCGGATTTGCAACTGGAAGCCATTGTGACATGATGTTTATGGTTGGTTGATGGAAGAGAAAGAAGAAAGATAGAAAGATGGTAATAGTTTGAGAGGGTTGGTGAATTGAGTGATGAAAAAAAAGAGAGAAGGTTTTTTTATTTTAAGCTTTTAGTCTCGGGAACGATAGAAACAATGTCACTATCATATAATCATATGTACGGAAGTGAAATGGTGTGTGATGCCTATTTTACTGGTGTGTAAACACACCTCGCCAATAAATAAAACTCCCATCAATGACCGTGTCCCAAAAAAGAACCAAATTGTAGCATTTACTATGAACCACAGATCAGATGCAGTCCCCACAGAGAACCGTACAATATGACAATGACAAGTCAGACGCTTCGTTTAGAAAAAAGAAGGCATTAAGAGACCCTTGACTCCTTGAGTACTTGACATATTATACAAAAAAAAAAAAAAGTAAAGTAACGCCCAATGCCGTCTTCCACGGGTTATGGGTACCCAATACCGTTTCCGGTGTATGGGGGAGGTTAAGATGTAGACAGCCTTACCCCTACCTAAGGTAGAGAGGCTGCTTCCAGTTCTACCAAAGGTAGAAAGGACCTCCGGCCTTTTGTAGGGAGTGAGGATCGAACCCCTGACCTCTCGGTTGAGAGGCAAGGAGTTTTCCAACTGATCCAACCCTACTTGTTCTTGACATATTATACAAATCCATATAATTCTATTTTTTATAGTATCAATATTTGCACCACAAACGAAATTTTAACTCAAAGAAAAGTAAATATTGACGACCCTATAACTCTCTATAAGACATCTCGCGAATATTAGTCGTCATGTAAAATGTTTTCTATTTCTACTCAATCTGCAAATAACTTTTTTGATGTGCATGTATTTACGGCTCCAATATGACGAGTCTTGCCTTGCGTTAGAGTTGGATTAAGAAATTTTCAGATCATGTTGCCTATATTGCCTTTGGAGATGACACATATAGTGTTAGGGTGGATCCAAATGTTGATCATGCACTACAAAAAACAAGTTCAATTTTTCACATTATAAAAGTCAATTGGCCACGGTTAAAAATGTGTAAAATTATAAATATCACACTTACTCATGTGTGGTAATATTGGGTGTGACAAATTTTCCTACACATATAAGTGTGGAGATATTATCTAAATGTCTATGGTTAAAAGTGTGGAAACATTATATGAATGTCCACACCTTGAAGTGTGGCAAAATTGCAAAAGATGCCTACAATTAAAAGTGTGAAAACATTGTTAAATATTCACACCTAAAAGTGTGGACAAAGTGTCAATGCTACACTCATAAGTGTGGCATATTTTCTGGAACAAAAATAAAATAAAATAAAATAAAATCAATATTTTAAAAACCTAATGCTATTTATTTTCTGGAACACATATCAAACATTTAGTGAACTGAACATTGTATAGATACAAGCTTACAACTAACTTTCTGTTGATACATATGAATACTCACAATCTAACTTTATTAACTACTTGAATGGAAATGTAAGTGAAAACATTGAATTTACAGCGAAGTCTTGTTATTGTGCATTGCTTTTGAATAACCGGACCAAATCAGTTGAGTTTGATGAAGTTGACGTCGTGTCGAGATCTGCCTTTAGAGTTGAGAATCACCATACGGAAGTAAGAAGTTGTGTTTACACCTGTCAATTATACAAGCAACATTTAGTAATTACAAAGATGTGTTTAAACAAGCAATACTAGCTTTGACAAGATCCTTTTCGAGATCAAAACCCTCAGAAACTGCAGATTTGAATTTCTGCAAGCATGCAAGGTCCAAACTTAAAATTAGAAGCTGAAAAGAAAATAACTGAAATATGTAAGAAATCAATATCTAACTGAAATATGTAAGAAGACAGTACCTCCATAAAAGCTTCTTTGGTCGAGCTAGATCCGTCGAGTTTACCACCAAGAATGTAATCTCACACATATGTCGCCTGGTTCAAGTAACAAATCATTTAATCCAAGTATATTTTTATGGATAAGTGTTCACTTCAGAGGACGAAAGCATTTTAATTACCTCATCAATGTTCTTCACAACGATAAAATTTCCTGCGAAAGATGCTGTTGCTACAATCTCTTCATGGTTATGTTTACCATGAATTACTGACGTATAGTCCCCCTTCTTATGCTTTTCGACAACATTCCACACCTTGAAACGCAAACTAAAAACATAAGAACATGATATTGGCATGCAAGCATGAAAAACGACTAACAAATTGGAATTGCAAAGATGCTGATAACTATACTATAGCTAAAAGAAAAGCAGATAAAAGAGATTTGAGATGTACCTTAGTCACCCATGGGCATGTCGTATCAACTATTTGTACTTGTTTGTCACTGAAAGTCCGTATCTCTTCTACTGCAACTCCAAAGGCCGGCAGAATTACAACATCACCCTTGTCAACAACATCAAACTGTTCCTCTCCGCTGACAATGGGGATATCTGTAACTTCCATCTCTTCCAGCCTCTGGAATTACAGAAACCAATTACAAAAAAGTACTAACTTTCACTTAGCTGATCTGTGACACACGGTAAATTTTCACTAAAATTTAACTGTTAATTAGTAATTTATTATTACTAAGCATGAGTCATGAAGCATGCATAAGCTTTGCCTAATCAATTGAGTAGATAACTCGCATACAATAAAGATTTCACCACTCTTGCATTCATATCATTTTATGAATATTTTATTTTGTCTTATGATTTAAATTGTAAGACGAGAGGTTATCTCGTTTTCCCCAGTGACCGACAATGCACGCGTACCGACACTATGATAAGGACTCGCTAAAACAATTAACCAATGTCCGCGACTTGGAATATTACAAAAATAAAATATTTCAGACACGTAACAATAAAATACCACGGATAAAAAGTTGTCAAACAATGATACTTTGGTCACAATACAATTTCGCGGGACACAAAAATAATGAACATACTATCACTTAAACAATAACTTGTATGAAACTCAAATACAATTGATGCCAAAGTATAATGTATATACATGCATTTTCACAAGTAACACCATGTGAATAATAATACATATATACATATACAAATGTTATAAAAGAAAACATTTATTAAATTTGTGAAGATAACTCTTTGTCCTCTCCTCTCACTCACGACAAAAGCAAACACAGAACCAGGGAAGAGATATCAAGATATTCTTCTTCCTCCCCTAGCTTTGCTATCCCACCTAGGCCGAATCTCTCTAAAAAGAGATAAACCAACACATTCATCCAACATATCCATCTCTCTCATACCCAAATCCATGTAAATTTTTGCTTCCCAAATCTCTCTTGATGCGCCGCTACCTTCGAAGGAATCCAAGGAAGATCAAAGTAAATCACAAGAGAGAAGCAAATCTTTCCACCAATCTATCTCTTATGTCCAAGATTCGTTAGGTTTTGGAAGTAAGCTATTTTTGGCTTCAAACAAAGTTTCAAGATGAAAAGAGGTGGTCAAAGACTCCTCTCTTAATCTCTTCTTAAGCAACTTGAATGACCAAGGACACCCACAAATCAAATCTCAAACACACCACAAGAGTGATATTCTCAAGGTTATCGAGAAGTTGTTGGTTTTGCTCGGAATCGGTAAAAGGGTTTGATTTGTGTGGGGTCCCTCGACTTGGCTTTCATCAACTTTTTCACATCTCACTCTTGATAAGGTTCATGGTCTTTCTCTTCCTCGTAGTTTCGTTGCAATATAAACTTTGGTAATGAAGTGTTGAATGGGGATGTCTTGTTTTTATTTGAGTTTGTAAGTTATGAATGTACAACTTTGCGATATGATTATAAACTTGTCACTTTGAAAATTGATTTGGTCACTCACTTGTTAAAATGATTTTCTGTCGAGGTAAATGAGCCAAGAAAATGAGGGTTAAGTCTTATAAAAACTTGGTAATTTGACTATGTAACTAGGTACTCTTGATGTTATAATACTTGTGTTTTGATAAACAACTATGTCACTCCGGAATCTAAGTATGTCGTTGGCATTATGTTGGTTTGGTTTATGTCGAGATAAGAACCGGGTTGAGTAGTACTCAACTATTGTATAGTCTTGCCGTTTCCTTGATTCTATCGTGTTAAGTTAACATGATTGGTCTCGACTCCATCACCATCACACTCTGCTTGTAAGCCTTTGTCTTAACTCTACCTTGTAAAATTTATGCCTTGTATAATCAAGAATTTGTCAATACTGTAATGAAAGTATGGTTGTCTTGTTTGAAACTTGTTTCTGTCGAAAAGCATGAACCAAAGATTTTGAAAGTTAAACATTTGTAAAGTCTACTAGTAAACATTGTATTGAAGCTGGAAATTTGATCTTGAACGTGGCACTTGGTTTAGTTTACGTAAGTAGTGTTAAGTCAAGCATCTTGTAACAAGTTTACCTTGTGACAATCGGTTATGTATTTGTCGTTATCCTTGGTGCTAAGTTGTTCGGCTCGAATGTGAACCCATTTCGAGACCCATGGCACCCATCAGTCGAGCATGTAAACAAATAACTAGGAAATTTAGTTTCACAAAAAATTTTGATATCTTGGTTTAGATAGGTGTTCATCTTGATGTGAAACTAGTTTAATGTTCTCCTTTTGTTGGCCTAGTTCTCATTCGTGATGTTATAGTCAAGTCGGGTAGTCAAGATGTGTTTCGAGCACATTAGTCGTGACGCCGATTTTAACTCCGAGATGATGGCATTTCACTCAAAACCCTCTACCTCTAAAATATATCTTGACTACATTCCCTCTTCTTTTCCTGCGTTAATCATTTCCACAAAGTCTAATGCAAGTGTACCCTTTGACAAGATTAGTAGCAAGAGCTGCTAACAAAGATTGATGGGCCACAGCCCATTTTACCTCAAAGATGCTTGAACCCCTATTGGGCCAAACCCCATTCGTGTACCCATGTCACTGGGCCACAGCCCACCTGCGATTTTGGATGTTTGTTTAAGTAAATAAAAGCGTGTCATGTATACCGGAATAAATCATAAAGCTAAACTCAGTTGTCACATATTTGGAGATTTCGACCTAGATATGTACACTTAAATCGACAAGTAAAACAAGAGTAAAGGCATTCAAACAATGAATCAAGTGTCTAAAAATGTGAGTCATATAATAATGTTTACATAACGGATTTAACGACAACGTGTAAACCAACTTATATCATAACGATTTCTAGTCGTACATTGTAAGAACCAAATTTTAATAATTAAACGAAGGCTATTGTATCATTTTGACTTGACTTTAACTACGTATTTTCTAAATACAATTAGAAAATAAATAGACTAATAACAACTTTGACAAAACCATTTTTGAGTCAACTTAAATAAGTATATATACATTTATATACTTACTAGTGGAGCATTGTGATTATTTGCTTTAAATCAAACTTTGGATTTAAAACCATTTTGATGTCAACATAAAAAGTACATATACTTCGTATACTTACTAGTAAAAGCCATTTTAATGATTTTTTTTACAAACCTATGACTAGTACTAACACAATTATAAAAATCATTGAACCACTTTAAGTAAGTAAGACTTAAAAACAATTAACTAAATATTGCCCTCCTTATCTAGGTCGCGTGTCGGTGCCGTTTCACAACAAACACTAAATCCCGCTGTTGAAAACACAAAGACCTTGATAGATCTTTAAGCACTCGGAGATCGTTAGTGTTGCCTATGTAATCACAAGCAAACTAATAGAAGATCTCTACAACTAGTATTTTGTAGCGGAAATAAAATACAAGTTACAATAACTAAGAACTCTTTGATCCTCTATGGATCTTTTTTTTATAGAAACTCTATGTTTCAGATGTTTTACAAGACTTGAAAGACTTTAGAAAAGCTTTTTCAAAACCTATCTATTACAAACTAAGCATGGTTTCTTATATAGGCAAGAAACCCTAATGAGCGTTGACAATTTACACTCCTAATACTAACATAGACTAAGCATGCATTTAGACAAGCATGCAACTAATCATATTGTTTTGTTCATCATTTTGTTTATTCTGATTAAGCTCTACATATCTGGGCGCCAACCTATCTTTAATACGTGACTTTTACTCTATCTTGAGCTTATCTCTCCTACGTGGTATGCACTTTCAGCAGTGACAACACAATATATGCTTTAGCATTTCTGCTGAAGTATAACTTCAGTGAGAATCCATTCTTCTTGGCGAGAATCTCTTCGAGAATCTTGGTGAGAATCATGAGTAGTTTACCTTAATTCCCAACAATCCTCCCTAAATGGGAATTTGACAAGGTTAAGTTCCAGTTTCCGTGATAGATCTGTAAAATTGTTAAGGATTGTGTTCAAACATCAGCAACAAAGAAAAAAGAGGAACATCTCTATGATGGAGAACTGTGATACGCCAGATCTTTGCAGCAACATATGACACCATGTACATCAAAACATATAAGTTTCATACTATTCTCATTAGAGGTGGCAATCACAACCCATTTAGAGAAAAATGGGTTGCAATGGGTCAAAAATAACAACTTATGGGTTGGATTGGGTTACCCCATTTGCAAAGAACAGGTCAAATGGGTCAACATATGGACTTATGTAAATCAACAAATGGGTCGAATGGGTCAACAAATGGGTCGAATGGGTCACTTAAGGGTCGGATGATAACTCAACCATCATTAGATGTCGTGTTTTTTATGTTTTTATACGTTTTTATATTTTTTTCGTCAGTTTTAACATTTTCATCAGTTTTTGCGGCGTTTTGCGTCATTTTTTCGTTTTCGTCCGTTTTGTTCGTTTTCATCCGTTTTCTTGGCGTTTTTTCGTCGTGTTTTTTTACGTTTTCGTCTGTTTTTGGCGTTTTAAATGCGTCTTTTTTTGGCGTTTTAAAGTCCGTTTTTGCGCGTTTTCCTCCGTTTTTACGTTTTCGTCCGTTTTTACGTTTTCACGTTTTCATCGGTTTTGCCGCGTTTTGTCCATTTTTACGTTTTCGTCGTTTTTTTTTTTTTTTCGTTTTGTTGTTTTTTTACGTTTTCATCAATTTTTGGGCGTTTTCGTCAATTTTTTTACGTTTTCGCCCATTTTTTTACGTTTTCGTCTGTTTTTTTGCGTTTTCATCTGTTTTGCACGTTTTTAGCCCCTTTTTTTGTTTTATGTTTTTACTTGCGCGTTTAGTTCGTTTTTTTAAGTTTTGCGATGTTTTTTTTTTACGTTTTCATTTTGTTTTTACGTTTTAGTCCGTTTTCATCCGTTATTTTACGTTTTTTTTTCTGTTTTTTGGCGTTTTACCGTCTTTTTTACGTTTTCGTCGTTTTTTCACGTTTTAAATCGTCTGTTTTTGCGCGTTTTGTCCATTTTTACGTTTTAAATCGTTTTTTTTGGCGTTTTCATCTGTTTTTTAGCGTTTTCACAGTTTTTGGAGCGTTTTTACATTTTTACGTTTTAGTCGTTTTTGAGCATTTTTAAAATTAAAAGCTTTTTACATTTTAGTCCGTTTTACGTTTCATATGTTTTGTAAAAACGGCGAAAATAAAAAGCAACACGCGCAAAAAACAGACGAAAGACAACGTAAAAATCGGCAACGAAAAAACAACGTAAAAGCACGGAAAAACGAGCAAAAACAGGCGAAAATGCAAAAGCGGACAACACGCAGGGCAACTGGGCGCAAAAAAAAAGCGGACCAGCAAAAAAAAACTTTTAGCGTAAGCGTAAAAAGATACAACGTAAAAAAACGGATGCAAATGGGCGAAACATACTATAGTAGCATGATTACAGGTGGAAATGTATTGAGCCGACCCGACCCGACCCAACCCGTTTGACCCATGACCCATTCAACCCATTCTTATAGTATGACCCGTTTGACCCATGACCCATTTGACCCATAAACCATTTGACCCATGACCCAAACCGACCCGACCCGACCCATTTGCCACCTCTAATTCTCATCACTTCCAGGTGTGTTAACTCCTGTGAGAGGTGAATCATTGAAATTAATGGGTTTGATGTCTCTTTACCAATAGCCATTACTACTGGAGTAGCCACATGTTTAGGTTTGAAAACTATGGTACATTGATAACCATCTGATTTATTGGCAAACCGGCAACCATATAAAGCGGATTTGTCTTGTCTTTACCTGTAGCCGTTTGCTCAGATCTAGTCAATTCTTAGAATTGGTGAATTGAGAACCAAATATGGATTCAGTTGCCTTTACCACATGCCATATACATGTGGGCTAGCCAATTCTTGGATTCCAAAGAGGAATAGACCATGGTGAATTGAGGACCATACAACCCTCAGCAGTTAAGCATGGGTGATTGCATACCCTATGATTTTGAGCAAACCATTACAGCTATCAACAGATTTGATGTGTCTTTACCAAAGCTGTACCCTTTGGACTAGCCAACTCTTTGAGATACACAAGGTACATCCGGTGAGTTAAAGACCATCACGAATTGGACGAACAAACACTGCATAAAAGTTTTTTTTTTTTTTTTTTTTAACTAATAATAAAATATAAAACTGAAAAAGATTAATAATAAGTTGAAAAGGAAAATTAAAACTTAATTTTTATTAAATAAACGCTATCACTATTTTTAAAATGATGTTTTTGTGAGTTTTCCTTTTATGAAAGTCTTTTATCTAACAAAAAAAAAACTTAGACAAAATAGACAAATAACATAAATAAAGCAAACTAAATGATCAAAACAAAGTAGTGCAGAGAGTACCAAGTGTCCTGATATGGATGAAGAATAGGCCTATTGCAGTTGTTGGAGTCGAGTTTTGATCAATCCCACGGTGTTAAAAGACGGTGTCTTTCATTTCCCACAGGATGGAGGAATTTCCAATTTTTGACTCGACATCTTTTCCATAAGTCTTTGGGGCAAGGGATACTTTCTTTCAGAAAACATGCAGACAGTGATTCCACCCTTAGTCTCAAGCACATGCACGCGAGTAAGAGGATAGAATCTCGGGATGTAAGCTTCCACCGATGTGAGTTTTCCCAAATGGAAGATGCTTTGCTATTGGGAATGTGGGAGTTGAGCAGAACTTGAAGATCTCCTGGTAAGATCATCCCAGAACCTTGTGGTTCCTTGTTGCGATAATAGGTGTTGACTTGAGTGAAGCAGAGAAAGTAAGTCGCCTGTCTACCAAGTGTAGAATTTCCTTTAGAAAGGTGAATTCCATTGAAGTGGAGTCCCTTTGAAGAAGAACATTCATCTCATCATCCTTTAATTTCCACTCTAACACCTCATCTGAATTTCCATCAGGAAAATCAGCAGCAGACCCTTCTATAATGAAAGTTGATTCATCAGCTTCAAGATCCAAAGAAGATCTTTTGGCCATTCTCTTCTTCCTTCCTCGGTGATAGATTTCCCTAGAGGGAGCATTTTCATCTTGTGCATTTGTGGTAGGACTTGAACCGGTAGATTGAGACTTGGTTGAAGCGTGAAGTGCATTCATCCTGTGGAATATCTTTATAGCCCTCTGTTTTAGTTTCGTGAGATCGGCTTCCTTTACTTGAATCTTCGGTGTGACAACGAGGTGCCAGAGGAGAGGGAGTTGATGCTTCAGTGCTTCGGGAGAAATGGAAGATGGTTCAGCAGATTGACCCTTGATAGTAGAGGAAGCAACTTCAGAAGTTGCTTGAGCAGGAATGACTGAAGAGGATTCCTTGGTTGGAGCATCATCAGCCTTGAGTCTTTTGGCTTCCGGAGCATCTTCATTCTCTGAAATCCTTTTTAAGTTGGTAGAAGGAGCTGAGGATGATGATCTGTCCTGCATGATTTGGTTATATTTCGCGTCTGGGACATGATCGGGAAAAGCCTTGACTTGTTTCATTGTTAACCCAGAGTTGTACATTGAGCATTGGTTCTTCACCACCCTTCTCATTTCATCTTTAGTAGGGGGTTTGTCTTTGGCCTTCTGAGCTTGGATGGCCCTCTTTTGTGCAATTGCTTCTTGCCTCCTTTGTCTTCCCTGAGCCATCATTCGCTCTACATAATTGTCACTGAGAAAATCACCACCTAGTATACTTTGAGCTAGAGAAGGTCTTGAAATGACTTACTGAGTTAGAATATCCGTGTTGAGCATCTGAACCCTCAGTTCATCGAGTTCTTTTCTTCTCTCGGGAGTTAAAGATGAAAATTCCTCTGTTTCAAGCTGTTTAGCCAATGCTACACTTTCCTTTGACTTCTCAAAATCAGCCAATCTACTTGCTTGACCCAGTCTTTCCACCTCACTCACGAGGTCAGGGACCAAGCTCATCTTCGGTGATGACATTTTTCCCTTTATCATCAGGCTTCTTGGCACACTCTTCTTCAGTTAAATCAATGGCAGGTACCTCTGTAGTAGTACCTAGGTCAACATGTTGATGCTGATCATCAACTGGAGTGGTCATAGTAGCAATGTCAGGCAGATCTGCTGAGGGGAAAGGTGTTGGTTCTTGAATGATGCGATTGATTAGGATCTGAAGATACATCCTCCATAAGTACATCAGCAGATGCATCCTTATCAACCCCAGGTTCCTTTGAAGCTTTAGAAGAAACCTTATGAGAATAAGATCTCTTCCTTCTTTTGTAAAGGACAGGCTCCTTCTTCTTTGAGGAAGTGGCGGCTAATGATAAAGGATCGTTGAGAGAAACAGCAGACCAACATGTCCGAGAGACTCAAAATGAGGATCTTCTTGTTCTTCATCGGAGGAAACCACAAGTTTCCTTTTGGAGGCCCCTTTTAGTTTGTGCTCTAAGACCTTGACCTGATTTCGCAGTTCTTCAATCTTAACCCCAAGAGAAGACTTGGTTTCTGCAAGCTCCTTTTCAGGACTATTAACCTCTGCGGCATACCTGTGACAAGAGCATACACAGATGAGAGTGTAATGGGGTCCTCGGCTCCACCAGCAGATTGCTCTGTGGTAAGGGGAGCCTCATTGGACCTTCGAAGTAACTGGTCATGCTCAATGTGAGGAAGATCTTCATCGAGAGGATTCCTCACGGGACTTGGTGTGGGTGGTCTATTGAGATCGACTCATCATGAGTAGCTAGAGTGGGTGGAGGACTGGGACATGGTGGTTGGTGCGGAGCAACATGTGTTGCTTCAACAGTTGAAGATGGGCCCTCATCAAAGTGAACCAATGGATTACCATCTAGTAGCAGGTGAGGAAGGAGGACTATGAGCCACATTCTCCTCATCAGCAGCCTCATTACCTTGGGGCAACATGGCTGCTAGCAAGGGATGATGTTCCCCCTGAAAGTGGGTTCTCATTGTAGCAAACAATTTAGCAGTTAAAGTACTTATGGGATAGAAAGATTGGGCTTGGGTATTTGTGTCTAATATCATTTGAAGAAACCTTGGGTACATTAAAAACTTTCCCTTTGTCTTTTGAATATTTTCAACCAAGTTTTCAAAAACATACTTAGAAAAATTGAAAGTTACCCTTGTGAAAGACACACAATACCACGGCCCGGTCGAGTAAAGAACTGGTCCCATCCTCCAGTCTTGTTGCTCATGCATTGGAGCAGTGTGTGAACCAGGAACCTCCATTTTGGGCAGAGTTCCTTCTTTAGCCACATATCTATTCTTGTTCCTCGATACCCAATAGCCCTTAGCCCATTAAGCACATCTTCCTGATTTGAGTGAAATACTCCTTGGCATCTTCGGTGAAGCTTCCTCTGATCGGCTCCTCGGTCACAATGTACTCTATTTCATCAATCACAGCCCTAATCTCTGTCTCACTCCTCTTCTCAGCAGTTTCCCAAAATTGAGTGATCAGTGACTCATATATCTCATTTGGAGAATGAGATAGAGCATAACAAATCTTTGACCTTTTCAGGAATTCCACCATAGGTTCGTACAGTTCATATCCCTTGCCGTTTCCCAGAAATGCAACTTTGTTGTGATCATGTTTGAATTCAAGAGCCATGAGGAATATGAGTGTTTAGGATTATGATTCTTGAAATGGTGAGTGTTTGTGAAAGTGGAATGAAAGAGAATTGGTTTGTTACGGAGCGAGTAATGGTGGATGAAGTGTTTTTGCCCAAATTATAGTCAAAGAAAAATGGGCCGTTTGGTTGACCTTTTTGGACGTGTATTGCATCTTTGTCCCAACCCAAAATAACACTTGGTGAAACATATGATCAATCTGCTGAAGTTATAACTTCAGTAGAATGCATCAAAGATTAGAGTATCTTCGGTAAGTTTCTAGAATTCTTGTGCCACCACTTGCATTAAACTCATTGAACCTCGAATCCGTCTATAAAATGATCCCAATGTAACTCATCTCTTCATCAAGATCCCCAAATAATTACCATAAACCCTAGATGCAAAATAAACCCAATTAACAGAATTGCACCATGAATACCAAACCTGAGATCATAGATCTCACTTCCTCATCTTCATCAACCTCGTCATCATCATCAAGTGGTGAATCAAACCCATGGTTCCATTACTTCCCTCAACCCTATCTACGACCAAATAAATTGCCCTTTCTCCCTTCTTGAAGATGACGGTGTAGTGAATCCAAGTGAATCTGGCGTGATTACTGATGACTCCTATAAGGAGGGAACGTCTTACTCCCAACCTCCAGCACCTTGGTCTCCACAAAGACCTCGTGCCAGGAATCCGCCACTCCCAAAGATAGAGAGGTGGTTCTTGGTCTCACTGCGCCATCTTTTGGTGCATGAACACACATCGTATAGTAGAAGGGCTTAAGGAGGGTGGATCGATTGCATTTTGGTTGAAATGAGTAGATGAAGCACACAGGACACGTTAGTTCTCTACGTCATCCTGCGTGGTCATCGTCATCATCAATCGTTTGCATCAATCCATCCTCCCATTTTGGTCCTTAGCATCTTCATCGAGTTGGTCATGCATATCCAACCAGCCAGTTAAGTGGAATGGGTGGATACGCAAGACTTACGAAAGCAAAGCCAAGCATCTAAGCATATCCAACATTCACTTAGATTTCGGAATGAGGGATATACACTAGTTTAGGCTTAGCTTAAGTGTACAGCTCGTATCTTGTAGATGCATAGTAGTAGGTTGACTTTATGTAAGCTGTAAGCTGTAAACTGTTTCTTGAATGAATGAATGAACAATTTGACTTCAATTTCTTTTCTTCAGTATTATAACTTCAGTGGAATCAAATTGTATGCTTCATTATTTGGTATCGGAAGAAACAAGTAACACCCTTTCAGACTATCGACCATTTACTAATGAACCACACTTGATGACTTTGATCTTGATCATTGGATATATACACTGCAATCCGGATAAAGGAGAAGGACAAAATGCACGTGAGACAAGCTGCAAAACAGACACAACAACATACACAACAACAAAAACAAACAAACTAGAGAAATATTAGTAGTTAGTGTTAGAATACAAACTAATATACAAAAATAATGCAGAGTTTGCACAAAATCCTCCCCTGAGGCATATGCCTCCCCTGAGGCCTATGCCTCCCCTCAAACTATGCAGTCAAGGGTTTAACATTCCAATATTGACCACGAGGTGTTGAAACCTTGGTCCATCAAACGCTTTTGTTAACAAGTCTGCCACATTATCATCAGTATGGATTTTAGCCACTTTTATCAAATGTTTTTCATAAGCATCTCTTATAAAGTGGTGCCTGATTTCAATGTTTTTCGTTCGACTGTGGCTGGATTTTTGACTATGCAGATGGTACTTTGATTATCTATATGAATTGTAGTGTTCATAGAGTTGTACCCATAGTCCGTGATTGGTTCGAATCCAAAGGACTTGTCCACAGCAATTTGCAGCAGACAAGCGTACTCTCTGAGTAGTTGAGGTGGCCACGATGGTTTGTTTCTTGCATTGCCAAGAAATCAACCTCTTGCCAAGAAATTGGCGACCTCCGGTTGTGGATCTTCTATCGGATTGCACGGCATAATCACTGTCACTATATGCTTCCAACTTGAAAGGAGATTCTTTTGGGTACCAAAGGCCTAAAAGAGGTTGGCCTTTGAGGTACTTAAAGATCTTCTTGACAGTATTGAGATGGGAAGCAAGTGGAGTGACTTGATGTCGAGAACAAACACTCACAGCAAATGTAATATCAGGTCTTGAAGCTGTCAAATACATCAATGAACCAATCATGGACCTGTACAGATGAACATTCACAGGTAGATCCGGTTCATTATTTGCTTTAGTCTTTGGAGCTTCATAAGGTGTTGTGGCAGTTCTAACACCTTCCATACCAAACTTCTTCAAAATGTCCCTCACATATTTATCTTGGTGATAAAGATGCCATCCGGTTCTGCTGAACACGGAGACCCAAAAGAATGTAAGCTCTCCCATAGCACTCATTTGAAATTCACCCTTCATAAGTTCCTCGAATTCCATGCACCAAGCTTCGTTTGTGGAACCAAAAATAATGTAGATCCCATACACTTGCACCAAAATGATGTCAGAGTGATTCTTCTTGAGGAGCGAGTTTTATCAATAGCACCTCTTCTATAGCCATGCTTGGTCAGAGGAACGATGAAAGTCGAGCATACCAAGCTCTAGGTGCACGATGTAAGCCATAAAGAGCTTTAACCACCTTGTAGACATGTTTTGGGTGATCGGGGTCTTCAAATCCCTTGGGTTGAGTGACATAGACCTCCTCTTCAATCTCACCATCTGAAAAGCACCCTTGACATCCATTTGATACACCATGAAACCTATGTATGAAGCATATGCCAAGAAATTGCGAATTGCTTCAACTCGGGCAACAGGTGCAAACACTTCATCATAATCAATCCCTTCCTCTTGTGCGAGCCTTGAGCTACCAACCTTGCTTTGTTTTTGATCACAATACCCCTAGCATCTCTCTTATTCTTCAAAACCCATTTTGTCCCAATGGCATATTTGCCATCAGGGAGTGGAACCAAAATCCAAACCTGCTGATTGTGAAATTGTTGCATTTCTTCTTGCATTGCTTCGATCCAGCTTGGATCGTTGAGAGCTTTAGAAACACTAGTTGGTTCCACTTGAGAGAGAAAGCAAGCAAACAGACAATGCTTGAGGTCCGTGTGATTGTCTCTTCTTTGGTTGGAGACATAAGAGAAAAGCAATCTGTCCAAAGCGAGGACGGTGATAGCCCTTCTAGTTCTAACAGGTGCTAGAAGATCACCTATAATGTTGGATTGAGGATGAGCTATGTTGATCCTCTGAGTAGTAGTGGGGTTGACTTCAATGGATGAATCAAGATTAGTGATGGTTGGTTCAAATTCAGCATCATAAGATGGTGAGGTGAAAATGCCGACTTTGGGTTGATGATTTCCAAGATCTGAAGGTTTTGGAAAGCGTGTATAGGGTTCACTAAAGTCTGAAGATACTTGAGAAGGCATAGCCTTGGCAGATTTGGGAAGGTAGGTGTGCAGAATCAACTTCTTCGGCAAAAACATGGTTTCTACCGACTCCTTCATTATTAACCTCTCCATTCAGTTTCTCTGCTTCAAGCTTAGCTGCAAATTCTTGAGTCTGGAGCCTAGCAAGGTCCTCAGCATAATGAGAGTCATCTTCATCACTCGAATCAGCGGTATCCTTGGAGGTGGTACCTGCAATATTGTTAGGGGAGAAAGAAGGTACAAGTATGGGTTGCTCATCATCTTCAAACTCATTTTCAGAGCCATCATCTAGGGGACTTGCATTGTTAGTTGGAGACACTTGAGGACCTGCATTTTGGTTAGCCGGATATGCGTGGTAACAGATAATCAGTTAAGTAGTCAAGATCAAAGGACCATGAATGACCTTGTCCTTGAACATTAGGCTTATCTTCCAAAAATCTCAGGTTCAACGTCTCTTCTATTTTCTTGGCTTGCAAGTTGTACACCCTGTATGCCTTACTATGTAATTTGAATAGCCCACAATATAACCCTCATCAGCCTTCTCATCAAACTTTCCCAGTGGATCACTTGTGTTGGAATGGTCACTTGACAACCAAAAGGTTTTAGGTAGTGAATGAGGGAACTTTCCCAAAGAGAAGTTCATATGGGGTTTTGAGTTGTGGTCTAGTAATGGACACTCTGTTTAGCACATAGCAAGCGAGTGCCAACGGCTTGATCCAGAACATAGTGGGCAGTTTAGAGTCTGCAAGCATGGATCTTGCCGCCTCTATTAAGGTCCTATTCTTTCTTTCAGCTACCCCATTTTGTTGTGGGGTTCTTGGATTACTATAGTCCCTTTTTATGCATTTTGACCCACAGAGTTCTATAAGAACATCGTTTTTAAACTCTGTCCCATTATCACACGAATACCTTTGACCTTTTTGTTCAACGATTTTCAACAAGTGTGATGAATTGATCGACACGAGATGTTTCATCTTTGGTTACGAGAAAGAAAACCCAACAAAATCGCTATAGCCATCGTGATCACCAAACGAAGTACTTATGATCAATGCTTGACTTGAGTTGGACCAAACAGATCCATGTGAAGCAAGCTGAAGAGGTTGATGATGATGCTCATAGCATTGATAGCTTTGTAAGAGGCGCTGTGTTGTTTTCCTTTATTGCAAGCGACACAATTATGATCATTGGTAAAAACTTTGGTGGGAAGACCTTCAACAAGACTCATGTTAGAGAGTTTGTTAATGGTCTTGAAATTCACATGCGCCATCCTCCTATGCCATTTTGTGGATTCATCAAGTGATGCTTTAGCCACCAAACATGTGAGGTCACCATCAGGTTGAACTTTATTAAGGTTGAAAGTGTATAAGTTGTGAGTCGAGGAACTTTCGGTAGAATTGAAGTTTCTTGGGGAGTTTGAAGTCTTTAGACGGGCACAAGACATTCATTCTCTGTGAAGAGGACTTTGTTCTTAGTGTCGCAGATTTGTGAAACAGAGAACAAGTTGAAATCTTTGAAGTTCCTTAACATAGTACACATTTTCAAAATCTAGATGAGGTGTCTTTATGGTGCCTTTCCCTGTGATACTACCATCACTTCCTCCAAAAGTTACATTGCCTCCTCCTTCAATAGGGACAAAATTGTGCATCATATCCTGTTCCCGGACATGCTTCCGGCGACCACTATCAACAATACCAATATTCTTATGCTTAAAGGGATGATCCTACAAACAACCACAAAATATATACAAATTGTTAGTATACAATGGAGGTTCAAGTCATTCTGACTTGAACCGCCTGTGAATCCGAGTTTAGGACAAGAGTATTTAGAGGATCCACCATTGTTCTTGGTCCTCCATTGATAATTGGGTCCCTTGTTAGTCAAAGAACAACCTGCTGGGGCTTCGGTGCTCCCATATCCCATCCAGCATACATAGAGTCAACATATGTAGGCCAATAACCATGTTTAAAGTATGGGCTAGTTGGTTGCACATAAGGTCTGGTGACTGATTTTCTCCAATGAGAGTCAGTATTAGCTGCTTGTGGGACATAAGGTGGAATATTAGCAACATTGGTCAATTTAGATTTGGGTTTTACGGTGAGTAGCACATGCACCCAATCTTTGCTCATAAAAATCACAATCCTTAATCAAATGAAATTTACTTCCACATACAAAACATGTCTTCTTCTTGGAAGATTTATTCAAATAGGGAGATGTTTGATTACATGAAGAAGTACTTAAATTAGAAACATTTAAGGAATTGTTTTTACGGTGATTATTCAAAGATTTAAAAGACAAGTCTTGAAGAAACTGTCTTGGAAGTTGATTCCTGGCCCAGCAGCTTCCTTAGAAGGCTTGTAAGTAGATGGGGTGCGAGGCTCGGGCTTGGAAAGGTCAGACTTCTCATTTGAATCACGGCTTTCATAGGAAGTAGACCCTTGATCCGATGAATTGTCCTTTGTCGAACAAGAGACAAAGTCATTAGATGAGGTATCGGGTGCAGCAAGTCTTTTGACTTTTGCCATATAGATGATGTGATCCATCAAAGTCAACTTGATGATGGACAGGTGCGTGGGCATGAATTCACCTCTAATAGGTCCAGGGGACAGCATGCATATCACCTCTTTAATAAAGTTAGCTAACCTGCGGTGTGGATTTACGACCATCATACCTAGCTTCTACTCCAACATATTTTTGAAATCCTAATCCTAAGCGGAGGTTCTGATTGACTATTATAGAGTTCTCTAGCAGATTATCACTGAAATTAACCATTGTTTATTCCTAGCTATTTCTTCAGCTACCTTTTCTTTAAGCTCTAGGTTCTCGGACACGACTTCATTCTTAGCTTTCTCAGACAGTTTTAAATAATTATTAGCAACTTCAAGATCAAGCTGTAACACCTTTATCTTTTCTTCATAAGCTATTTGATTCTTTTGAAACCATACCTTTTGTTTTTCAACTTTTTAATGCTAGTTTATGAGCTTCATTTTCAACATAGCATTCATCAAACTTAGGTTTCATAGCATCATACTCTTCTTTAAGTTCATTGTATCTTACACTACAACCAAATATACTGATTTTGTACACGAGATAGTCCCATCAAGGCAAGCTGATCATGCCTTTCATCGAAGTACACCTTGCCGGCAATCCAAGCTTATCGAATCATGAGCTTCTTCATTTACGGGTTCATGTGCAGTCAGTTGACCTGTTCATCCATGGTGAGGAGAGGCTGCTGAAGCTCCAGTTTCTGTGTTTTGGCGATAGGAAAGGTAATTAGCTCCATCTCCACTTTTCCTGTCTTTGCATTCCCTCGAGAAATGCCCCATCTGGTGACAAGTGAAACACTTGACTTTCCTCCTGTCAAAGCGGGCTGGTTCCTTTCCCTTGAAAGCAAACTTCCTTCGGACTTCTCTTCAAACCTTTTGATGTCCACTTGGCGGTAATGCCACCTGCATTTTCAGTTTCATCTCCTCCATTTCAAGTGGGTCCAACTGATCAAAGTCTTCATATGCAAGATACTGCTGAGTATCATAGTCGGCAACAAATGAATGAAGAACATCCTCCATCACACTACTAGACCTAGCTGGAGAACATGGTGGAGTGGGGCGAGGTTATGTGGTGGAGGGGGGGGATGAAGATGATGATGGAAAGTAGTTGGAGCTCGGAGACGATGGAAAATAGTTGGAACTAGGAGCTTGCACCATCACGTTGGAGGGAGATGTCCCAACAAAAGTGCATGGCGGCATGAAGATGCGGTAGGGAGTTCGACATCAGGTTCAAGGGTTGAGTGCATTATATAGCTCATCAAGGTAAGCATATCCAGCCCTCCTTTAGAGAGCAATACTTACATGTAACCATGATGGAGGTAACGATCGAAGGAACTTTGAGTTGAGTCATCATTATCGGTTTTGCATTCATTTGGTTCGGTGACTCAAGATCCTATGGAACACTGCATCGTATCCTTTGTGAATGCCTTCTTCTTGAGAGATATTGAAGTCACGAAATTGTTGTCTCGGCATGGACTTCCTCATTCTCTTTGATTCTTCATTTCCAACGAACCTTGCTTTGAGAGCCATCCATATGTCCTTTGCATCATCCATATGATGAAAATCACACATATGATCTTCTGGAATGGCTTGAAGCAGAATGGTCTTTACTTTATGCTCTCTGCATAGCTAGTACCTCTTCAGATTTTGGTGGAGCCATGATAAATTTCCCACCCCTGTCAGGGATCATCTTCTTCAAACTGTTTCCTTTCTTTACAACCTCCCACAGATTCCAATCAATATTGGAAATCCAGTTTTCCATCTTCATAGCCCAAAGTTCATATTCTTCCCTTTTCAAATAAGGAAGTTTACCATTCTTGTTTGAGTGAGCGGTACATTGCATGGAAGTGGTGTTGGTGTTGTTTGTGTTGGTGACTTGGTTTCATTATCGGATCGGGCATGGTGAATGAATGTTCTTAGTATCGTAGAGACTTCCCGAGGCTCTGATACCACTTGTTGAAAACACAAAGACCTTGATAGATCTTTAAGCACTCGGAGATCGTTAGTGTTGCCTATGTAATCACAAGCAAACTAATAGAAGATCTCTACAACTAGTATTTTGTAGCGGAAATAAAATACAAGTTACAATAACTAAGAACTCTTTGATCCTCTATGGATCTTTTGATTATAGAAACTCTATGTTTGGATGTTTTACAAGACTTGAAAGACTTTAGAAAAGCTTTTTCAAAACCTATCTATTACAAACTAAGCATGGTTTCTTATATAGGCAAGAAACCCTAATGAGCGTTGACAATTTACACTCCTAATACTAACATAGACTAAGCATGCATCTAGACAAGCATGCAACTAATCATATTGTTTTGTTCATCATTTTGTTTATTACGATTAAGCTCTACATAATCTGGCCAACCTATCTTTAATCTGGTGACTTTTACTCTATCTTGAGCTTATCTCTCCTCACGTGGTGCAGCACTTTCAGTGACAACACAATATCTGCTTTAGCATTTCTGGCTGAAGTATAACTTCAGAATCCATTCTTCTTGGAGAATCTCTTCGGCAGAATCTTCGGCAGAATCAGTAGTTTACCTTAATTCCCAACACCCGCTTTTGGATTGCATTTTGCTAAGGTGAGTTTCATAGCCCCACTTTTACTTGATAAATTGTTTTATACATTTTGGGGTGAGAAATATGCAAAACGTTTTATGGACCAAAACTATAACATGATTACTATTACGTGGTTTAGCCTAAGCCCTTGTGTCCCTAGAGAATGCCCTTTTTCATGAACCGTCAATTCCCCATTGGGAAGCGTGAATGTTATAAATAGATCTATTGAGGGTGACTCCTCCGTTCGGTTGGCCATGCTTAGGCCAAGGCGAAATGTATACCATGTCGGAACCAAGTGTTGAGGACAAAACACTTGCTATGGGCCCCTATATTGTATGACATCTTTTAGCATACCGAAACTGTCGTAGTATCGGTTGCATGAACTTAGAGCTAACGTAATAGACATTCATCCATATATCATTATATTAGTTGTAATGATTATATGACTTTGATTATGGTCCAAACTTACTGTTTAAACTTAAACCTATGAACTCACCGACTTTTAGTGACCTTTTAGCATATTTTTCTCGGGTGATTAAGTTATGTTCATGAAGAAGCGGCAAGAAGCGGATGTATGGTCGTAGTAGTATTAAAGAAGTGTTTTTACACAAAAATGATGTTTTACATTGGGACCACTAAATCTAATGGGATGTACCCATTTACTTAAATTATGTTGTAAGACAATGTTTTAAAACTAGTTTATGAAATCAAACGGAGTATGTATTCCGTTCTTTATTACTTGTGTTGTGATTCACCAATCCCGTAACGCTCCCGAATAACACGTATGCTTCCGCTAAACAAATTTGGGGGTGTTACATGATCGATCATACATTAGCTTTAGACAAAGAAGTTAACATAATACTGTACCTTATTAACAGTAGGATTGTGAATAATTTGATTTGTGATCCATATTTTCTCATCAGGGAACTGTTTCCTGGCTTCATAAGCCTCTGGACGGTACGTTCAACACCCCAACAAAAACCAAAAGATTCTGCAAGCTTTACAGTGACATTTCCCCATGTATATTCGTAGTTATTCTCCTTCAAAGTCTTTATGATGTCGCCTGATTATCATATCATTAAAACATGAGCATAGAATTCGTCTACACTGCATGTAGTATTTTAATTTTCGCTACTATATGCATTTCAGCATATGGTTTTTCTTGTTTTTTTATCAGCTCTTGTAAAAGGAGTGCCTGCACTAGTCCTATTATTCTATTGTCTTTCTCGCCATATTGCAGCAAGAACAAAACGCTAATATGGCAAATAAAAAGAAATGCAACAAAAGAAATAGTAATCATTTTGCTAAAAAATAATAAATTTTGCAGGTTCATCAACATGTACAGACATATATATAGTGGAGCTAAAACACCTAAGAATAAGCGTGGACTAACCAGCTTGCCTCCACAAAACTCAGCCAGTATGATGAAACCATATTTACTAGCAATTGCTATGAACCAGATTGTTCAAGTTATCATTTACTAGTCATAACCATAAGGTAACCTACATTATGACCAACACTTGAAACCAAAAACTGAACTTATTTCTTATAAAGCATGATTGGAGGTTTTCTTGAAATTTCAAACAGTTCTGACCCATAATCCAACCCGCCACACCTGCCTACATCTCTGCTTTCCGACCCATAATCCAACCCGCCACAACTAATAGCACATCTAATGTATTGTAATAATTATAACTAAACTACGATATTTACAATCAGTATGGTGACTTTACCTGAGCAAAAAGGTCAAACTCGTCCAGCACAAATATTATTGTCTTGTGTGCTAATCCACATTCTCTGAAATGAAGATCACAATTAAGTTAGAGAACACTCTGTCATCTGCTGAATTTGGAATCAACAAAAATATACAAAAGGAGAATGTAATTCAAATAAAAACTGACCGTAACATGTCTATCATGAACGAGGTATCATCAAATGATATGCAATACATTCACAAGGCAATTAACTCCAACTTAACTTGGCTCATATGTATCATTTGAAAATAAATAAATCGGAGATAGCGTAAGTTACTGAAATGATATACATTTGTAAATTTGTAAGGTGTTTGGAGGAGCCACTAGTGTTTATGGTGTCCATATCTCGTGGTTGGCCAATGTGGTAGTTTCCTCCTAATATCACGGGTTAAGTTGCTTGTTTTTTTTGTAAGGTGTGTTGGCATTGTATTATTTTGTAAGATCGTTGCAGGTTTAGAAAAATTGCTGATGTAAACGCCAGTGTAGAGTGTGAAACTATTCTTAGTCACGGTCTTATAGATGTTTACTAATTACTATATCCAATAACTACAACCAATTTTCAGAAAGATTCAAGGTCCCTGTCATAAATCGATACGTGCATATTTACATGGATCATATTCTTATCACAATGATTATGTCAGGTCTGCTACACCATCGTTTCATATCAAGCTGAACATATTTACATGGATCAGATTCTTATCACAATGATTATGTCAGGATCAGATACATCTTAACATACTTACTGCTTCTATCACCTTCCTTCCTTGTCCACACAAGCTTGATGATATACTCACAAGGCTGGCTAATTCATCACCATCACAACCAAACTATACGTCCTTCCTGGCTCCCTGCCTGCTTTACTAGTTACTAGTATCTATAATACTTATCGTTAAACCTCTAGAGTTTACTAAACTTCCATAAGTGCAGCCATTTCTTACTGTTTGCCAACCATTTCTTACTACCACTATATATATTATTTTACATTATCATCCTTAATTAGGACACAAACATCATCATGCTTATATACTCACAAGCCTAATTGACCATTACAATGAAACCATACTTGGTGATTATTCACAACTGATTTTGGGAAATTCAATGCATGATGTTGCACATTTGACAACATAAGTTTAATCTCTCAATTAAAAGGGCCATGAAGAATGATTTGTACATAGTTTTTATTCATCTAAAAATGAAATATGGCAGAGTACCAACTTGAAGAGACCTAATCCATAAGATTTTCATATTGCAAAATGCATATATGTAATTATGTCATTCAACATGTGTATGGCCTCTTAGGAACAATAATAAAAGCATGAGATGCGACTCCTTGTACAATAATAGACTTGCACCAACCCAGCCTTTAGTCCTATCTTTTTACTTTGGCTACGATTCGTTTACAAAATTATATCCTACTATTATGTATGCTTTTTTTACATAATAATGCTGATAGATTATGCCAATTAATCTGAAGTTGGAGGCGGGAATCTAGAGGTTTTAGTGTAAGACGCTAAGAACAGAACATATGAACCAAACTAATTCACACAAATGCGTCATTCATACAATCGCTCCTCAAAAATCAACATCAACACTCAAACTTACGAATCAAGCCCCATTTATATACAAGTTAGATTAAATTGTCACAAACATAATATGTCGTTCAGTTAACGACTTCTCGAAAGTAAACCGAACAACTCAATATAACATTAACCACTAAAGCATACTATCCAAGCCCTAACAAATTCAAAATTTTAAAACAAGATATCTCATAAACTTATTGAGCGACTTAAAGTCCTAATTATATTCAAATCTAAACAACTTATCACAAAATAACTTACACTTATGCATCGTTCAAACAATCGCTTCACACAAACTAATCGAGACGACTTAACAATAAAATCAACCACTAAAAGTTACTATCCAAGCCCTAACTATAAACAAATTAGAATAAATTATGACAAAATGACACACATAATGTGTCGTCCAATCCACGGACTTCTCAAAAACTAATCCGAAACATCTTAAATCAACGTCAAACCCTAATTACATTCAAATTTAAACAACATATCACAAATTAATTCACTCTAATGTATCGTTCAGTCAATGGCTCCTCGTAAACTAATCAAAACAGTATATTTAACATCCAAGCCCTAATTCATATACAAATTTAAACAACATATCGCAAAATAGCTCATTATTATGTATCGTTCAGTCAATCGCTCCTTGTAAACTAATCGAAAAGTAAAACTAACAGCCAAGCCCTAATTTATATACAAATTTTGAATAAATTAACTCACAATGATGTGTCTTTCGATTAACCGCTTCTCGAAAAGTAAACCGGAAGATTTCGAAACAACAGGCTCTCCGGCACCTGTAGGAAAGCTGTAAACAAACAAAATAAACAGATCAGTTACAACAATTAAATATATATATAACAAGCATAATGATGATGATGATGATGAGTGAATGAAAGCTTACTTGAACAATTCATGGATCGGATATGTGTGTTTTTGTGTGTGTGAGTTTTATGGATTTGGAGATGGATCGGATTTTTTTTTGTTTTGTTTTTGGTTTGATGAGAAATTACTGGATAGACCATAACATTTGATTCTTTTCACAACTATTATTAGCAAAAAAAGGTTGCTTAATACTACAATTTTTATTTTATTTTTATTTTTTTTCATTTTTGTAGCTTTTGTTTCCACAATTATAAATGTAGCTTTTTTATGCAGTTATTTTTACATTCATAAGTGTAGCAATTTTTTAAGTGTTTTTTTACATTTATAAGTGTGGTCTTTTAAAAATTTGTTTTATTTCAATTATAAGTGTAGCGTTATTATAATTGTCCACACTTATATACGTGGAGTATTTTTTAAAATATTTGTTACACTTAGAAATGTAGCAAAACTATGATTCATATAAAAAAAAAATCCACGGTTGACTATACCGTGAAGAAATAAGCGTGGAGAATTCAACTTTTTTTTGTAGTGATGTGTTTATCGTTGCACTTGTGGCGATTCTCAATGAGGCCAATGAAGAGAAATGTGATGATGATGTGAAGAAGTGAGCACACGAAGGGCAAACTTTAAGAGCGTGATGTTATGATTAATAAAAGGCGAAAGAAAAGTGTCTTTATGCTTATTGTTTGTTTGTTCTATTATGTCGATAGTGGCATCTCGTCAAATGTAATACATTAGATGAAATGCATTAATAATAGTATAACTTTCGAAAAAGGCATTATATATGTATTCTAGCATCAGCCGTTAAAACGATAAGGACATGTAATATAAGTGCATAACAAGCCTAGGCCCCAAACTGGTCCCGATCCCTGATAAAATGCACAACATTGCCAAGCGCCCTTGCCAAGCGCGGGAGGTAGATCTTACCATTTACGATCCAACCCAGCATGGTCAAACCCGAAACATCCCTTGAACTAGGAAACATAAACCCAGAGAAGGCCATGCTAGGTTTCAAGTTAAACAAGTTAACTCGGACCCGATCCATTTTATTTTATTTTTTTAAAACGGTAACTAACTATTTCACAACATAACACAAACTTTCTCACATGTCCCAAGCATGACCTGAATCCGCAACCATTTAATCGGATAACTTCTCACATAACAAAAGGTACCATAAGGACATAAGCACTTTAGTTTATTTATGTTATTTATCGAAAGCACTTGCCTGATCATTCAAAGTTTGGAATCAAATCTTTTATGTTCATCTCTAGTCTAACAACACATATACGTACATTCAGTAATTAAATTATGCAAAACATAATAACAATTCTCAAAATGTATAAATTCTACTACCTCCGTCCCAAATTATAAGTCAAGTTTGACTTTTTGACTCAAACTTTGACCTTAAATATTTTTGTTTGTATTATATAATATTTGATGCAAAATATATAAATGGATTGTGTTTTAAATATATTTTCATTTGATATAATTTTCATCAAGTGTTATTGATC